>CM067376.1:34640253-34777274 GCA_034510155.1 Eucriotettix oculatus
AACTGCTTTTGAAAGATGTTTGTCACGGATCTCCTTCCTTCTTTCGATTACAAGAAACTGTCGTCATAATAGTTTTCACTGAAGTCTTATTTCCGCGTTACGTCTGCCCGCGTGCTGGTCGGGATTCGCCATTTCATCGTGAGTCTCAGAGCCTCCTGGTGGCGGCCTTGGAGCTCAGGCTATCTTCTAATTTCATCCAGACGCCGTCTATCGTCGTCCACCGCCGGCTGCGAAAAGGATTATCCGAGGTGAGTGCGTGCAGGATTCTCTTATAACGTGGCGTTCTCTATCCGTAGCACGGCCGTGATAATTAACATTCCAGGATTGTTGGCTACACTTGGGCGTATTATCCTTGTGGTCTTGTCGTGTACCACTCCGCGTCCGTCACTAGCGCACGCTGTGGATGTAGCTCACAGCTGATTCTCGTATCAGCTGGACTGCTCAACTCTCTATATTGATGGAACTACTTTTATAAATAAATACATTTGTTAACAAAAAAAATTACGAATAAAATAAGGAGTTTAATCTGACTACTCTATACAAATAAAGGCAATGAAACACCTCGCTCCTGAGATCATATACCGGGGCTGTTCAAACCTACTGCGAGTCATAAGGTTTGCCCTCAGGCGCTCCTAAACAATTCATCCGATTGCGGTCAAATTTTTGGTATTATCGCTGATCGACCCAAAGAAGGTTTCTATAAATTTTTGAAGAATTAGGTTCCTTCCCCCTCCCTTTTTTGATCCAAAAATAGACATATACAACTTGCAAATGCAGAGATTATGCAGTTACGTGTCAAGTCTGTCAAAAGAGGAAATTAAATTGCTGTTCATCGTGAAATAATGCAAAAGATTAACATTTTAAATGTTGAGCTACTCACTCATAAGACTATCCTGCGCAAGTCTTACATTTCCGCATAACTACCACATCCTCTCTAATCTGCTTAGCGCATTCCATCCTTCGCTTCGCTCATATGTTCATATCTCACACGCTTCCCTCGAATTCATCCATGCCTTATCTTGGTCAACGTTCTCCATATTGTTCGCTCATCCCCTATTCTCCTTAGAACTTCCTCATTAGTGATTCTATCCACCCACCTGATTTTCATCACTCTCCTATAGCACCACATTTCAAAGGCTTCTATTCTTTTCCTTTCTGCAACTCATACCGATCACGTTTCGCACCAATATAACACTATACGAACATTTTTAGCAATGATTTCCTAATATTCAAACTTATATTACCCCTAAATAAATTGTTCGTTTTTGCGAAAGCCTTTTTTGCCTGTGCTGTCCTACTCTTTATGTCTACTACACTTTTACGATCCCTAATTATTTTGTTGCTCAAATAGTAGAATTCCTTAACCTCCTTCAAAATATCCCTTCCCAATGTAACAACCTTTGTTATTCCCCTGTTTCCAATACTACAGTCCATTACCTTGGTTTTCCCTCTATTAATCCTCATATTGAACTCTTTCTCCAGGACTACGTTCATGTCTTCTTCTGACTGTCCTAATACTACAATATCGTCGGCAAATTATAAGGTTTTTATTTCTTCTCCTTGCAATATGATTTCTTAAATTCCGTATATATATATATATATATATATATATATTATAATTACTTTTAAATGTTTTATAAGATTCAATGAAAATGTTTGTGGAATACGATTCTGGCGCCCGAAATGGATTTTTCTGTAACTAAAGGCTAACTATTCAACGCAACCTTCGCCAATTTTTTTTAAAAAGTTAAAAAGTACCATTACTTAAATAAAATGTTACTTTATGCCATATAATTAAAAATTTTAATCTATGAAAAATGTTTTATAAGTCTCCGTGCAGATTGATTATATGAAGACTATCGCCGCACACATTCAATTTTATTTTTCCCTTGACATATTTGTGTCCATACACATTACTTGACGGTATTCAGGCCAAAGAGATGGTTCAAGTACCTTGTCTTTATTAATATAATTGAATGTTTCAGTGTATTTTTGTGTCAGTATGTTTCGTATACTATAAACGCGTGAAACGATTTCGGCCAAATGTTGTACACATGTTCGTCGCTAATCAAAAGTAAGCAAGGACTTTAGGGACATGACGCTACTAACACACCTGGAGGGCCGGATGGAGGGAACGAAAATTTAAACCGTACACAAATGTCAAATATTGGCACGACAATAAATATTTTTCTCGGTTAGTGTTGCTGCCTCACAACCCAGAGGTCCCGGGTTCGAATCCTAGCATCGGCCTGAATGTTTGTGTCGTCATGGTCGAGAAGACCGGGAGTAAGACTGTTGGAGGATCGATACGCTGACCACGTGTCACTCCAAATTCGGAATGTGTCATGCAAGATGACAGTCCGCAGTCGACTCGGTAGGCCCAGGCCCTCAATGGGCTGTAGAGCTATGGAGAAAGAAAGAAAGTGAGATTTATAGAGGGTCTCTCGGTATTGTACATTATTTTAGGATACTGAGTCACGGCGATGGTTATGATGAAATTCAGCTCTCATAAAGAAGGGGGCGTGAAAAAGTAAATTTTCAAAAATGTGATCATTGTTGACGAGTCGAATTAAGTACCGTAGTGAACTAATACAAAATAATTCCCGGACATCGCCGGGCACCCAGCTATTATTAAATAAATAACAGTATACTGGCCAAAAGTCAGATATTGATTAAAAATTTTAATTAGTATTAGATCCTAATTTATGCCAAGTATCAAAGGATTATAAATAAAACGTGGAGGTTGGTCTAACTAATATTAAATAAATTACAAAACCATTAAACAAACCATTTCATGCGTCTTCATCTGTAATCTAGAAATAAATAATTAAATGGAATGACATTTAGAAACTAGGAAATAAATTCACTATACGAGGTGTGATAAAAAAAAATAACGGTAATTTTGGGTCAACTTTGTCCCCTTGAGTCAACGCTTTCTCCAATCTTGGAACTCCATTTTCGGTGTAGCATTCAGCTCCTTCAGCAATTCTGTTTTTATCTCCTGAATGGTGGAAAAACGTCGTCGTTTTAAAGTTCACAGGGAGCCATGTCGGGCTAATACGGTGGTTGAGACGAAACAAGGATTTGGTTTTTTACTACCTAATAAGTTCCTCATTAACTGCACCGCCATGATGCACTACGCCAGGAAAACCTTCACATTTGATCAACTTTGTCGACCTTTTTTGTTCTTGGCTCCTCAGGCAACTTCCATTAGGACGGTTGGGCCTTGATGTTGACGTCATTTCCATACACCCATGTTTCATCGCCTGTTAAAAAATTCTGAACCGTTGTTGACTTCATTAAGAAACTGCAGAGCGATGTCAACGCGCTTTTTTCAAATTCAGCCACTCGTTTCACGCCCAAAAAATCCTACAACAGCGCTTCGCATGAGCCAATCGGACGTAATCAGCAACTTCTCTGATAGTGATCGGCCACTTTCCAGGAACATTTTCTTCACTTGATCGACGTTGTCATCGGTTGTTGAATGTGTCCGAAGTCGGTCGTCATCATCAATGATTTCACGGTCCTCTTAGAAGCGTCTGTATTGTTCGGGATACTAAGCTAGTCGGGCGTCAAGACGATGCGCAGTGGACAACTCTGCCCATATTGTAGTGGGGGTAGACACGAGCTCACTTTAACTCCAATTTTTGTAAACGCAACTTTGTAGTGTAAAAGCAGTAATTCTGAAAACGTTTGCCCTAAGAAATATGTTGTACGTCAAGAAATTCATCCGTAAAATGTAATAGGTAATGAGCGTAGGGCGTGTCAAAAAGATGTCGCGGTCTCCATGTGAATGCAATCGATGTTTTTAAAAATGCTAGTAGCGTTCCGGCAGTCCGTTGAAGGGGAAGTTCGTCCTCAAACGAAAATACTCCCCTTCTCCTTGTAAACATGCCACGTGAATCTCACCAACTGTACCACTCCTAAACTCTTGTCTTACTCATAATAGATTCGCGAAAAGCTTCGATTAACATTTCTAATATTTATTTATTAATTATTTAAAACATAATTAGCATGTTTTCTAGTGCATCTATAACAGACCTCATCTTCACAAAATAACAAAATTTTGTTACAAAAAATTCTTCTATTATTATAATAAGTTTTACAGTAATACTAACTAATTAACTAAAAACTAGATAGTATTAGAGGTGTGAAAGGGGATAAGAAGATGAAGGGAAATTAATGTTACTTCACAGCTGGATGAACAGGCACATGAAGGGAGAGGAAAACTATGGTAAGTATTAGCTGCTTCCTTCCTTTTTATACATTGAATGGGATTTACAAACTAAGATATTATAATTTTTTCGTTCTGCTATTTTTATTTATTTATTTATTTTTTACATCAAATTTGGAGCAGTTGCCTGCAAGGGGTCTGTAAAGTGAATACGGTGCTACACTTTATTCCACTTTTCATACAATTTTTTTTAAAAAACAAAGTCTTTAATCCGGTTTTTTTATATAGAAAGCAAAAATCGCCGAGTACACGAAAACTCTCTTAACCGTTTCCACAATCAACAATGAACTAAACATTAAAAATGGCTAACAGCTAACATACTTAAAAAAAACATTTGTACCGACGAATAACAGGTTTATGGATTTATAAAGCCCATAAATAAAATAAAAAAACTCCTCCTGAAAAAGGGATGCCTGTGGAAGTTGACTGCGCTGGGAATACCTTATACGCTCTCTTGGTTTTGCAAAGTTCACACATGGTTCATCTACTTTAGCAGGTCTATGTACTGAGGTCGAAGACCTTGGGCATACGGAAAGATTTGTCAGCTCACCCCATTGGACAAGTCGGCCAGCTGCCTCCTAAAACTGGCGAAGACGCAGACAAGGGAATGCTGCAACCCCACAGCAGACTCATTTCCCGTCATTCGGAAGTGCGTCATAATAGTACCCAATAGCCCGACCTAGGGTTTTCCCTGCATCTATTTAGGAGAAACATCTATTAAAGGGGCGTTGCCTGTTTCAGAATCATCCTCATGTAACCTGTGTCATTAATTCTATTAAGATTTTTTGTAACAGTTTTAATAATAATGTAATTATTATTCATCCAAATATGTAACATTTCTCTCGTTAATCTACGCAAAAAAATATTTCGTATCATAAAAATTCATATTAATCTATTTGGAATATGCTAGATTGTATGTGCTTCGACAAGATGTTTGGTCAAATGGTAATGAAGCGTTGCTTGGCTTCTTAAATTTTAATAAATTTTCTGGCATATTTAAATAACAAAATAGTCAAAAACATACCAGGAGTCTCTTTGAATTAATAAATGCAAACATTGCCTATTTCCTCAGGAGTGTAAGTAAAATCAGTAAAAGGCTTCCAAAATCATATTTATAAATTTATATGGGACATGAAGTAGCCTGTAAATAGACAAGATTAACCTAATTTGTCTGCGAATTGGTTACTCACTTGCCAATTTTCATCTAATACTGACGATTTTTATATATTAAAACGTAATAAACAAAAGCACGGGATTTTTTATTAGAGTTCCTCTGATTCCTGTGAGATTAAATTCAACAGTCGGTTAACTTCGCCAACTTGGTTGTTATATAATTTTAAATATTTAATTAAGAATTTAGTATTAGTTAATTTCCTTATTTTTAAGGGAATAAATAAAAGCACAGACATTAACATGAAATCAAAGAACTCACCTTAAAATACGGAGTTTCATTCATTTCTAGTACTTGTTGTATATAAATGTAAATCATTTCTGAAATAACCGTCGAATGATGTCAACATAGATAATAGTTTTATTTTTTTTTCAGATAAAATTGCACTTCCTGTAAATTAAATTTCCAGGGAAGACCGTTTCTTAATGTTTCGGAACGTTAAATGTAGTAATTACAGTAATAACTGATAAGTTCTTTGCTTTTAAGTAAAGTGTTTTTGTCTTTCTCTTCCCATATATACATATGCTTGGCTTTTTAATGTTACTATACGGGGAAAGGTAACAAGGTATGGATTTACGTCTATTTTTTCTCTCCTTTTGGCTGTTCTAATTTTATTGTAGAATTCTAAAAAAAATACTGATGTTAAATATATATATATATATATATATATATATATATATATATATATATTTCTTCCCCTTAGGGTAAATAATGTATTTTTGTATGAATCGAGGGAAGTGTTTCAAGTGAAATGAAAACAACATTCAATAGTTTATCTTCTCACAGTATTTTTTTTCAATATTGGAATATATTTCGTATTATTTTAATCTAACTTTTTGAGATCACGCTGCTGAAGTCTCTCTATTTCGTATTATACACTCTTGTATGTCTAATTCGAGCGTTCGGAAACAATTTTTTTCTTCTTCTTCCGAGTCAAAGTTCACTACCTGGATAAACCCATTACTTAAATTTATTTTACTTAATCTGACAATTAAATCAATAATAAATGAGTTAAATTTGCCTCCTTATCAGTTTTTTTAAATTTGAATATTAAATATAAAACGTTTCATCTCTCATTTGAGACTTATTTTAGTGTAAAAATTTATCTGTAGATGGAACCTCACTTCAAGACTCCTTCCGCCGAAGAAAGCTATATTTTTACTCGAAAAAGTCTCAAAAGAGAAACGAAGCGTTGTAATATTGAATGTTTAAATTTAAAAAAAAGTATTTTATTATATGAAATCCTGTTCCAATCACATTACTAACAGCGTCCGATTTACTAAATAGTAGATTTAAATATTTCAATGGTGATCCTGTTCAAATTTTAACCCGGAAAAGTACATTTTGTTCACATTTATTGACTGATTGATTAGGAAATAGGACAAATAAAAAATTCCAATTATATACATAATCATAAAGTATTTATTAAAATATTAATTAAAGAGATGCTATTCAATTACGTTCCGCCCTTAACTTTGGGACACCATAAGGTACAAACAATTTTATTAGACTTTTAATTACAGTAAAATATAAAGTACAAAAATTTGAAAATATAAGGTGACAATATTAGGTTGAAAAATAAATTATTCAGATTTCCAGTGTCTTAATTAATTTTAGTGGAAATAAATAAAATTACAATTTTAAAGACGTTTACATAAAATACATCAATTAATTATTTAACCCAGACTGGTAAATAGATGAAATGAAAAGTTAATAAGAGATAAAATTGTTTGTTATCAATTATTTTGCAGGAAAATTAGGAATATTTTTTTTACATTCGCTCTAAGATTCTTAACTTATTTCGCTCCTTCACTTAGTTAACACATTACGTTTTAAATTATTTTACTGCTAAATATTTAAGAAATTAACAGTACTCCCAGAATTTCTTATTTTGCTTGAATATTTTACTACGAAAGTTCACTACTTAGAAGCTCGAAACGACAAGCATCAAGTTTCTATTTTTGAATAATGTTCTATTCAACCTTAACTGCTTCAGTACTTCATAACTTAATAGAAGCACTTATTTCTAATCTCTATAATAAAATTGCTTGTAAGCGGATGTGTGTTTGTGTGTGTCTGTATGTATGCTCCGCATACAAATCTAAAAGAGTGGGCAAATTTCGACCAAATTTCGTACATGGATTCTTTGCGACTTAGAAATTTTAACTGTTGTGGTAAGTCTCGTCCAACATACCTAGGAACGGGGGTGGAAATTTTCAAATAAGAGTGTAAATACATTATTGGATCCATAAATTTAATAGTGTGTCCACCTAGCGTATAATTTCAACCCGATCCATCATAGAAGGGGAATAGTAACCGTGAGTGTGTTATATGAAAAAAGACGATTGAAATTGAGTAAACATAGAATAATGTAAAGTAACAGGAAATATCACTTGTACAAATTTTGGAGGTCAATTATAAATAAATTATATTAATGTAAGGAAATGAAATGTTGTTGTTGTGGTATTCAGTCCTAATACTGCTCTGATGCAACCCTCTTGCGCAAGCCTTTTCATTTTCAGACATCCCACGAACTCCATAATCTACTTAGCGTATTCCATCCTTGACCTCTCTCTTCTGTTATTACCCCACTCACTTCCTTCTAATTTTACAAGACCCTCATGTCTCAAAACGTGACCTATTAATCTATCCCTCCTCTTGGTCAACGTCCTCCATATTGTTCGCTCTTCTCTTATTCTGCTTGGACTTCCTCGTTTAAATGTTAAGTTAGTACCAAATCTATCTACCTGATGATAGAGGCGTTCTCTAAAGATAAGCTAGTCAGTTTCAACTGACCAACGGTGATGATCAGACGGGAAGCTTAAAATTTTAATTTTTGACAAAATAGAGAATATGCAGGTATGCGTTGTATTGAGTTCTAATTTGTAATAAGTATATGCTAATGTCATGTGAGCTCAAATATAAATAGTGGATTAATTATTACAGATGCATATGACCAAACAATGGGCCGAAAGCTCCTCCTGCATGTTGAGCTTTGGTCTCCTCCACTTCTCTCAGCATCTCTTGACTTGCATAGTTCTCAGATCATTCTTTACATCTTGAATCCAAGTCCTTCTTGGCCTTCCATGTTCTAACTTTTTCCATGAAACAATTTCTTCTGAAGCCATCCGCTCGACATATCCCAGCCATGTAATCCTCCATGAATCTCACAATATCTGTCCGTTGAAGAATGTGTCCAACTCTCGATTAGATCTTTATTCTCCACTCTTCTTCTACTCTCACTCGTCCAAAAATCCTCCTAAGCATCTTTCTTTCAAATATGCGAAGTGCACTTTTATCTGCCAACGACATGATCCGGGTCTTTACATCATAGATAACAACAGATCTAATCAGATTATTATAGAGCGTCATCTTTGTTTTCCTTGACAATAAAGAAGACTTCAATAGTGCTGGTATATATTTACAACAAAAATATATATTATTAAAACTGTGTCGAATTTGAAGAGTTTATAAAGGTTTTTATGATTCCTGAGAAACTAAATTCAACAGTCGTTTAACATCGCCAACTTAGTTTTATATTATTATTTCAAATATTTGATTACAATTTAGTAATCAAAGAATACAAATTTGCAATCCTAAAATAAATAGAAACAGCGTTATAATGGAAAAATGGCAATTTTGGGACTTATCAACAGCATTATTTTATGAAAAAAGCTTTACATAAGAATTTTTAAAATGTCTCCGTTTTAGAAAATCAGAATGAAAATATCTCGACCGGACCCGGAGATCGAACCCGGAACCTCCCGCTTACCGGAGGCTAAGATGGTCTTTCCTTTCATTTCAATTTCGTATAAAATAAATTCACATTCGTATGCCTTGTCATTTTAATTTTACTTTTACCACGTTGTATTATGCTCTCCAAGGAATCTGATAATTTCTCAAAATATTAAACGACATCCAACAGCTGTTGTCAAATTTTCCATTGACGGATTCTCTCAACATCAGTCGTCCGGTCTTGAAATCTATACCACTCATTAAAATTGAAATGTCTGTCTATCTGTGTGACTGTCTGTCCGTATGTTTGTCTCTACTAGGCTCCGAAATGGCTCAACGGATTTCAATGAAAATTGGAGGGTTTAAAAAATAAATTAAAACTTTACAACGACAATTAACAAGACTGAAAGACGTTCGTAACTCAATCCAACCCATACACCACCAAATTGCTTGCTAAAACACGATTTCATCGTGTATGGTACCCTTCAATAATTTCTTATACCTGACGTAACCAACAAGGATTACAGAAAAGTTTTTTATTTTGTTTATCACCTAATCTTGTTTGTTTATCGGTTACTTCTTTATCTATTTGATAAAATGATTCAGAGATGAGGAATCCGCGTAGTCATTTATTATGGGCTATGTTACATAATTTTGTTCTGGAAAGGTTTTCTTTAATTATTTTAAATACAAACAAATTCAATTAGAAATTTTATGATTTTTATGTATTTATATATACTTATAACTCAAATTCCTATAATTTGGAATTTAGGGAACATTAATTGTCGAAATGACAACTGCTTCGCTAAGGGTATTCGTTTACATGACACTTATCAGGGTTAATTACTGTGGGACGGGAGCAACAACGGATAGTAGAGATCTCTCTTATTATGTTGAGCCGGAAAGACACAAAATGTTTTTTTCTTGGATCGCTTCGAAACCCTTTTCGTTCAGGTATCAGGGATTACTTCCGGGAATTTCTCGTGAATTTCTAAGATGGTAGGCAGCTAGTTGTGGCGATCCCTTTCTCATAAAGGGACACATCTCTGCAGGCAGAAAACAAGAGAATTTACACCGACGATCGACAAGGAAAATCAGTCTTCTGTCCCGGTGAAGATGTCCGTATCTCAGCAGAGAGATTTGGCTGAGATATGACTTTTTGTGCAGATGTATCTTTATTATCGATAAATTACTGAAAAGACAGCAAAGCTTCTACTAGGTTTATAATCTGAACTCAAGTTAAGTGTTCATGTTTCTTCTCCTCTCTTTGTCTCCTCTTCCTTTCAACTTAAAAAGCACACTGATTTTTCACCTTATTTTCACCTCCCGGCCAATCTCTCATATTCCTTTTCTATATCTAGAACCGCCACTCTACGTGCCGTGTCTTCAGCAAACGTTTTTAATTTTTGACTTGCGGAGAAATGCTGCCCTTGGGAAAATTTCATAGGTCATCGTCTTTTGGTGGCCAAACACCTTAATCCCCTATCTTGTTCCCAGGCAGTAACCTTTGCGACTGGACGGCGCCTCTGTAATCGCGGAATTTCCGCATCTGCTCCGTCGGTCTCCGTATATTGTCGTTCAAATTTCCGATTTGAATTCGTCCTGAAAGGGGAATTAAATTGGGGAGGGTTCTTCTGTGATTACACCTAGATGCAGCATAAAAAGCCTTTATTTCAACGCCGAAGTCTCAGCTACTCTTTCACTTTATTCAAGTTACTGTACTTGCAATAGGTTTATAGAATATGAAAACCGAATATATCAGTCGTTAACAGAGGATATTTCAGAAAATACACGTTAGCGGACAGTTTTAAAAATTACAATTTTAAGTAATTAGGTAAAGGTAAGATAAGGAACAGCATCAAAGGAGGTCCAATAGGCGTTTTATCGGGTCGTCCTTTATTAGTATAACACGTCACCTAGGGTAAGCGATAAACTTATCGAATAACAAGTACAAGTGACCTACAAGAGAACATGACATTCACTACAAATAATACTATCAAGTGGCAGATACTAGTCGTTAACGTAAGTAAAAGAACATCAATTTTAATGAGGGAGACTTATTTAACTATTTACATGGCCACCGGCCCGTACTTTGTTTTCTATTCTTGTTCAGGGATTTATAAGTGTAATTTTTCCATTTACTTTCATTAGGTTGCACCATTTTAAAATTTCCGCATCTGTTTAATATTTCCATTATTCCAATAGCATTTATAATATTAATAATAATTCTCAACGAAACTATTATAACTACACAATTTGTTTCTTATCTTAATAATGGCAACATCTTTACATTTTTTATACTTTTGTTTGCCAAATATTCTTAATGATCATGTTGCAAAACGGCTGCTTTGAGGTTAATTACAATCAAAGTGTTTTTCCCTATAAACTCTTTCTTTATACTCCAAGTTTTCCCGACAAATAGAATTCATCACAAAGAATTTATGGTCAATATAGCAATTACCAGAGAGTATTGCAGTCATCAGATAGGGACTAAGTTTCATTTGATACACAAAAATAATTATTAAAGAAAATATTAGCCTAATAAGTAGGCAAATAAGAATGACGCATTCCTTTGCTAGTTTCTATGTACATATGTATGCTTCTAGATTCTTTATACAGGTATAAAAAAGAAGCGAATGTGTCAGCCGACGAAAGTGTATGACGAGCATGGAAATACGCCATATTTAATTAGCCCCAATATGGCGTCTAATTATGTCCTGAGGAAATACAAACACGGGGAAGGATTAAGATAAACAATAGGAAATATTTGTTTTTATTTCGTAAGTTTGCATATTTCCATTTCATGTTTTGCGATCTTTAATGTCTGAAGTTTATTTGAAGTTATGTTGATCATCTGATTTAGTAAGATCTTTATGTAATTTATTATCCAGTTATTTAAAACCAAATTTTGAGATTTTCTAATAACAAGTAACTGAATTGTTTTGCTCACTTACCCTATAATTTATGATTCTAAGTAGCATAAATAATAATTTTTCAGTGCCTACTCTTAATTACGGAGATATTTGAATTGAATTTGCTTAATCCCTGACGCTATTTCAACCCGAAATCAATTTCATTTTCGCCACTTCTAGATACCGGGAATATTCGGTACTCCATTCCGTACCGGTGGTATTATTATCCACTTCCTTAAAGACTACTTTAATGTCGTGGTATTATTTGAAACGATCTAAAGGTAAAGAGTTCCATTAAAGTTCCAGGTATATTTTTCAGTCTTATAAAGCACCAGGATTATTTACACTTTCTTAAAGTACTGTGCTTATTTAACGTTCCAGGAGTATTCTTGATTCAGTCATAGTCTTTGTTAAGTTTAAGCTAGCCCCCAATCAGCATCATGGACGTCGGATCGATATTAGTTACTCACGCGTTGATTTTAGTAACGATTTTTCAGAGTAAATGAACCGTGAGTAAATGCCATGGTAACACCGTTCATCCCTGTTTCCAAATAAATGCTATTGTTTATGATAAAATTTGCTTCTAATTTCAAATTTAATACAATACAGTGTAAAACAAATTTATCTATTTTTCTAAATAAATAACGTGAGGCTTATTATGGTTAACAGGCTACACGAGGGAAATCCTGAATTAGGCAACTCTCCTTTAATAGCATAGGAAGGGAATTGAAAAGGGGGGATGTGGAAGGTAGAACAAGGTAGCCAAGGGTTAACTAGGGCCCCCGGGCTATGGTTTAAGGATCCTACACGGCGTTTCACCTAAAGAGATGCAGAGAAAATCTTAGAAAACTTGCGTCAGGTAGGTCGAGCCCTTCCGAATGACGGGAGACGAGTTTTCTGAGGGTCACAGCATTCCCTTCTCCGTGTCTCCACAAGTTTCAGGAGGCTGTTGGCCGACTGATTCAATGGGATCAGCGGACATCTCTTACCGTATGCCCAAGGTCTTCGACCCCAGTACATATATCTCCCAAAATAGGTGAAGGTGTCTCGGAATGTGAGAACTTTGAATAAAGAAAAACAGAGAATACAGTCGGCTTCTAAGTTCTATACCCGGAACTCCTCAAACAGACTGTGAGTGATATGGTGTTCTGTTGATCCTTTTAGGCGTTCCTAAACCATTCATCCGATTTCAAATTGCTGTTCTTCCCAAAAAATACATTCTGTCTATCTTCTGAACATTTCCACCTCCTTTCATCCCAAAAACATCCCACGACAATCATGTTCTCTGTGATTTGATGTTTGTCCCTTATGAATTCCTATACCATTCATCCTATTGCCATGAAAGTTTGGTTTATTGTAGTCCTCTACCCAAAGAAGGTTTCTGTCGATCTTTCGAAGATTTAGGTTCTTTTCCCTTTCCCTTTGAGGCCGAAAAAGGTCATATCCTAATTATATATACATATTTCAAATGGATAGATTATGACCTCAAGTAGCCTATCAAGCGATATAATTAAATTGCTGTTAAGCGTGAAATAATTCTAAATTTTAACTAACATTTGAATAAGTAGTGACACTTTTCAATTAGTTAATAATAATATTTCACGGTAATCAGACAGAAGAGATAGCTCACGAAACTTTCCCTTATACATATAATCGACTGTTTCTGTTTATTTTTCTGTATTCTCCTTATTTAAGGTATCAGAATATTTATAAAATCGATTAAGATGCTTCATAAAGTAGGTAGGGGGCGTGAAAAGGTAAATTTCCAAAAATGTGAAGTTCTCGCAGATGGTTTAAGCGTATGTTGGCAAAGAGATTTCTCTCGAATTAAATATTGTAGAGGGTTAATGCAAATGAATTCCCGGACATCGCCGGCCAGTGATACATAAATAGAGAACTGTTGTCAAGTTTAGAAAATATGATTTGAACGAAGCCGCGTACATGAAATTAAGTGTATAAATAACAACAAATAAATGTATATTACGGAAACTCCTTGAAAGATGAGGTTTAAAGCAACTGAAACGTAACACCGCGGAAAATCGTAAATGATGAATGGACTTAAGGAAAAAAAGGAAAGAGGAAGTTTCAGATAGGAAGAGCTGTGTCCATAAGGTGGAGAAAATTACAAACGTACACTAACGATGGAATATAATGACTGAAAAATACCCCTTAAACCTTCTCTAAGGGTTAAGAAGGAAAACAGTAGGTCTGACACCGAATCAGTACGCATGGAAAATCGAGAAAAAATTGGCACAAATAAGGAACAATAACTTAGACTAATCTCTCTGCCGTACAGGCCTCAGCTGATTAGGCAACATATTTTACGATTTTGTTTTCAATTTTGGTACGGACACGTAGGGTTACCAAGGACATTAAAATCTTGCCTGATAAAAGTTAACAACTTACCAAGCGTAAACAGGAATTAATAAAGAACGTTTAGATGAGTGAATAGTAATGAATAGCTTAGATATCTTTGGAACGGTGTATTTAAATTGAAATTACAAGAAAGTATCCGAGATAACGATATGGCAATTAAGACAAAGCTCTTAAAAATAAATATTAATATGAACGTTGTCCATGACGTGGCTCATTTCATTGAAAGAATTTATCTGAATTCGTATCAAAATTAATTTACATAAATTCACGGATAAATTCTTCGAGGAGTTTGAACTTCTTCCTTTTACTCGGTCATTTACTTCAGCGTCAAGAAGAGACTTGATGTCAGTCAGCAAAAGGTATGTATTGACTTTACGGGGAAATTAAGTCGAAATAGTGTCTTGTGCAGTGTGCTACAGCACATAAATTAATTTAGAATAAAAATAATCTTCCCTAATTGTAAGAACCTTTACAATAACTCTGTTCTGACGATGTAAATTTTCGTTTCAATTTCGAAAATTTTAACTGCGGCGCACTCGCGCATATTCCGTTTATCCCCATTTCTGTGCTATGGACCAGTGAGCACATTCAAACAGGAAACGTGACTGGAAGTGCATCAGGGGCTCCGTGTGGGGCTAAATCAAAATAAATATGAACCATTCCGTAATTAGAAATCTTATTTTGAAGAAGTTTATATTTTGAGGACAAAAATACTTCAATTAACGTAGTATTGTTTTTTACACACGCCCGAGGAAGTTTCTGCGGGCACCCTTCGGGGGTTCACCGCTTTCAGCCTACTGACATGTTGTTGGCGATGCGTCTCATAAGCACATATCACAAATCGCGTTTTTCATATATATATATATATATATATTTGAATCTGAGCTTCTGTTAAAAAATATCGTGAGCCGGAATTTTCACGAGTTACATCATTATAAAAAAAACTACCCCACGATCCTGTAAACATCGTGTGAGGTTTGTTCCTAAAATTAACATTACTTAAAAATTGTAGGAAAGAAAAACTCTTTCCTGTTAACTCGGTGCTAAATTAGTACGCTGTTACACTATCACATGTTATGTTAAGGGAAGTGCAAACCAAATCATTTGCACGCGGAGTAGAGATGGGCGATGTCATCGAGACCAATCAAGAAGTTCCCTGTGCGGAGTCAGTGATCATTAAGTCGGAAGAAAAGAGCAATAGAAAGTGGTTTGAATCAGTAACCCGTTAATCAGATCGCGCGATCGGTGATCCCGGTGCTCGCTGTGGTATGAATCAGTGAGTGAGTGAGTGAATCACAATTTCATTTTCTTCTTGAAAATTATCGTGGGCAGAATTTTTTCGTATTATTAAATTTGGTGGCATATTCAGAAAATATTGCATCCGAACGTTAATATAATTTTCTCTTATTTGAGTTTCCGGAATATAATCGTGTAAATCCCTCCTGTATTTTGCTGGATTGAATTTTTTTATTATTTTTCCTGTAGAATTGTATTTATATATATGAGTTTTAATTAACAATTTCCCAAGTTGATGGAGAATAATTTCAAGAATGGTATTCTTTCATTAAGGTTGTAGCAACCGCCAAAGATTTCATTTTTGACAAAGGAATCATAAAATTACAGATGAAAGTATTATTTTGTCGCTTTTCTCTTAGCGTTTTAGCTTTTTAAGTGCAAAAACACTACTATAATAATTTTCTTCAGTGGCATAACAATTACAATAATAAGCATATTAATAAATATTGCCAGTAACTTTGTTCCTTTGTCAAAAAAATCCAGATCCACTCGAGCCTATTCAAAAATTCCTTACAGTCATTTATTTTATTTTTATAATTATTGATTTATTTATAGATAAATAACAAAATATGTGTATAATATTTGTAAAATTTATATATATATATCCTCAAATATTCACAAGAAAATAATTTGGAACTTCATGGAAACAAAGAAAGATATATTTTTGTGAATCGGGTACGATGAGTAGGCCTTTATATATATATATATATTTTCACGAGTTACATCATTATAAAAAAAACTACCCCACGATCCTGTAAACATCGTGTGAGGTTTGTTCCTAAAATTAACATTACTTAAAAATTGTAGGAAAGAAAAACTCTTTCCTGTTAACTCGGTGCTAAATTAGTACGCTGTTACACTATCACATGTTATATATATATATATATATATATATATATATATATATATGAGCGGTGAATCATCAAATAAAAAGAACGGTTTTGTCCATCTCTGCCGGGAAGTGTTGGTAACACTGTCGCTGTTGTAGTGTTATAAACATTGTTCATATTCGTGTTGTTGTTGTACTAAGTCAGACTGGTCTGATGCAACCCTCAGTGTTAACCTATCTTGCGCAAGCCTTTTCATTTCATTCTAATTAGCACAAACCACATCATCCCTAATCTCCTTAGCGTATTACATCCTTTCCTCCCTCTACTGTTCTTACGCCACACACTTCCCTCTATTGATAATTTTACAAGAACCTCATGTATTAAAACGTGGCCGATTGATCCATTCCTTCTCTTGCTCTAATATTGTTCACTTTTCCCCTATTCTGCTTAGAACTTCCTGGTTAGTGAATCTATCCACGCATCTGATTTTCGGCAATCTCCTATTTCACCACATTGCAAAGGCTTCTATTCTTCGTTCGTATTTATCGTCACAAAAATGGGTGGGATCATTTCCTAACCCTTATCAACTACAGCGTTTTAAAAATATTTGGCTTCGGACGCCAGAGAATTTTGATTATAGACGTACATGCGATAAAATTTCGAGTGTCATATCTCTTGGTTCTGTAATTGATGAGGTCTTCACTTTAATGAGCTTGTAGCCTCGAGACATAGGAACAATCAGACAGGACATTAGAAATTACTGTCAATTAATTAGTCTTTATTTGCTGAGAAAAGTCAGGAATTTAAAAAAATCACTTGACGAATAAAATATGGTGTTAACACGTGGCACGCATTGCTTAGATCATCGAACTAAGAAGAAAAAAAAATTATCTACCAATGTCCGATAAGGTTGGAGCTTCTGTTATCGAATTAAGTAAATATATAGTGGCATCTTGAACGTCAGATCTGACTTGAGTATTATTCTACTCCAACTCTCCCTAAAGAACAAGTATTTTATAATTCAACAACCTTATATTTTTCGTATTGAATTATTAAACCCATATTTTTACATCGCTTCTTCACTATGTCCAAGATCTTTAAGATAGCTTTTACAAGAATGTCTCTTGGCCAAGAACGCACCAAAAATGATTATGATACTTCACTGTCCCCGTGAAACATGCACTTGAAGTTGAATGCTGATGACGTCACAGGCTGTGACGTCATCGTCAAGGACATGTTTTAGATTTAGATTTATTGTTGTTTCCATTAATCCTCGATTGAGGAAATAGGATACGTCATACATTAAAAATTAAAAATGAACAAAATAAAGTAAATAATTAAAGACAAATAAAGTTAAAATAAATTAGTAAAAGAAAGTGTATATAGACAAAAGTCAATATAAACACAACACGGACACACACTGGGAAACACAAACAAGCACACACTGAGGAACACGCAATGGAGTTTTAACTACTTGGACCAGGAAACTGTCCTTCCTCTGTCGTAGCTCCAGGCAATACATGAAACAAACAAACAAAAGAGCAGAAAAAACTGAATAGAAATTTTAAAGATATGTGATGTGCTATTTTATAAGGCAGCTCATTCAACACTTTTTGCAGGAACCTTGATTTAAATACTAGAAGTACGATTAAGAAAATCCTGTACCGAGTAAAACGCGCCATTTAAAAGAATAGTTTTACTCTGCTTCACGAAGCTTTTGTAGGTACTATTTTTAACCTCTGGCGGAAGGCTGTTGTATAAAATTATCCCGGTATCGTGAATACTTTTCTGGTGTAGAGCAAGGCGATGCTTGTCCGTCCTTAGAGCTGAACGATTTCTAGTCGCGTATTCATGAAACTCGCCAAAGAAAAAGAACACAACGTTTTTTCGGCCATTCCGAATTATTCACCGGGAAAGTCTACGTTCATTAACAGAGAATTTATTAAGCTATTTGGCAAGAATGATGTAAAATAATATACAAAGAAAATCAATATGTATATCTTGCCCCTGTCATTTGAATGTAAGAACTTCAATCCGCAGTTTAACGTTTTGATTAAATTAATGTATTGCCTCTCAAAAAGGGAGACGCAACGTCGGGAATTTTGATAAATAGAAATAAATATTCTGATAACAAGGCTGTTTCAATTCATTTAAATATTTAATTGTCAGATACACTGTTACTTTAAATTTGATAATAGTTTCGATTTTGAAAACACCACTATTTTAGTCAGGGAAACTAATTTTTTGGAAAAATAATCATTTCCTAATTTCTGTACACTGTTTTTGTTGTCTGATTGCAACTCTCCATGCTAACAAATCCTGCGCAAGTCTTTTCATTTCTACATAGGACCCACATACTATATACTACCTAATCTGCTTAGTGTATTTCATCCTTAGCCTTCCTTCTTCTGTTCTAACAACACACACTTCCCAATAATGCTAATTTTACAAGACGTGGCCTATTAATCTATCCCTTCTCTTGGTAAAGGTCGTCTCTTCTCTTGTCCTCCTTATAACTTCTTGGTTAGTTACTCTATCCACCCATATAATTACTAGCATTCTCCTATTGCACCACATTTCAAAAGCTTATTTCTTTCTGCAACTCTTATCGTTCACGTTTCGCACTCTTATAACGCCACACTCCATACGAACAATTTTAGTAATGATTTCCTAATATTCATAGTTATATTAGCCGTAAGTAAATTCATCTTTTTTGCGAAAGCCTTTCTTGTCTTTGCTATCCTACTCTTTATTTCTACTATGCTTCTACCATGTAACAGAATTCCTTAACTATCTTTAAAATATTCCTTCCCTATCCAACACCCTTTGTTATTCCACTGTTTCATATACTAGACTCAATTACCTAGGTTTTCTCTCTATTAATCCATCATGTGGTACTCTTTTTCCAGGATCACATTCATGCTACTGTAATAAGTGACTTTTCCCTCCGGCGCGTGACAATTTCATAACCTTGAGATTAGCGCCCTTGTCGGTCGTTGTAACAAGCGGCGGGTAAGGACCATTGTTTGCCAGGTCAAATGTTTTGATGGTGGACGGTCTTTGACCAGGGAGCGGTCAGAAGACATCTGGCTGGACTAGGAAAACCCGAGGAAGTGGGGCAGGCCTGGGGAGATAAAAGGGAGGTGGACGGCGGTGTATCGGATTATTATTATGAATATTGATGTGACTGTGGACAGCGGAGCCACGGTGATTGATTTTGGCGGCGAACAGCGGTGTGGTGGTGGAGATTGTTGCGGAGAACGGCAGATTGGATCATCAAAGGAGGTGGAAATTGCCGTGAGTGACAAGCGAGCAAAGTGTGCCCACGAGTGCGAGCAGACACCATCCCGGACGAGCCACCAGGAACGAGGACATCTTGGCTGCCGCATCGAGACCGTCAAACAGTAAGCCCTCCCCTTCCCCTTTCTCTTACTGCGTGGTTGCAGCGACCGACAACACACTATTTAGGCAGTGATGGTGAGACGTCTCGAATTTAGATGAACTGTACCAGAGTGTTGTAATTATAGTTTAGGTTAGATTTAGAGTTAAGTGAGCGGATGATTGTGAGCAACATTCTCTGATTGTGGAGCCAGAGTGGGCTTTGGCCGGGTTCTAATATTAAATTAAATTGCTTAATCCCGTTTTTCAATTATTGAATCATTCATTCCCCCCCTTTTAATTATTTCATGAAAGCCAAGACCCCTGAGAGTCTCATGCTCGGCTGGAAACTCACGTGTCTTGGCTTGACGCTGGCCATCTCCCTCGGGATCTCGCGGTTCGCGATAGCTGTGTTATTCTTTTGATAAGTAAATATATTTTATTCTGCATATGCAGTGGCGCCCGGGCCGGCATTGCGAAGACGAAAGACCCGAGGGGGAAAGGGAGCGTCACATAAATGGCTTCCAACAGTGGGCCCCAAATCATTGAATGTTGCTAACTCCATTTATTATCTGGCTGTCGCGAAGTGTTTGTTTGTTTTGCTTCAATAATTCAACGCATGCCTATTAAGTTGCGCTCAGGATTAATAACGAGTAACGATATTTGTGTTACTAATACCAGCGGAGAAGTATCGACTTGCACTATGGAAGGTATAAATGAAAACGTGTTAGATGATAAGCGTGAAACGGAATTGAGTGAAAACCGTCTCGAAAGTAATATGGAGAATGTGACTGAAGGCCGCGTTGCTGGAAGCGGGGCGAATGTTGACGTGAAACATAATCTGGACGTCAACGATCTTATGGTTGTGCTCCAGAGAATTCGGTTAGATATCGAACAAGCTACGGTTAGCTCGGAAAAGGCGATGGCAGAGATGGTCCATAAGTTTACTCTCAATATTAACACGAAAATAGAGCATGTTGAAAGGGAAGTGACGGAACAGATAAATACGGAAAGGAAGAGAATAGATGAGGTTATTGAGGTGGTGGAGAATATTCCAAAAAGTATTGTAAAAGTTGAGAAAGCTGGGATTGAACGTGTAACATTAGTTGAGCGTGAGGTCACGAAACTGAGAGAGGGGCTAGAGGAAATACGGGAAGTTGCTAATGGAACAGTAAGTGATCAACGGCTGAACGACTTAGATAAAGTTGTCTCTGAGAAAGTCGCTCATGAAGTAGCAGCACGGTGCATGAGATTTGAAGGGCCTAGCTCTGGCGCTCAGTCATTTGTCATGCCGACCGTGCCGGACGTCGTACCCTTTAAGGAACGTGGACATGTCAATCCTAAACGTTTTATCGGTGACGTGGAAGAATATTTTCGGTTAAAAGGAGTACCGAGTCTGTATAAAACTGTAGTGTTCAAGTCTCTGTTAGATCCGTCTTTGAATTTGTGGAAAGATATATATCTGAGCGACGTGAACGAATATGAGGAGGCCAGGACGATTTTTCTGAAAAGGTTTTGGGGGGAATCTGCTCAATGGCGTACTCGCGAAGATCTGCATAATGGGAAATATCAGCCAAATGGGATACTTTCGAGGGAAGATTACTTGGCTCAGAAATTGTTGAGCAATAAGTATCTGGAGGATCCGGTGCCGGAGGAACGATTAGTGTGGATGTTAATTCGTCACTTTGACGCGTATTTGGCCCAATTATTATTTGCGAAGGCCCCGAGGTCTGCGGCTGAGTTGCTTGACTGCGTGCGACAGTTTGAGGAACTGGGACGCGAGCTCGATAACCGGCCAGGGCATAAGCGCACAGAAATCCGGGAACTTGAGCCCCGTACTTTTAACGAGAGACCCTACAGGACAACAGATTTTAATAGACGCCAGGGAATGACTGACCAAACGAGGAATGGGGGTCCATATAATGGTGATCGAGGACGTAATGACGTTATTCACCAGCGGAGTAGTGGAAATATCAGGGAAAGATTTAATGAACGGGGTAGAAACGATGCAGGTGTAACAGGCGTAAGTCGGGAAGCAGCATCAGAAGTTAATGGAAGGTCGGGAAACTAGCTCAGCCGACTGCCTCGACCCCGGAGAACAGAATATGCGGCAAGGGGAACGGATTTGGGACAACTTTGCTACCTGTGTTGGTAGCGGCAGAGGATTTAGGCGAAGGGGACAGGTGAGCTCACGGGTATGGAGCACAGCCACACGGGGAAACCGTTGTTGTTGGACGTTTGCGTAGATGGGGTTGGGTCGGTGCAGGCCTTTTTGGATACAGGTGCATCAGGTAACTACATAAGTATGGAGTTGTTCGAACGCGTGCGAAACACGCCCGCCTGTGGCGGAGTATTGCCAGTAACGGGAATTAAGGTTTACGCAGCGCTGGGAAGAAAGAACCAGCCAGTTCGGCAGCAGTTGAGCTTAGTAGTGAACCTGCAGGGCCATAAATTTAGTATTCATTGTCTCGTACTGCCCACCTTGTTTACGAGCTTAGTTCTGGGGCTTCAATGGATGCATGAGGCAAAGGCAGAGATAAGCCCTCACCTAAATAAAGTTACGGCGAACTGGGTAGATTTGGCGGGAAATGAGAGGCGTGTTGAATCCTCATTGTCGCCACCTGACGCGCTCAAGCCGGAGAAAGTAAACAGGGCTGCGCGAATCGCAGAGCCAAAAGATATAATTAAGTCGCCGGTGAATTATTTGAGTAGGTGCTATGATGTGGGCGAGGCCCGGGTTGAGAACGGGGGCATAACGGACATCATTGCGACCCTCGCAGGACGACGAGGTGGGGGTAGCGTTCGGACGCAGGTATCACGGCAAGAGCTGATCGATTGTCAGCGAAATGATCCTGCATTAAGTAGACTTAGGAATGACATGTCCAAAAAACTTCAAAGGTACTATCGTGTCCACAAGGACCTTTTGTTTAAGAAAAGGTTGAAGTCCCGGCACGGTTGGGTGGTATGTGTACCTGCAGACCTCCGCTTGAAATTTCTCATTATGTTCCACGACGATAACGGGCATTTTGGAATTGATAAGTGCCTTAGGTTGATGGGAGACTTTGTAGGGTGGAAAGGGATGGCCGACGAATTAAAGAAATACGTAAAATCTTGTGTACTCTGCCAAGTCAATAAACATCGTAACTTTACTTTTGTGGGGGCGTATAAGCCTATAATTCCGGAAAAACCAAATAGTTTGGCGGTTCTGGACCTATATGGTCCGCTCCCGAAAGGAAAATTTGGTAATGTTCATATTTTGGTTGTTATGGATGCATTTTCGAAATTAGTAAAATTGTACCCACTAAGAGCGGCTTGCACAAAGCAGTGCCTGAGGAAATTGGTGAACGATTATTTCCTCCACGTGGGTAAACCGGATAGAGTCCTCAGTGATAATGGAGCGCAATTTACCAGTAAACTGTGGACAGAGGAACTACGGCGTCACAATGTCGAGACGGTTTTTACCTCCGTGCGACACCCGCAAGGAAATCCCTGTGAAAGAGTCATGAGGCAACTTGGGGTAATGCTGAGGAATTATTGTGGCAATAGACACTCCTCCTGGGTACAGTACTTGCCAGTAATCGAAGCTCTAATAAATTCTAATTATAGCATGGCCACCGGAGCAATTCCGTCTGAACTGCATACCGGAGTTAGGGCTCGATCAGACTTTGAAGCGCTGATTCAGTATCCAACGGAGGGAGTGGAGGTTAACGCGACTGACTTAATAAGTCAAGCTCGAGATAGATTGGTCCGAGGTGCCCAACTTCGTGGGCAACGCCAAGCCGTCCGAGATATTCAGTTCGAACCTGGAGATAGTGTTCTGATTAAAAAGTTAAGAGTGTCAAATCAAGATGCAAAAATTACAGCAAAGTTGATAAGCGTATATGACGGACCCTTTAAAATCCATAATCGGAAAGGACCTAATACTTACAGTGTAATAGTGAAAGACAATCCTTTAGAAATTAAGAACTATAACATTTGTGAAATGGTACCCTATTACAATAGGGCAAGCGTAATGCCCGACTTGGTGGCATAAAGTTTCTCTAGGGAATTTACTGTCCTATAGTAAATGCATGGTAGGCAACCATGGTGTATCCCCAGCTGTATGTGGGTTTTCTTCTAAATTTCGGCCCACATTCTCTTCATGTAATCTTTGTTCCTATTCTTCGTTGTAAATAAGTTAAGATGCCTGTTTCTAAGTAATATTTTAGGTAACATTATCTCCCGGTCATAGGTAATAAATCGGAGTGAGTGAATGTGAGAGTGAATGATTAGCATTACATAGATAGTTGGCATGAGAACATTTGTCAAATAGATTATTAACTCATGCTGACTTAAATAATTATTTGTCAGGGGCATTATGTAATAAGTGATTTTTCCCTCCGGCGCGTGACAATTTTCATGAACCTGAGATTAGCGCCTTGTCGGTCGTTGTAACAAGCGGCGGGTAAGGACCATTGTTTGCCAGGTCAAATGTTTTGATGGTGGACGGTCGTTGACCAGGGAGCGGTCAGAAGACATCTGGCTGGACTAGGAAAACCCGAGGAAGTGGGGGCAGGCCTGGGGAGATAAAAGGGAGTGGACGGCGGTGTATCGGATTATTATTATGAATATTGATGTGACTGTGGACAGCGGAGCCACGGTGATTGATTTTGGCGGCGAACAGCGGTGTGGTGGTGGAGATTGTTGCGGAGAACGGCAGATTGGAGCATCAAAGGAGGTGGAAATTGCCGTGAGTGACAAGCGAGCAAAGTGTGCCCACGAGTGCGAGCAGACACCATCCCGGACGAGCCACCAGGAACGAGGACATCTTGGCTGCCGCATCGAGACCGTCAAACAGTAAGCCCTCCCCTTCCCCTTTCTCTTACTGCGTGGTTGCAGCGACCGACAACACACTATTTAGGCAGTGATGGTGAGACGTCTCGAATTTAGATGAACTGTACCAGATTGTTGTAATTATAGTTTAGGTTAGATTTAGAGTTAAGTGAGCGGATGATTGTGAGCAACATTCTCTGATTGTGGAGCCAGAGTGGGCTTTGGCCGGGTTCTAATATTAAATTAAATTGCTTAATCCCGTTTTTCAATTATTGAATCATTCATCCCCCCCCCCTTTTAATTATTTCATGAAAGCCAAGACCCCTGAGAGTCTCATGCTCGGCTGGAAACTCACGTGTCTTGGCTTGACGCTGGCCATCTCCCTCGGGATCTCGCGGTTCGCGATAGCTGTGTTATTCTTTTGATAAGTAAATATATTTTATTCTGCATATGCAGTGGCGCCCGGGCCGGCATTGCGAAGACGAAAGACCCGAGGGGGAAAGGGAGCGTCACACTACATGTTAAGGTTTCCGAGTCTTCTTCTGACTCCCCTAATACCACAATTTCAACAGCAAACCTTAGAGTTTTTATTTCTTCTCCTTGCACTTTGATTTCGTTTCCATTAACTTTCTTCATCGCCAGTTCTATACGTAAGTTAAAGAACATGCGGGACAGACTCCTTTCTTGATTTCTGCTTCCTTTACTTGCCCTACAAGTTCCTTATAATTACTGCTGACTGCCATTCTGTAGAGTTTAAGGATTACTCTTCTTTCTTGATATTTTATCATACGGTTAGTATGAAGCATGACACTGCAAATCTGAAGAAGTTATGCATTTCTTTTAAGTTTGTAGCGCAGTAGAACCCGCGTCCAATTTTTTTTTTATTATTTACGGAAACGTTTTACAAGGAAATTATCGACGCTTGTGGCGCGCCATCAACAATGCCTTCCTGTCGGCAAGTCTCAAAAGAAGCCGACAACAGAGGAGTAACTTCATGTTACAATACTTTATACCGAAATTTTGAAAAACATTGACGGTTGTTAGGACATTGTGTACTTTGAGAGCGAGTTGGACGGTTGAGTGAGACGGGCGATAGGATGGACACGGAGCGGATGAGCTTCCGTGAAGGTTGTACTTAGAGAGCGGCGAAGGACATGGTTGAGTGAAGATGTGTTTTTAGAGGGCGGGTTGGACGAGTAAGGAGGGTGTGCATCCCTGTGTTATGACCAGAGCAAATTGTGAATTAAGTAACTTTTGAGTTAAACATGATACAAGGTGATGGCGAGATGATATTGAAGGATTGTGGTGGACAGATTTCTGGTGATACAAGGAGGTGGAGAGAAGAGATTGGCAGCAGAGAAGTTACGGCGAGAGCAGATTTTGTGAGGTGGCAGCGGAGAGGTGGACCATGCTTTGATCAGTCCAGGAAGCAGGGAAGAAGGGTCTTAACAACTCAGGTTCGTCAACGAACAAAAAAAATCTGCTACACGTGGTCACCCAAACCATTAATACCCTGAGATCTTTAATACAATCCCATTTTAATTAATTATTATTGTACATAATAGACCCATATTAAAATTATTGTGTTTACAATTAATAAATGTATATATTTAAACCCAATTAGTAATTTCATTAATTAATATTCCCCCCAATTCATTTACAAGTTGTTTGGTTATATTCTGTATTTAACTTTACGTTTAGATCTTTTCTGTAGTTTCCAGTCTCTATATAATCGCCGTTAGATGAAGACGATTATTGGTGTCAAAACGTTGTTTTTTTAATATATATTGTAATTGTTTCTTACTAAAGATTGTCTGTTTATAAGGTTGACCTTTTTCGTATTATTGTTTCATCTTTGTTTCAGATGAGGATCAAGTTGTCAGCAGTGTTCCTCTGGTTCATGATTGTTCATGCCGAAAGCGCCAGGATTTTGGGACTTTTCCCTTATCCGGGGAAGAGCCACTACGTCATGTTCGAGGAGCTGATGAAGGGTCTGGCGCAGAGAGGACACGACGTCGTTGTGTACAGCCACTTTCCCCAGGAGACGCCCATCCCGCGTTTCACAGACGTGAGTCTCGTGGGAAGCATTCCTTCGGTGGTGAACGCCATTCCTCTGGACGATTTCAACGTCTTCGGCACCCTGGACCTCCTGAAGGACCTTTCCCTGGGGGTGTGCGACCGAGTGCTGGCCCACGAGTCCATGCAGAGGCTCATCAACGCGACGGAGAGCTTTGACTTAATCTTCACGGAAGTATTCAACTCTGACTGCTTTCTGCCTTTTGCTCACAAGTTCAAAGCCCCGAACATCGCCGTCTGCTCGCACATCTTGATGCCTTGGGTGACCGACCGCCTCGCCATTCCTGACAACCCAGCCTACGTTCCCAACCATTTCCTCCCGTTCAGCGACCACATGAGCTTTACACAGCGCGTCGTCAACACGTTCGCTCTGGTGTTGCAGAAACTCGGTTATGAATATCTTGTCCAGAAGCCCACATTCGACATAGTGTCCAAGTATTTCGGGAGTGACCTTCCTCCCCTGAACGAAATCGCCAAGAACACGAGCTTGCTGCTCATAAACACGAGTCCAGTCCTCAACCAAGCAAGACCCTTACCTCCGACTGTCATTGAAGTGGGTGGAATACATATAAAACCTCCGTCCAAACTACCAAAGGTGAGACCCAAATATAGGTATGTATGTGTATTAAATGGCATGAATGTGGCCCTGGAGAAAGAGTTCAATACGAGGATTAATAGAGGGAAAACCAAGGTAATGGAGTGGAATAACACAGGGTGTTAGATTGGGGAGGGATATTTTGAAGGAAGTCATGGAATTCTGCTACTTGGGCAGAATAATAACTAGGGATGGTAGAAGTATAGTAGACATAAAGAGTAGGATAGCACAGGCAAGGAAGGCTTTCGCGAAAAACAGGGATTTACTTACGGATAATATAAGTGTGAATATTAGGAAATCGTTGCTAAAAATGTTCGTATGGAACGTGGCGTTATATGGGTGCGAAACGTGGACGATAGGAGTTGGGGAAAGGAAAAGAATAGAAGACTTTGAAATGTGGAGCTATAGGCGAATGCTGAAAACCACATGGGTGGATAGAATCACAAACGAGGAAGTTCTAAATAGATAAGGGGAAAAGCGAACAATATGGAGGACGTTGACTAAGAGAAGGGATAGATTAATAAGCCACGTTTTAAGACACGAGGCTCTTGTAAAATTAGCATTCGAGGGAAAGTGTGTGGGGAGGTCAAGGATGGAATAGGCTAAGCATATTAGCGAGTATGTGGGTTGTGCTAGTTATGATGGATTGAAAAGGCTTGCGTAAGATTGGTTAGCATGGAGGGTTGCTTCAAACCAGTTTTAGGACTGAATACCACAACAACAGCCTGTATTCTTTTTTATTCGCCATATTAGGAATAATGCATCTCGGGCCGGATAGAACATTTCGCATTTGGCCCGCGGGCATCGCTGCACTAATACAGTGTCACGAATCACACTGGTTCAAAACTACAAAAAAAATCTTGTGACAAAACTCGACAAATTAATCGAATGTATTGAAACTCACTGCACTTAGGTTTCTGAACTTGCTAATTTAAAATTTTATATTTCTTTTCGAAAAACAAAATGGCGGATCCAATATGGAGAACATAAAATCGAAAAACATTATTTTATACATAAAAAAATTATGTATTTAGGGGTTTGTTGGTTCGTTTCATTTAAATTTCATAAATATTTCGAAAAACAAAATGGCTTACGCAATATGCTAGAAGGTATATAAACAATGAAAAAAGTAGGTCATAAAAGTAAGTAAATTACTTATTTGTGAAGGAAATACTATCTTTAGTATCATTAAATTAACCAATTAGTCATTTATCGTATTAACTGTGCATATTTTTAATTGTTGAGGAACCAAAAGTCAGGTAATCTAGACGATAATGATTAAAGAATATTGCAAACATTTTTGACATTAAGTACACTGCTGTTTATCGTTAAATATGCAATCACCGCCATTTTTAGTATCATTGTTTATATATTGCCAGATATAACTATTTGCCAATGTTATTTGTATAAATGATCCACCTACCGTCAGTAATATCCTTCTCAGAAACGAATTTAAAATCACAAACAACGTAACAAGTTTAAGAAGTGTTACTTTGCTTTGAATTGTATTAGAATTTCGCTTTCTCTGTCGTATACTATAATTCCTTCTGAACATAATTACATTTAATATAATGTGTTGTTGTTATTGTATTCAGTCCTAAGAGTCTTGTGATGCAAACCTCCATGCTAACCTATCTAGCGGAAACACTACATTTCCTCATAACTACCACATCCCACTTCCTCCCTAATTGCTTAACGTTTTTCATCCGTGGTTTCCCTCTTCTGTTCTTATCCCCCATTCTACCCTGGAATGCTAATTTTACAAGACCCTCATGTCTCAAAACGTGGTCTATTAATCTATCCCTTCTCTTGGTCAACGTCCTTCATATTGTTCGCTCTTCCCCTATTCTGCTTAGAACTTCCTCGTTTGTGATTCTATCCACCCGTCTGATTTTCAGCATTCTCCTATAACACCACATCTCAAAGGTTTCTATTATTTTCCTTTCTGCAACTCCTATCGTCCACGTTTCGCACCCATATAAACGCCACACTTATATTACACTTATATCACCCGTATGTTATTTATAATTTTTTTTTTTGCTAAAGTCTTCCTTGCCTGTGGTATCATAATATATTATGACTTACACTTTCGACTTTTTTCATTACAGTAAGTTTTTCAGTTCTGGATTACTGTGCGATTACCATTAACTCATTTTTTGGGATGCAGTTTTTAAAGGAAAATGTTCCATCATTGAGCGATACGCGCCTTTAACCGTTTCTATGAATCTCCTAAGCATCCATGTGAAAGTAAACCAGAACCATTGCAATAATCAAAATTACCAAGGGACGAGTCTTTTTATGTAATGTCGTGCCGATTCTTAAAAAAATTTCAAACCCACCGTCTTAAGTTAGTATTTGAAAATTTATAAATATAAAACTAGATATTTCAATGCATGGTTATTCCTCAAAGTCCATAAACCAAATGATATGTTATTTCCCATCATTCTTAAAATTTTAATCTATTAAACCTCAATGACCTTGGTATCATAAATGTTTTGGAACATCATACCAAGCTTTCTGAATAACGGGCCTATTTAAATTTAGAAAGTATTTCTTTTCCATAGAATGAATGTTTTAAACTTATAAATATATTACTTAAGACCAAAAATTGAAAAATAAAGCTTTCAACTTTCCTCACAACGCAAATAATGCAAAAAAAATTATTTCCATGAAACAGGATTTGCAGAAATACCTGGATGAAGCTGAGCATGGAGTAATTTATTTCACCTATGGATCCACTGTGAGGTCCGAAACATTTCCACCAGAGAAAAGAAAAGCTTTGCTTGAAGCTTTCTCAGAACTACCCCAGAAAATAATCTGGAAATGGGAAGCTGATTCCTTGCCGGACCAACCATCCAATGTTTTAGTACGAAAATGGCTGCCACAGTTTGACATCCTGAGTAAGTAGGCAATGTCAACCTCAAAGAACATATCCTCGTAATAAAGTTTTAAGGTTTTTTCTACTGTGTTTTCAATTTAAAAGCAATATAAGTTTCTTTTTAATTAGAAATGTGGAGCATGAAGTAATTTTTTGGCGATTGGTGCATTCAATCCTTTTTATAAGTTGCATTAATTGTAATTGTAATAATGGTGCAGTGTAAGAGGAAGTATGCAAACCATTTGATAACTCTTCTAAAAATAATTAACTTTCCATTTTTGCTTTTATCGCTGTTTTACATTACGTTTCAGCACGTTTTACATGATGCCCTCGACTGTGGCTTCTTGAGATATTTGTTTCTCTAACATTATAGCACATTAATTAGCAAATAATTAATCAACAACACATTCTGGTGCAACTATTTTGACCAGTTTTGTGTGTGTTCTGTCAATTTAATCCTTGATAAATCTCATTTTATTCAAAAATGATTGTGAAATACCTCTATGTACTTTATCCAAATCTTTTTTTATCTGGAAAGTTTCCAGATCTGTTAAACTCACTTTCTCTGAAATGTCGTAAACATCAACCACAAAAGTCTGACTGACATGCTTCCTTTGTGACTATTAACTTTGTTCTGGCACGTTGGCCTTTTATTTAGTAGTTGAACAAATCCCAAAAACCTTTCATAGAAATTAGAAATCCCCTCATGTAGATTGTGTGCTTATCAAGCAAAGTACCTATAAGAGAAAGCTAAAAGTATAGTCAAGTAAATAACACTGCACTGACAGTAAGAAAGTTTCAAATGAAAAGAATCAATTACATACAGCTTTAATTTTCATGAGAAGTCTTCTAATCATAAATCTTTTCCCTAAATACCGCATTCCATGAAATTAAAATTATTAAGATGAGAAGTAAATTAACTTTTATAGAAAAAATAACTGTTTTCAGGTCATCCAAATGTGAAGTTGTTCATCACTCATGGAGGTTTGATGGGTACTATAGAAGCCGTACATAATGGTGTTCCTATGGTAGGAATGCCTCTATTTGGTGACCAGGACAATAATGTAATGGCTTGTGTTGAGAGAGGCATTTCAGTAAAACTTCGTTATCAAGACATTACGAAGGAATCTCTCTTGGGTGCCATAAGAACAGTCCTCAACGATCCAGGGTAATTATATATTTTGCTTTTGTAACTTTTTTACTTATTTTAATAAATAACTTCAAGCTAGTACATGATTTACACACACATCATAAGGAATATGTTGATGGCAATGATTTCTTTAACAGATAGACATACTTGATCGTGTAACTCTTAAATAATCCATATATACTGTACAAACAAACATCATAAATAAGAATACACACTTTTTTTAACACCTTTAAAACTTAATTTTTAATACGCTGTCACAATAAAATGAATTATGGTAACTTCAGGTAATAATATGCAGCTTTAAGCACTATGTATCATTCAGTGAGCTCAAGAGCATGCTACACAATGTCATCCAGAAAATCTTTCATACCACCTGTTAGAGAGAAATACAAACTCTATAGAGCACTATCAAATAATTTTTAGATTTGTGACAATAAGCATTCAGATCTTGGTAACCCACTTAAACCAATATCAGGTCAGCAATAGAGAAGATGATGGAGCATCATATATTAGTAATATAACTCTGACAAATCTTCCTGAACTCAAAAGAGAAAATTCACAATCACATATAGGATAATAAAACCAAACAAATAGTGTAAATATTACATTAGGGGAAATTACTGCTAAAATGGTTTGAATATGAAGCAGAACGATTCAGGTCTACTACGTTGCATTCATACCTCAATAAAGAAACAACTGTTCTTTTATGGTACTAATATAAATACCATATGGGAGCCAGGATTGGCTGCAATGTGATTAAAGACAAAGAGAATGTTGCTGAATGTGAACAAGCACATAAGAACAACTTGATTGCAAAATTAATCTCATGGAAGTTAGTATCAAATGTACAGTACAGATTGGTTAAAACTGTTTGGGAAATTACTGATATGGCGAAGGATGTAGACTGCCTTAGTGCTGTGAAACAAATTTATTGTGGCTACTGTGTCTATTCTAGAGGAAGTGGTATTACCTAAGCATTTGTCAAATATGGCTTGGAAATGTACTGATATAATTAGGAATGATGATTTGTATGTGTCTTAAAATTAATAAACAACTCTTCCTGACAAAATTCAGACATTGTACAGCAACTCCACTGTGATATTAAGTATATTTGGACTGTCAATTAATTCATGAAGCACAATTACGTAGGTATAATGTAAAAGCCACTGGTTATTTAAGTAACTAATGGTATCCCAATTCACAATTAACTAGGGTGTTGTTATTAAATTATACTAATAAATTGAACAATTGGCATTAACAATTTTTCTTTAATATATATTAAAAATTCTGCAGCTACAAGCAAAGAGCAGTTCAGCTGTCCCGTGCTTTCCGTGACCTGCCACTTTCTCCTATGGACACAGCAATTTACTGGACTGAATACGTCCTCCGACACAAAGGAGCTCCTCACTTGCGATCAGCAGCTGTGGACCTTTCATTATACCAGTATCTTCTGCTTGATGTTACATTAGTTTTAGGAACAATAGTGACCCTCATTCTCACTGTTTTTCTTGTTACTGTTAAAATGTTATTATGTAAAACTTCAAATACTGATAAAAAATTAGGAAAGAAAAAGAAAACACAATAAAAGTTAGAAAGTGTTGACTAATTTTTTCAAAGGAAAGGAGGAGTACAACATTTTTAACAAATTTAACAGAAATTGAAGTAATTAAGGTGAAGCTTCATACAGCTTATAAGAAGTATTGAATTCATTTTTCATTCAGAATTTCCTGCATGGTTAGAATTGTTTGTATGGTTAGTCTGATAAGAATTATGAATTTTGATAAGTGTCTTATAAATATTACTTGAATGCAGACAATAAGTATTGGTAATTCTCATATAAAGAAAAGACAGTAAAGCATCGTCAACCCTTCCATGTTTGAAGAGATTTATTGAGGTTGTAAATGTCAAAGATTTTTATAACTTGAGTCTTAATACATAGTCTTAAAGACAAGTAGGCCTATTTATTATTGTTTTCAATATTCTGTTTAAATTATTGTGAATAGATAATTGTTTCATTTTGTGTATTTATTATATTATAGTAACAATAAAACATTTTATACATAACTACATTTGTTTCTTGTGTTACATTATTAATTCAGGTAACAAGAAGAGACTTTATCTTATGTTTGCTGTAAAGTCTTTTATTTGTGTCAAAAATGTTGGTAAAGTTAAACATTATATTCTCATAAGTCAAAAGTTTAAAACCAAAGTGTACAGACTGCATGAAACAAGCTTTACCTGTTGTAGTTTATGCGCTAGGGTTATATTTTTATATTCCACACTGCTACCCTGGCTTCACACTACAATCCTCTCCAAACATCTGAAGTGTTACAACAATGCCTGGAAGACATTGAAGTCTGCATGGAAAAGTGGAGAATTCATGCAAATGAAAACAAGTTGACCCATATAACCTTTACCAAATGATGACAAATAAGTCTGCAAGTTACAATGAATAACAAGTCACTTCCACAAGCAGACAGATCATTCCGACAGGAAACCTTACTTGGAGAACCCATATATGGTATACAAGGAAATTTCTAAATTATAAATAATGTACATACTTATTAATAATTAAATTATTGACTTAAATTTTGTAAGACAGAAATAGAAGAATTTAAATTGGCTGAAACGTTTCGCCGCCAACTTTCGGGACCACTTCAGTTCATTTAACTTATGATTTATAACGCACTTTTATAATTTGATTCAATTGTTTGATTTTTTATTTAAAGCGTTAAATGTTTGTCATTTAAAAGCGTCGAAAGGCCCTGATGGAGACTTTCCTGATGGAACTGCCCGTCTAAAAATAGTCCGTAGGTAGTAGGCAAATTCCCGGAAGCCGCTCTTACCCGACGGAGAAGAGCAACTGATTTCACCAGAAAATCAGGAAATTGCTAACAGATTTGGCTGGTGCTGCTAAGACAAGTTTCCACTAATGAGGTGAACTATATGAAAGAAAGAAAGGGGAGGACAGTGATTACAGAAAGGCAGAGGTAGCGAAAGACGCTTTTTCGATCGAATTGGCACAGAGCAGGAGGTCTCGGTGGGACGCAGAAAAGTGGCGAACACGTGGCCGATGAACCAGACATTGCTTCGGTCCCTGTGGTAGGGATGCTTTTACCGGTAAGCCGTTGGTTTTCTTTATCCTGGAGCTCTACGACGCTAATTTTTATTTAATATTTAAATTCTTGGGGGTTTAGAGTACCTCCTCATGCATCTAACCTTCCGCTCTGTTCGCCACAGTCCACTACATCTCAAATTCATATCATAGATTACAAAAATATGAGCGAAGCTATTACTTATATAACTGTAAGCAAACTTTTTATTTATTTAGCGGTTGCTCTTATCGCTCTGGCCGACGTCAGCTGATAGACAAATCACAGCGTGCGACTGGCGACGTGGTTGAGCGCTGCGCCTCCCCTCCGTCCGTCTCCCTCCCACTCACGAGAGCAGAGGTCGCGCTGGTCCACGTGGGCTCTTTCCAGAAGAGCCGAAGTGAGTGCCAGGTGTCCGCCCTTGCTTGCATAACAGTATGATCCGATAAGGCAGTCTCAGCTGTTTGTTGACCACGACTCACTGACTGGACTGGCCGCCATGGAGGAGACCTCGCTTGACCTCGGATTCGCCCAAGAGGCCCCGAACTTGACCTTCCACGGAGTAAGTATCACCTTGCAACAGCAAGTTCGTTTCCCCAACTTTAAGACTCCGACAGGATTAACACGTGTATGATCCATATGTCCTCACACTCTAATGCTGTGGCACTTCTCCTTGATGAAGCAATAATTTGAATTTCCAAAAGTTAAAAAAATGGAGACTGGAATGTTTTGTCAAGTATTACCGAGCTCTTGGAGTGAGAAAAGACTAGGCTTCATGACACGTCCAGCCAAAAATTGATGGACCGCTGGTGAAACTTGTCAAGGTTCAGTTACCAGTTACAGGATTTTGGGAGAGAGACGTGTAGTCGTGTCTGTTGGGAAAGGGCAAAATTCAAGGTTTCATATCTAGGAGACGTCTGCGGAGCTCCCAAGTGAGCAAGATATAGATTAGAGCAGTGGCGGCTGGTGCTCATGAGCTACAGCACAGGAAGAATTATTTGTTTCGTAATTTTAAGAGCCTTTATGATAACAGGATTTTTATAGCGTGAACTTCTTCTTGCATTCCGAATATTTTACTCTGCCCGCTTCCTCCCAGTATCTATGCTATTCTGATTCTAGCTAAAAATCCTGTTCAAAATGACAAAGGCGCATGCGTAGTATACCGTTTCAGCCTAGGTTCAACGCTGAAGTCCAGCGACAAGTTCCATGTAAGCTGAGCCGACACAGCACTGTTTGTAACCTTTTGCCTATTTTCTTGTACTACCTATTCCGAGTAGGATTTGAGTTGGTGATTCTACTTTATGGGAAGACCCGTTTAAACGGCCCTTAGTGTAGGACTCATGTATCCTACACTCATCCTATAAGACATTTAGTGTGCGTAAATTTTGTAAATATATACTTAATATTTTTTAAAAATTGCAGGCTTATATCTTCAAAGTGAGCAAATTGTAATACATTGGAAATAGAGAGTAAATACGTTTTTCATTCTAAGATTATATTATTACATTATAAAACAAATTAACCCCCCACCAATAATTCATTTCAATATGTAAAAAAAGCTGTAACATCTCCCCATGGAGAAAAAGAGATGGTAATTAATGTTTTCTTTTATTAAAACGAGCTGCGTGCCAGCGTTGGCCGGGCATTTATTTATAATCCTGGATTCTGTTATAGCCGTCATTCTCTTTATCCTCCACTATCCTGCCCACCATTCTAGAACTGAAGTACACGTCAAATTGCATTTGTAATGTCAGAATTAAATGCATTGATTTCCATAACCCCGAGATCTGTATCGTTCGATTTCATGTTACTGATTTGTAGCCCCTCTACCCCAACCCTCACTCCACAACCACCCTTCGGGCTGTTAATCGCGTCTAAACCTAGTAGCGTTTGTTTCTGAGTTGCAAATAACACGAGTATAAAATTTTTGTCAAAACTTTCTCCTTCCGTTTACGATTAAACGCGAAATTTTGTTTAGACCCTTCCATACCTCTCTTAGGGATTGATTTGCAAGTTCACCGGCCTGTTGAACGTCAGAATCACACCCGGCGACTCACACTACACCGGTTTCGACACCAAACGCCACAGTTTTCTTGTCGTTTTCATGTGACGCCTGTCCACCTCACCCCTATGAATTCTTCTCCCCCACGTTTAACGAAGTCGAGGGAAACGCTGTCAAAGTGATTAACACAGAAAAAATACGGAAATATCGGCTGATTTTGCACATTTTAAATTTTTCACCCCACCACACCCGTTCCTAGAGTCGTTGTTTTTAAAGTAAGTACTATATTTATTTATAATATAATAGAACACTTACCTTAAGTGTCACAATACTTCTCCACATAGTTCACCACTGGCACTTGCGTAAGAGAAACCAGATTTTCGTCAGAGAAAGCTGCCGTCTGAGATGAAAGGCAAACCATCAATGCCGTCTTAACCGCGGCTCATCGTGCACATTTTCACGACCTTCCTTAAGTTATCTACTGGTGTAACATTCCTTGCATTCAAGGAAACGAATCGCTTATCTGACTTCAAAATCGATGGGTTGTTCAATAGTTTCGAAACGCTCTAAAAAATAGAGGAACTGAAAGTATCGATGCTTTACAGCTGCATTTGGCTAAATGGAGGGTGTGATTGCGCCTGCTCAAAATGGCAACTGCAATCGGAAAGATATTAAAACGGTACATACTTTACAAAGCCTTCCTAATTATTTTATTAGGAATAACTGATTATAGCAATCGCTTATGTGATATTGAATTTAACACGAATAACTTGTATAATTCCAGAGGCATGTCCCATTTCTTCTTCGGGGTATTCGATGTCACTGGTTTACATGATAATTTGTCGTCATACACTGGTATTGCGACGCTCTGTTCCGTTAATTTAATTGTCTTTGTTTTCTCGTTATTGTGGATGACTTACTTCCGTCGGGGGATCTACTGAGAATTTTGAACAATTATTCGGAGAAGTTCAATTTATTATAATTAATTGAACCTTTTTACTGTTGAAAACAGTTTTGGGACTGGTTCATAAAATTCAACGACCCCGTGGAGCTGTGGCGCCTGCAGCCAACTTACATGATTGCTCAGGTGGCCTTCCTCGTCGGTGGCGTCGTGAACTTGATTCACGGTAAGCATATCTCTGTTGCGCAGACTCTGACCGACCGAGTCTCAACGGTCTGCATCTCTGGTGTTGTCGATTGCAGCTGTGAAGAACGGCGGAAGGCTTCCCTACCTGTGGCTGGCGACGGTTCTTCATGGAATCGTGGTTGAGACGGTCACGTACAACCTGGATGACATAGACAACTTTTGGCATTCACAGACACCCATAATTCTCCTCGGACGTCGCCTTCCTCTGCATATCATCACGCTCTGTGAGTTTTTCACATCATAAACTATTCTTAATTTAAAGGGAATTTAATTTTAAAAAATGTATACTGCTCATATGTTATTTTATATTATATCTATGCTACAAAGTTCCATTTATTTTATCTGTGATTACTGCGTTTATACAGCGATAACTTTTTTTCCCCGTAATGGGAGTCAGTAGACCCAATCTTGCCAATGTTAAAATAGCTACACATACAACACTGAAATTACGCACCTATTCTGGTTCCACATACGTACCATAAGGTTTAAAATAAGATGTACCTATAACGCATCCCAAGAAAAACGCACCTATTTTAACATTGACAAGATAGGGTCTTCCCATTCCTCTTAATGTAACTTTACCCTGTGGTTCTTTTTCAATCTTTCGTTCGATCGTTCTAAAGATAATGTTTAGTGGGATAGATGAGAGGAGCTATTTTACTTCTTATGATTATTTACTACTGGGAAACTATAATTTGAAAAAGAATATAATAACAAATGAATTTAGAATCAGGTAAATTTTATTTTATAAGAAAAAAATTTAATAAATGAAATTCGTAAAATCCAGAACAAAAATGAATTTATAGGAAAAGGTAGAGCAACAATAAATTTACGATTTAGACGAAACCATTAAATTCAGAGTCACCTGTGGGGTGAACCAAAAAACCTACGTTCCTATGGCAAATAGGTCTGACAAAGTGAACTCTTTAAAATCAAAGTCAATGATACCGTCGAGGACTGCAGCTGCATTCTCTGGCGGCGTTTTGCTTCAACCTGCTTCGGTTTTCCAACTGTTCCTCTAAATGCTCTGGCCAGCGGTTTGGTTGGCAGGTTGGCTGCATCGAGGATGATCTGGCTGTATGGATGATGCCTTGGGCTAAAACAGTGGTGACGCCTACTCAGAAATCCGCCTCTCCTGAAGTTTCAAGAGCTTTACTCAGCTCTCAACAGCGGCTCTCAATTTTCATGATCTCTTGTCAGCGGCTTACAATTATTGTTGTGATTACTCTGCCTCAAAATCTCTCTCCACGTATCCTCGGTAGGTTTTCAGTGTTCTCCTTCTCATTTCCAGTACCTATTCGGCTGCAATTTCAAATAGCATCCGTTGGCTGGTATTTGAACAATTGCAGCTAATAAGAAAATTTTCAGCCGCAGATGTGGACAGATGCCTTTTAATGTTTTTTTTTGTATTAGCTAACGCAGTCCATAACTTTTGCTCCCAGCGGAAAATCTTTCCTAATTTAATAATAATTAACGATTATTTAATCACCTTCTCTAATCAAAGTCGTATTAATGGACCAGCCACGTTGACCATTGCACACGAATTACGTAATAAATTATATATGAAAGTAGTTAGTCAATATTAATTTTATTTACATTTAGACTTTAAAAACTATTCAACTAGTTTTATTTATTAAAAGAGTTAAAATAGTCTCTTTGTCAGTTGTTATTTTAAGTGAAATATTAAACTACACAACGCTTCGTCTCTCATTTGAGACTTCTTCAGCTGTACACGGAACCTCACCCCACGACTCCTAAAATTAAATTAAAATAAAAACTGACAAAGAGGCTGTTTTAACTCATTTATTGTTAAATTAAATTGTCAGATAACCTATTTATTTAGTTTTATTTATTGTTATAAATCTATATTTAAATTAGCTCTGAAAATGGTAGGTACTAGCTTTAGAGAGAAAATGTGAATTTATTGTGTATCATTCTCTCAATTCGATTTCCATTTCTCTAGTAAACTCGATTATTTTACTTAATACATATTTTTAAATATTAAAACATCTTTGAAGATTGCGCGCAGCGTCTTTTTGAGTTATCCCACGGAGGCAAATATGCTACAGCAGGAGTTACCGTTCTCTTATTAATTGTGATCAAGATTCATCTCTTCCCATTCAATCTTCTTGGAACGTCTTCACGCATGTAAATTATATATGTGGTGTTACTCTTGTTTACACCAATATAATTACAATAATAAGGAAATTATAAAAGAAAGAATAGTTAACTTTAATATAATTAATTTAATTATGATAATAAGATCGAAACTATGGTAATACAATATAAAATTATTTACAAAAGAATAATATAACTCAAACTAAAATTTAAAAAATTATGAAAAAATGAATTATCAAATTTGCTATGTCGGTAAAGTAAAAAGAATCTATGCAGCTCCTAAACGGCTGCTCTCGGGAACGCGGGTGAAAAACGATATTAATGAAATAAAAAAATAATCGCGCTTCAAACGAGAATGGATTTTCAAGGAAAAACCGGGCAAAAATGCCGTTACCATGTTAAGATATGGTGACGTCGTTCTTCGTTCCTATTCGTATGCCGGCTGCTCCTCTGCTGTATCACGTTTTCTTCTGATTAAAATCCTTTAGCGCCTCTCCTTCAGCTTAAATCCGCATGCTACCTTTTTATTTTCTGTACTCCCACCAAATAAATCTCTCTTCTCGAAACGTGCAGAAACCAATTTTTTAAATGTTGCTTATTCTACCTCTGGTTCCTCTCTCTGCGCCTCTCTCAGGTCGACTCCATCCACCAACTGTCCAACGATAATTCCAGCCAGACTCTGTTCCATCTACCCAACAACACTCTCCAGGCAATAATGTGCCGTAATCGGCGAGGTTTCACCCTGACGTGACCTTGACCATCCTCGCTTTCGTCCTGCTGTAGAATATTAAACAAGATTAATTTTGCTTTACCGATTCAATGTAGGGGACATGAGCCACCACATGTAATTACGTTTTTATTATAGATCCGGTATTCATCTATCACGCAACAATTGCAGTTAGTCGGCTGAAGCTTCCGAAATGGGCGGAACCTTGTGCAGGTTAGTAATCATCTTTGCTCACAGTAATATGCGTAGGAGTTCTAGTACTTTTTTCTCGGAAACCGTTATTGTTAAAGCACTAATATTTTTTCACAGCTTATTTTTAACCTTATGGTATTTGCATGGAAGCAGAATACGAGATTTGAAATATTAGTTATCTATACATAAAAAGCTTCTCTAAAATTTTTCATACAATATTGATTTTGATAAGTTAATAATAAAGAATATATTTGTAATCAATCATTTACTCTGCTTGCACATACATGACAAAAGGTTAAAAAATTGGTCTATGGAAATGGTTTCCCAGAAAAAGGTACCCAAAAATCTTTATTTTAACATTGGCAAGAGGGTCGGACCATGTTAAATGAAACATAGGCACCAAGTGGAATAATTTTATTCTTTAAATACTGAAATCAATAAAATGAAATGTAAGTACAAAATGAAATTGATTTTTGTAGCTCTTTTAATCTCTGGACAAATTCAACATGGCGGCGTGGGCTCCTTGGTATCAACAATGCCGTGATCCTCTTTACATTATAATAAATGTATTTAATAATAAAGATTTTTACCATATAACTCATAACTTAATAAGAAAAACAATTGTATAATTTATATATAGCGATTCTTCAATAGAATCATTCCTTCGGACTACTATTGGCAATTATAGTATTATTTATTTATTCAAATTAACTTACAGCTGATTACATATTCTCAATTCTACTTTCCTGCATAATACAAAACTTATTCTAAATCCAAATTCACTCTTTACATTTAATCAGTATTTTTAAATAGTAACATTAAACTATTTTAAAATACATTTATACTTTTGGTGTAAACAGCTACTGATAACTCATTTTACTAATTCTAAACCTTAATTAAAAATACTATGTACCTCTGTATTTCCTTTTATAAAAATATGGAAATAAACCAGTAACTGTCCGTTTTATGAACAAAAATTAAAACATCATACAGGATTTGAATTTATTTATCATACCCTTAACCCTACAGTACTTGCTCTCATTTAATCCTCTATTCCGTACAACTTTTAATTTTTCAATAGTACTTCCACTTACACAAAATAGCAGGAAATAGATAAGTAAGGGAAATAATTTTGTTCCTAATGAGATATATAGATTATCCTTTCACCATCATGTTTGGCTTGGTGGGTTCTATCAAAGTGCATATATTATTACACTTACAGACAGTGTAGTAGTAAGGAGAAACTGACTACTGTATAACAATAACTTATTCCTTCAACATATCAGCAACAAACCCTATGTACAATCAACTTTGTTTTGTTATGGGGAACAAATCAAACTAACAATAGCCTTTTCAACTCTTATTAAGGACTTGGCAAGGCTAAGACTCATTCTTTGAAAACTATTGAAATAAATTAAGAGGATTTGCCAGTAATCCCACAGCACTTAAGTTAGTTCCTGAGTTATGCAACAATCAACGACTACTGCTAGAACTGCTTTGTAATTTCTCATCACAGAACTGTTGTTGTTGTAGTTTTCAGTTCTTAGACTGGTCTGACACAATCCTCCATGCTAACCTATTCTGTGCAAACCTTTTCATTTCCACATAACTACCATATCCAACATTCTCTGTACTCTGTTTAGCATATTCCATCCTTGCCTACCTCTTCTGTCCTTACTACACACACTTCCCTCTAATGGTAATTTTACAAGACCCTCATGTCTCGATACTTGGCTTATCCCTACTCTTGGTCAAAGTCCTCCATATTGTTCACTCTTCCCCTATTCTGCTTAGATCATCATCATTAGTTATTCTATCCACCCATCTGATTTTCAACATTCTCCTATAGCGCCACATTTCAAAGGCTTCTATTCTTTTCCTTTCACCAACACCTATTGCCCACGTTTCGCACCCATATAACTTCACAATCCATACAAACATTTTCAGCAATAAATTCCTAATATTCACACTTATATTAGCTGTATGTAAATTCCTCTTTTTTGTGAAAGTCTTTCTAGCCTGTGCTATCCTATTCTAGTTATTATGCTGCCCATGTTGCATAATTCCTTAACATTCTTGAAATTATCCCTTCCCAATCTAACACCCTTTCTTATTCCACTCTTTCCCAATTACTCTTGATATTTCCCTCTATTAATCCTCACATTGTACTCTTTCCCAAGATCATGTTTATGCCATTTATTATGTTTTCCAAGTCTTCATCTGACAAACTTAATACCACAATAGTATGGATGGTAGATGATAGCAGATTTAAAGTGTATGATATAGTATCAGACTATAGTCTTACATTATATTTAAATTAGTTAGTTTTTTTGGAGAAACCTTCAGTTTGATTTAAAACCAAGTAACTTATCGATTAATTATTAAGAATAACAAAATATATGAATGATAATATATGTTCTATATTAAAATACTTTCTTGTTCAGCTGAAATTATGTAACATTAGATATTTAATTTTTAAATACCGTATTTTTTTAATTTTTCAGTTGGTCTGATGGTTGTCCTTGTAGACATTCCATATGATATAACTTCTGTGAAATTTCTCCACTGGACCTGGCATGATACTGATCCAAACATATATGATCGACACTATTGGGTGCCTTGGAACTCGTATTATTTTCATACTTGCTTCGCTGCCAGCTTTACATTTTGGTTCAGTCTGGGAAGGGAACAAAAATGGAAATGTGGAAGGTTAGTTATTAATATTCATACACAATTATCAAATTAAGTAATGTAAGACTTAAAATATTAATAGTAATAGGATATTGTGAATTGTGGTATTAAGCACCCTAAAGAATAAGGAAAGACATTTAATTATACTGTAAAATGTTTAAAATAGTGGTATTTTATCTTCTAATCAGCAACTTTCTAGGAATGTTGACATTCTTACATTGGAAATGATTCTTTTAAAATTAAAACAATATAGGCCTATAGGCCAAAATAAATTACTTGCAACCAAATACAAATGTTATTTCAAAAAATTTAATTTCACCACACAGCATTGGATGAGCAACAGTTATGTTATGTCTGTAATAAAAATGTGAACCAAACATAACACCCTAAATCATATTTAGGGAATATGAAACAGAGAGTTATATTGTAAGATCTGATAACAGTTGAAAAAATTCGTTCTGAATGAGCAGAAATAAGGATGGGAGACCCACAGGGTTCAGTATTTGGTCTCCTGTTATTCATTATCTACCTGATGTATTACAAACATTTTCAAAAACTTTACTGTTTGCAGATGATGTGAGTATATTAATAATAAACAACGAAACATTAAATGAAGCATCTAATAATATATTAAATCAATTCAGCTAATCATGTATCACTTAATTTTAGTATGCTAAATTTTAGGACATTCTGTACACAATAAACTGAATTGGAAAGAGCATATTAATTGACTATTAAAGAAACTTTCTCACAAACATGAACATTAGTATGTAAAGCATATTTTCATTTTGTATTGCCTTTGGCATTATACTTTTGGGTGACCCTTCAGCAAAACAAAAGATATAAATAAAGTAATTAAATTAATCTGACTTAATATTATAAGTAAATTATTTTATTTAAAAGAAAAAGCATTTATAATCCGAAAGAGTCATTAGAGTAATATATCAGATCAAATATAGAACATCTTGTTGAGGGCTTTTCAAAATAATGGGCAACTTATCCTAAGTCAGTAAATTTCTCTCATTAATGCTCTTTAAGATTAACAATAACAATTTATACAGTACTAACTCAGATGTGCATAGAATTAACACCAGAAATAAAAATAACTTTCATATAGAATGTAAGAGATGTCAAAAACACAGGAATCTGTATGCTATAAGGGAACTACAAACTTCCCCAACACATTTAACAGCTCCTGAATGAACCAAACAAATTTAAAACTGAACTAGCCACTTTTTATATTCTGTAAGGGATTTATAGATCTATGTAATTATTGATTGCATTAGAAGCATAGCTTCAGAGAAGCTATATATATGTATGTATTATGGTTGAATTATTTTAAATACAGTTTTCTCCAAGAAGTAAAGAATGTAGTGCTGGCGTCACTGCTTGGCATGCCTGGAGGTGTTCTCTTGTTCCTGCCTCTTTACCATCCTCTGCATGATCTCGGAGGAGTTCATTCTGAAGTGACATTCTTCATGCTATTTACAGTATTCATGGCAATAATTTGGTCTAGTGATAGATGTCAGAAAGATAACAGACCAGGTAAGTAACAACTTCCAAATAACCATTGAAAAAATTAATTTCTGATTCAATAATTGAAAAATTGCTTAATTTGGGAGAAGGAAAAATGAGATATGAATAATAAACAAAATTCCAACTACAATTTAGCAGTTTGATTTGTTAAAAGTAACCACATAAGCATGAGTGTTTTAAGTAATGTGCTACATCACCTCAAGTAACTGTTTTACTCTGTAAAATATTTATAATACCAATAAGCTGAGGTAAATGAACTGACCCGTAATATGCAACATTACTAATTTCATCTACAAAGTTTGCAATAATGTCCCATTTGTAATGGATTGTAAGAAACTCTTTGTCGGTCACAGTTTTGAGAAGCTATTTTATATCAAAATTAGTGCTTTTGCAGCTTATACTGCCATATTCATCCTAATGTAGAGAACTTTGGTATGCAAATCAATCAATATATTGGCTACAATTAAATTCTTAAAAAGTTTTATAGAAATATAAGACATAAGCTTTTTATTAAGGATATAAATAAAAACTTTTACATACCTTGTATTTAAAAACACTATTGTCCATACAAAGTAAGGTGTTAACTTTTAAAAATACTTTGTATGGATACTAGTGTTGCACAACAGTATTTTTACCTTCATACATATTTTAAATAAAGTTAATTTTAGGAATAAGTCACAGATGATGACAGTATTGTAGGCAGGATTGCACAGTAGTTATCGCAATTTTCATTGAATTTTTTTTAACCTACATAAAATGTATGTATACAATTTTTTAGTATAAACTACTTAACATTAAGATTTATAATTACTGAATTGTTCAGATTTTTTTTATTTTGCTGCTTATGCCGTCCCCTTTATAGCTCCACCTTGTGCGGCAGCCCTTCTGTGTCATAGCACAGTACGTACCTGTTTAGCGTGCTGACTGATCCATAGCCCCAGAAAGAGGCAGTTTGTTGAGCTTTATGGGTCGTAAAGCAGAATATTGTTCACGCACATTTCTCATTCCATACAGGCATTTTGCTCTACAGCAATCGATAGCCTTCTGGTTGCCTTAGTGGGAGTGAGTGCGCCACCAGGCAACAGTTCAAATTTTTCAAAAAATGAAGCTGAAACATTCTTAAAAGACAATTATTAAAAGTATTCTTAGCTGTGACAAAAATTGTTCCCTAAGGTTTCTAATTTTTAAATCAATAGTATTATTTTTGTTAATTTTAATTAAAGATCTGAGAAGGTCCTGAAAGTTTGGGGATGAGACATTTTCAAATTAAATTATTCTTTTTCCGACTTGCGGCAATTATTTTTGTTTTATGAATAGTATTACTACCCAAAACTGACACATTTGATCATGTTTAGATTAGAAAGAAGTTTGATAACATACCTATCTGTTAGGCAAATAGAAGCAACATATTATAGCATATAATTCTGTTACTGGTAATACAAAAAATGTCTTATATAATCTCCACATATAGTATAATAAAATAAATTTCAATGTCAGCTGAGTGACAATATATTCAATTTATTTGTACTGCAATTTAATTTCAGATGTTGGTAGCAAATTGAGATGGTTAATGGTGTTACACCTTATTTTTCATTATGGATCATTTTTTGGCATGGTGCTGTTTGGAAACCCTGAGGATGAAGTATCTATAGGATTACACGAAAGAACTGGACCTTGTGACGAAATTGTTCCAATCCGGACAGCTTTTGGTAGTGTAAGTGACATTGTTGTAGTATTCAGTCCTAAGACATGTCTTAGTGCATTGCCCATGCTAACCTATATTGTACAAGCCTTTTCATTTCCGCATAACACATCCCACAGAGTATTCCATACTTTGTCTCCCTCTTCTGTTCTTACCCCACACTTCCCTCTAATGCTGATTTTTCATGACCCTCAAGTCTCAAAACATGACCTATTAATATATCTCTTCTCTTGGTCAACTTCCTCCATATTGTTCGTTCTTCCCCTATTCTGTTTATAACTTCCTTGTTCATCTGATTTTCAGCATTCTGCTGTAGCACCACATTTCAAAGACTTCTATTCTTTTCCTTTCCCCAACTCCTATCATTCACGTTTCGCACGCATATAACTCCACACAAACATTTTAAGTACTGATTTCCTAATAGTCACACTTATATAACTCATAAGTAAATTCCTGCTTTTTGTGAAAGCCTTCCTAGCCTGTGCTATCCTACTCTAGTTATTATGCTTCCCCAGTAGCAGAATTCCTCAACTTCCTTCAAAATATCCCTTCCCGATCTAAGACCCTTTGGTATTCCACTGTTTCCCATACTACATTCAATCACCTTGGTTTTCTCTCTATCAATCCTCATATTGAACGTTTTTTCCAGAACCACGTTGATGCCATTTATTATGGTTTCCAAGTCTTCTTCCAACTCCCCTAATGCTACAATATCATCGGCAAACCACAGGGTTTATATTTCTTCTCCTTGCAGTATGATTCATTTTAAGTTAGTATGTAATGTTCGTGTGTTTATGATTAAAAATTAAGGGGGATTAATTAGCTATTAGAATATTACAGACAAATTTTATATTCTTATGATGTAACTTATTAGAGTTCTACAATACTGAAAACCAGAAATCTCTCTTGGTTAGGAGAGTGAGAGGAAAGGAATTTGAGTATACATCCAGAGTATGTAGGTTTTCTAAACTGATTGGTGTAAATGGAAGCATTATTAATAGATACTGTGAAATCAAGATGAAATCGACAAGGCTAGCAGATTTGTTGTGTAGTATTTATGTTTTCTCTAATTTATTGTCTGTATTTTGGCTATTTCCGAAACATATATATCAGCTGGAACAGTGTTACATCCTGAGGCGAGGGCTTAGGCCATCGAAAATTTTAACGTTATTTCTTCTCGCTCAGGTGACTCCAACTCTTTAGTAAAGGTAAGTCAGCTGCTCTCTGCCACTCTTTCTATCCAAATGAGTTAATTAATTGACTATGCCTCATTATCTTTATTTGAAAGTCTGAAAAATATTTGCTGCAATCAACTTGATAAAGTTACTTCTGTTGCAGGTTCTTCAAAAGCGTCGGTACTTGTGTGTGACAGATTATGACGAATCGTATTTTGATTTTCATTGTCTTCCAAAAGGTAAACTGCCAGCTTTCAATGCATCCTGGTATACTGCCTGTGGCACTCCGTTTGAGAACAGAGTTGAATATATAGCAGTCATTGGAACTATATGCTTCCTTGCAACAGTTATGTTTTGGAATTTCCACATACGAAATACTCAAAAAGTTGATATGAAACAAAAGAAGAATAAGTAGGAAACTAACAATCGCTTATTGAATACAAGTATGAAACAAAAGAAGCATAAGTACGTAACTAACAATCGCTCATTGAATACAAGTATAAAACAAAACTTTGTAAGTAACCTTCCCTGCAACTGTGTACTATAAAAATTACAGCATCTAACTTTATAACATTTTTCATAAACAAATATGGATTCCGCTAAAACATTTACTGTACTCTACTTGGTAGAAAAACTTTCCTATACGATACACAAGTTTTCTGTATTATTTTGTATTTCTTAAATAATAAAATATTTATATAAATGGTTAAGTACAATTTATTTGGTAACAAATGGCTCCTACATAAATATTTCAAAATAAATATATAACAAAAAATACAATTAATTTTTTTTACACAACAATCAAGCAATTTAATTGTAGCAAACATAAATGTAGAAAATAAATAACTTAGAGTAAGTTCTTAGATGCCAGCACCAATTGGAATGGTCTAATAGTTTCCATTAGTCTTTTTATACTTTTCATACATTGTGCATCTATCTATATCTTTGGTTACAAATTACTTAAAGCTTAGATATGCAAAATAGTAATAAAAAGTGAGGTAAAAGCAAACAGATTAAAAGCAAAAAACAATTTGGATGACAAAACATTAATTTTTAAATTAATATGATAAAATGTGATTTGTGTTATATATATTTTGTTTGTTTTTTTCCACAATAATTTTGCAAGAAGAACACTAAATTCTAGTTTAGTAACCTGTCAAGAATGTGATGATAAATGACAAGAATAAGAAGTACAGCTACAACTTGAGTTAAAATATTTAGTCTGCAAGAAAAGCAATACAATGCTAAAAATGTAATGAATAGACACTGTCTTGCCAGTTAAACTAAGAAATCAATCTGAATTATGCTAAATATCAAACAACTCTATGTTATCAGAATTTTTATTTTATTTTTTGCAAATTACAACAAATGCAAAATATTTCATTTGGGACATATTTACAAAATTTCTCTTAAGAACTACCTGTGGGATTCAGAAATTATAAAAGGAAAATAGAGCAGATGATATTTTTGTGGCATTTTTAACACATTTCATGAAATGTCACACACAGTTTTCAGTTTTATGAGAGTTAATGTTGAATCAAATGTTAATGTCAAATGATATTTATTTATTCAGAGCCACATAAAAAAATTGTTGAAAGAGGAAGGCTAGATAAATAATGTGTATGCTAAGAGTAACATTTCAAGATTAGTATCTGTATTTATGCATTTGAGTACAAGAAATATTGAGACATATACTATGCATGCAATGACAACATTAAGCCATCTGCAAGACGTTAACCTACATCCAAAAAAGGATTAATTAGGTCAACTATAATATTTTCTGCGTAGGTGTAAAAAATGAGCCAAGGAAGGTGGTTGTCTAGCACTTGAACAAGAGTCAATATAAAGCCTGTGAATATGTAAAAAATTATACCCCTAGCAACTTTTTTGTATTTATAAATAAAAAGACAGCCAATAAGTCGGCATATATATTTATTACTATTAAATTATCATAAATATGGCATTTTTTCTCCCTTTTAAGACTTTCTCAGGCATAAAATTTAGCAATTAATGTCATTTACCTCTAGACTCCCTCAGCCAAAAATATTATTAAATGTATTAAATTATTTATTCATTTCTAAAGTAACCATCGCAGGAGACAGTCCACGACACAAAATTCCTGTAATGTAAATACTTCAATACATTTAATAATCTTTTCAGCTGAGGAAGTCGAAAAGTAAATGACATGAATTGCTAAATTCTATGCCTGAGGAAGTCTCAAAAGGGAGAAATGTCATAAATATGTTAATTAAATAGTAATAAATTTATATGCTGGCTTATTGGCAGCCTTTTCATTTATCATAAATTTAAGCTCAGAAAACTTTCAATTTTTTGTATCCATGTTAAAAGAAGGTATAAACAAAAAATGGATAATTTCAACTAAATCAAGTTATTTTATGTTTAAGCCTGAGCTATTTCATTTTAGAAAGTGTAAAAGCAAGTATTATTTTACATTTATGGATGCATAGAGATTTTATGACAATGATGGAAGCAAAAAAAAAATAACAACCCTTACTTTCCCACAGGTAATTAATGTACACAACAGTTATTAATTCCAGGAAACTACTGAATATAATCCAAAAAAGGGGGCAAGACAAAGCCAGCAGAATTCTATTAAATCAAATATGTAGCTGTGTTTAGTTAATTCTGTTTTTATAATTTTGTAAAGCCAACATCTTCAGTGTATTTTACTTAAAACTAGATCTTAATAGTACTGGAATAATTGTGCAGACTGTCAACCTGAACTGTCAGAATATTTGTTCATGATAAAATTGACCATGTGTGATGTGTGTCAGTACTTTTGTTTTTAGATCTTACAGTCTGACAAACACGAAGCAAGCACAAAAAGTACAATGTTTTCATAATTTTACGACTACTAACAAATTGCATATTTGGCAACTATTGAAGTAATCTGCCATACTTTGACTATCTCTTTTTTTCTTTAAAAAAATGTTTCAATCATGAGCTACAAATAATAAAATTAGGACAATATACTTTGTCACTAAACTCTACATTGAGTCACGACACAAAGCCAGACAACAAAGAGCAGTTCAAAACAGTTTATGCATAATATAACAACAATGTAGTCATTACCAAACTTACAAAACAACCTGGAATACAGGTACAAATCTTTCACATATAACACATATAGTGATCACATGAATTAGTTTCTAGAAAATTTAATACAAAAATATCTAACTTAAGAAGCCACTAGAATTAAATTACAGTTATTCAGATATCTGACATAACAAAACAAAATATTTATGCTAGATGTGTGTGAAAATAAATAAAATACAAATGAATCAATTATATTCTGTGCATTCATAAGAATTCAAATATTAAAAGCAGTAACAATAATAAATAAAATAATCTATTCACATACATATAATAATAACTTATTCTTATGAGTTCTTTGTGCATAATGAACAATGAGCACAATTTTGAGAAATTATGTACAACCAAGTTAAACTCAGAAAAAAATTTCTCAAAATTTTTAAAAGTGAGATTTAAAGGGAATGTATTGAACACTAAAAACAACTATTTACGTGGCACAAAATTAATGATTGAAAATCTATTAAATATGATAATAAGTTTGATAAGAGAGCAGTTTTGTATAATAAAATAACTATCACTAGTTGTTCACATTGTAACACAAAAATTAGATTAATAGAACATATAAGCTACTTTTTTTCGTGACAGTTATCCTTAGTTTAAGATTTTGAAGTCTTCAGCAACCAACAGTGACGCTGCAGGCACTTCATATTTTGTGTTGGAAACTTATGACTTAGTAACACAACCCATTTTGTAAATACAGATAAGCATATTAAGTATTTTGTAAATAAAATGGATTCCATCTTTATAACATGTTCACTGCCACTGACGCTTTAAAGCGGCAAGTTCAGACTTGCAACCGTGCCACTGACACTTTTAAGCATTTCTGATCATTATTGTTCTATGCAGTAGAAACTCTTTGACCAGTGCCAATGACTCTTGAAAGTGTCAAACAATGAAACATAAAACAATTGTTACGGTAAGTGTTATTTGGCCTTATAGGCTTGTATACAGAAACTACAATAACACTTCATCATTTATTAAAAAAGGAAGATGGCACTTGCAGCCATTTTATATTATGTCATTGGCAGTGAACATGTTAAGGCATAAACAACAATCCCATAAAATCCTAGTAATAATATTAAATCTTGAAAATTTTCATTCTCAAAATTGATTAATTTATAATATTCCACATGTGCTCTTACATTTACTATATCAATTTATTTTTCCATTATACCAAACAATTAGACTATCTTAAATTATATAACTCTACTACATTGTTGTTATGGAACTGAAAAACAAGTTTCCTCAAAAAGAGAAATGATTAAATAGATCTCAAATTTATGTATAATTGATTTTAGTATAGCTGATTATTTAACAAGTTTTGCTTCAAACATATTAGGTTTTCCTCAGTCAATATTTTATTTTGTTGTACCTTTCTAATTGAAATTTGTGCTGTTACTAATATTTTTCGTGAACTTACTATAAGTGCTAACACAAAAACTACAATGTTGAGTTAAGTTACATATTGTTTGTTCCCTTTATGTGAAAGTATAATACTGAAACATATTAAGAATTGGGAACTTCCAAATTGATTGGTGTCAAAGGCATATATATCCCATTTGTGATCATAGGCCTCAATCACAGATTAACTTACAGTTCAATTACACTCACCCCTCTCACCACACTGTATCACTCACCAGTTAAGTAACAAGATACAATTTTTCACAGCAGTTTAACAAACTGAAGTATGTAGTAAATGCATTTTCAACAGTGAATGCACCAGGCATATCACCTATTGCATGAGAAACTAATAATTTAAGAACATAATATGTTTTCAATTGGATATATACATATGTAATTAAAATAATTGATATAGAAAGGGGGTGTTTTTCCTGAAATTGAAGTTTGGCACCATCATCAAATTTTCAGACATATCCTGTGTGAAGGCAGGATTTTTCTCTCTGAAGAAAGAGGCCAAGTGTCCAAATTTGAAAACTCTCCATTCTGAATCATGATGCTGAGCTTCCAATTTCAAATAAGCCACCACCTCTCCTTTTCCTTTCCATGCCATTTATTTTGTTACTGTCAAATTCTTACATATTAAGTTTTGCTAATGTATCGTAAATAAAAGTTAAATATCCTGAGGTAATTTCTTTAAAAGAAATTTAGATTTCACAAATTTATACAAAGCACATTCCAATTTTCATTACTTTGAATATTAGATATGTACACATATGTTACAGATTGTATCCTATTTTTTAACAATATATACACACATTCACATTACTTCTCAAACATGATTAAGCGTATTGGTATGTACAACTTCTCTTACATTTTACTAAAAATATTTCTACGGCACATATATATTGGCTAAGAAGAGGATCAAAATGTTGTCTCTTCTCAAAATTTTTGTAATGAAAGACATGTTTAGGTTTCTCAAAACAAAACTAACAATATTAGCTCCAGCAACAGTAAGTGATGAATACCTCATGCTTCCACAAACTTCTCTATCTATTAAGAAATATATTTTTTAATCGAAGAATATTGCAGACATCAAATCCAATAACATTAAGTTATGACAATTATGAATTTATTATAAATTTTGTGTGATAACAATTACCAAACAATACTCAGAGAAATTATTTCATAAAATGATGCAATAATATACTTGACTGATTAGTTTTACAGCCGATTTTAATGGATGTTAATTCCTAAATGACAAACTGAAACCAAATAATTTTTCCATTTGCAAATATGTAACACATGCACACACACGCATGTGAATGGAAAATTCTTCTGAGAGATTTGAAATGACATTTGTTTTATAGTATATAGTCGTATATGATACTAAAGATGTTTCCATACTATCAGTCATTTTCTTACATTGTACAAAATTACTGAGAGAAAGAGAGAGAGATCTACTGAGAAAGTGGTTATATTACCTATTTTTATATACTTTCAATATGAAAGAGGACAAATTTTCTTAAAATTGATATCAGTATACAGATATGGCTGTATTATTAAAATGAGACCAAATCAACGATACTGAATTGTATATTATTAAGACAGAAATAAGAGGTTTAGGAATCAGTTGCATGCGGGAAGAAAATTTGGTTCTCAGTATTCTGATATCAAGAAACTTGGGTGTTAAATTGAGAGATATTGAAAGCTGGATATTTAGACACCAGGATAAACGAATTTCTGATTAGACACAATTTCTTGCCGTCTTTACACTAACAAATTGATTATGTATAAATATAAATTAATTACACAAAATTTGTGAAAGCATCAAGCTCTATATTTTGTATAAAAATCACCTTAATTTACTGCAATCTAATTCATTACTTTAAAAATAATCTGCTAATAATTATCTGACTTGCTCATATATATTACTTTAAGAGGATAGTTGTTATTAACATAATTCCAATGTGCAACTGTAAACTGACAGTTAATATAGACCAGGAAATTGAAAAATTTGGCACAATGGCACTTGAGTTCCTGTAACGCCAAACTTGTATGGTTCAAGTCTGAGCCGAGCCATAAGTCCCAGCAGGAGGTCGGTACAGTCTAGGTAAAGTGAGGAGCTGCAGGCTGTTGAAGGCATATCTTCGTACCCCTACATTCTTTACAGTGTTCTCTCGCCTGCAGCCTTCACTGTAAACAATAAGAAGGTCAATCAAAGAGATCTATACTAACAGCAAGGAAATGTATAACTTTTTAATTTTTAATAATGAAAAAGAACCACTTCAAAAGCCTCGCAAATTTATTAATTAAACAAGTTGATAACTTTCGACGTTTGTCATATTCATTCTTTTTTAAAAACTGATAACTGGTAGTGACTGGCAGTAGTCAAATGGTAAAAACGCTGAATTAAAAATTTTATCTTGTCTTGCCTAAATTGGCAATCGTCATTTGCTGTGTAAATGTTGCCACCATTTACACCTGATTGACCACATTGACCCTGATTTTCAAGTCTCTAAGTAAATTTATTGTTAATAGTAATGTTTTCTTTAATACTTTGCCCCTATTACCAAAAGCCCTCATAAAAATATTTTAGTTTTATTAAATTCAGAATTTTAAATTTAAACTTTTGTATTTAAACATTTATTTAATTGATCCCTTACATTAAATTAATATTAAATAATAAATTAAATTCACCCACATCCCCACTTATCTTTACACTACCATGTTATCCACCCTACCTTCTCATGCAGTCCAAAGCTTTCTGGAATTCATGCTCAGCAAGGTCATATTCCGTGATAAGTATTCGAGCTTGCTCTAATGTCACGGACATTCCTGTTCTATCTTTGGCACTTTTACAACTTGTGAAGCGCAGTCCTGTAGCATAATTTAGAATGAAAATTTCAGGGCTAATATACTTTCTAGATTAATTAAAAGTTTATTACACTTAAAATTATGAAACAATCATACACGTCTCTGTGAAATAAATTAATTTGTGAATCACAATATGAATAATATTTTTTTTATATTTTATGATTGCAAAGGTCTAATTACCATAAAAACGTCTCTAAAGAAAAATAAATTTATATTGTATCAAAAAATATGCAATGTGGTTTTTATTTTACATCAAAAAAGGAAAATATTTTTAAATGCACACAAATATTGCATCAATAATATAAAAATCAAATGTTTGTGGTACACACCTCGCATCCGCCTGCAGATGTCTGAAGACAAGTGCAACACATCAATATTCTTGCTTTGCCTAGTGTGGACAGCGACACGAAGCTTGTCAACAAGGTCAGCAAGTACAAATGTGTATGATTTGCCTGAAAATTATAAGATATCAATAATAACATTAATCTGACTATTTTGAAAATAAACAAGTCAAACAGCATATTAATCATAAATAAATTTAAAAGGAAACTTTTAGTACAAAATAGCATGACATTGTGTTCTTTCCATACATTTATAAAATTTAATTCACAGACGAAAAGGTTAAAATGGAGCGAAAACAGCGTCTTGCTACAATATTGTACTAATTTTTTCCTATTAAATTTATTTCTGGCTACAACTTAATTATTAAGATATCAAACTATAGTCTATACTTTCTAGAAACAAAAGTAGAATTGAAGTAATCAGAAAGAGTGTTCAACAACTATAGTTCTTACACATCATGTTTTATCTTAAAGAAATACTTAGAATTATTTATTTCATAAATACAAAATTAGTTATTATTTAATTCATCTGACATTTCTTTACTATGTTTGGGACTTCATCAGGTAGTTTCTTTAAATGTTAAATTTTGAAATATATATATATCCTCCATAATATTCTGGTCAGACCCTACAAACCCCATACCCCCAACCCTCAATAGCTGCAGACCATGTGGTAGAAACAGATGCCATGTCTGCCCAATACTCCCACCTACCAAGACCTTCCAGAACACCACCAACAGCACTACATACAAAATTAAGGAAAACATAACCTGTCTGTCCTCGCACACCATCTACAAAATAAACTGCACACACTGCCCAGCCTTTTACATTGGTAAGACAAAGAGACTCCTCCCTGAATGGATTGCCAAAAACCGTAGTACAGTCAAACTCCACATAGCTTCCCATGCCCTTAGTCACAAAACCAACAACTTCAACCAGTGCTTCACACTGACCCCCCTCAAAGCCCTACCTCCCGACTCTTCAGAAGTTGAACTCCATCTATGGGAACTTTCATTTCAGCATGTCCTACAGTCCAGTCAAAGCCCTGGACTCAATATCCTATAGCTCTTTATCATCAACCTTCACCCCCCCCCCCCCCCACAGCATTAGCTCATTGGAATTTGTATATATAATAAAACATCGAGTACAACCAACCAAACATTTTCAGTTTATATATTAGGTTTTCAAGTTAGGATGGATAGAATTAAGAGCATCCCTTAAGGATTAAATTACAAATAAATTATATATAGGATAAGTGACGAAGTGCTATAAATAATGAAAACTTAAACTAGACTGCCTCCAAGGGCAGTTTGGATCTAATTGAGAAAATGTGAGGCAGTGCTGATTAAATTTTTAATCAGTACTTCAAAATTAAATATTTGAAGAAGTTACCTGATGAAGTTCAAAACATAGTGACAAAAAGTCAGATAAATTCAATAAAAATTTTATGGTCTTTAATTGGTTATTAATTTATTTGATTTAATTATTGTAAAAATCAGACATTAGTTGATATACTATTACAAATATATAGGGATTCCATAAATAGATACCAAAATATATTTAAATGAACTATTTTTTCCTATATTAAAAAAATGAAACTCACTCTTTTCATACTGTGGAAGTATATGCAGTTTACGATATCGCAGGTAATATTCATTAAGCCTTTCAAAATTATCTAAGTTACTTTTATCCTGTGGTCGCGTATTTCCTAGGCTTTCTGCTATTGTAGCCATTTCATTTATGCCAATGTTGAAGTAGACAGGTGTTACGTTGAAAGACACTGACTGAGGCTGAAGAGGTAACAGTGTGTGTATAGAATCCGGAACAGGTAACAACACAGTCAAAGCAGCCCGAGATCCTACAACTCGAGGAACAGGAGGTTGCAGAGACTGTGAACTGGTATTTCTGAATCAAAAATATGTGAGAATGAGAACCATAAAAAGTACTTCAATATCAGAAACTCTAATGATAGTACTGTAAATATTGTTCTGTTTTTATTATTTGATTCAATAAAACTCATGGTATATGTAGCGAACTCTGATTTAAATAAAGTAATTAAATTAATCTGACTTATTATAAATAAAACACAAAGAACGGCCAAAAGTCTGAAAATGAATAAATTATATGAAAATGTTTCGTCCTCCAACTTTTGGGACCACCACAGTTCTTTAATTAAAATATAACAACATTTCATGTTGCTACTGCAAAGTCCAGGGTGAAAACGATTTTGGCCCAATATGGGAACTCATATTTAAGCATGTAATTAAACTTTCTTAAAAACATTTGAGACATACATCATAGATTATACTAATATGCAGATTTTAGGATGCACTAACCTGCAAGCTGGTGGACAGCGTACAAGAGTGAATGTAACTGTAACCAAATCTTCAACTGCCACAGTCATGTCACCCCACATGTCAATTTCATCCCCATAGTAACTCAGTAGACCCTCAAATGAAACCAGAGGACCAAGAGAAGTAAGAATATTAAGAAATGACATGTCAGGTTTTTGGCACCAAAGTTTTGCCATTAACCCTGTCACTAATGAAGTTAACTGTAAAAACAGAAAAATATAATTAATATATATGCTACTGGCAAAAATGATTCTTAATATTTATCAAAACTAAAATCATCATATTTTTTAAGAACTAGATAGCTTTAAGATGCATTAATGCTACAGCATCATTTCATTGATTTCAATGAGGACTATCTGGGTCAACGAAATAATCTCACAGGAAAGCATTTTTCTATTACAGAATACAGTCCTGACTATGGACTTCTCATTGTATTTAAATTAAATGCAATTTTATTTTACTAGAATTGATACGATTTTGAGCCTAGTTATGTGTATTATAAACAATTAAGCACTTACTGCCTGAGAAAAGCACACATCTCTACGATATCGTACATTGCAAGCTCGCTGGGCTGAACGTCCGTCCTCCTGAACTCTGAATACACTGTGAGTGAGTCTTGCAGTTTTTAAAAGACCATCCATTGCTTGTCTTAATTTCCTCATACTGGGACGAAGTTCACAAGTCCAGTCCACAATAGATGCAAAATCCAGGCCTTCTGTAAATTTGTTACGAACTGTAGCGCCATTGACAGCTTTTTGTACAGTATCTACAGTCTTGTTAAGTACATCCTCACTACTCATGTCAGCTGTCAACCCACTAGAATCTTCTGCATCTGTTAAGTTTCCATTCCTGCGAGTTGGCTGAACAGTCACTACAGGGTCCTTATTACGAACACTCTTGAAGGTCTTTGATGATCTCAACCTTACAGCAGGACTCCCACATCGCCCACACAAAAATTTCACTTTACTTACAAGACACATGACACTAGCCTCTATGTTTAGCTGTGTCAAGTCCCAAGGTTCTGGTTCGTCTGTAGGTTTGTAATAATTTGCTGACGGTGAACTACACATTACCTGTGTGTCAAGGAAACGCTTACAAGGCCCATCTTCTACATCAGAGTTTGAAATTCCATTTCCCATAATTTTATCTTTTTCACTACAATTTTCCTTCTCATCAGATGTATTATTCTCATCATCAGCATCGGGAAATATTTCAAACTGGGTTTCAGAATCTGAGCACATATTGGTAGGTGAACTCAGAGGATGGCAATTATTTGGCAAATTTGATGTTTCACCCAATTCAGCCCCATTGCTTGGAACATTCCAAAAGTTTTTAGTACAATGAGGACTATCTGGGGTAACTAGATCATCCACATCTGGAGATTTCAGATCAAAATTAAGTTGCTGTGTGATTCGTCGGTAAGGGGATAGTGCTTGCTGCTGGAGACTACATAACCCTTCTTCCCCATCTAACAAATCATCCTCTACTGGTGGTGCAACTTTGTACTCTTCAACAAAAGCTAAAGCTTCTTCTACTAATCCTGGATCCCACAAACTTAGCAAAATTCGTGTCTGGAAAACAAATGTTTTGTATTAGTAATGAGCTTTTATAATGGTATACAAACAAAACACTGAAAATGGAATTTAAGAATGGAATACATCAGTATTGTAACAAGATAAAGAGTAAACATTTATTAATATCTGGAATGAGTTATTGGTAGTTGATATACATGTACACAAGCATATTAATGCTTTATATAGCAATAATTATTGAAAGGTGAAACATCAACAGAAGTGAAAGGTAAAGCAATAAGTAGAATTCTTAACACATGACCTTTAGTGTACATGAGCACCAATAGCTCAGTTCATTCCATATATATTCTTTAATATCATCAAATTTGCTTTACTTGGAAGCGACTAGTTAAGGAACAAGAGAAATGTGATATAATGGAGAATAAATTACAAGTCTATTAATATTAACCATTGCTACAAATTAATTCTGTTGTGAAATATCTTATAACAGATTAAAGCAACTAAAATTTGAACATTAATACTCTTGTCAACTTGTCTTATTTTGAAATATTAACAAATAAAGAAATTTAAAACACCATTACCTTCGAAATCATATCTTCACAAATTGGTAGCATACCAGCAGTCTGTTTATCTTTTGCCAGCTTCATCAGAGAACGCATACCTTCCACAACCTCTCTTCGAAGTTGTTTTATTGCCTCAAAATAAACAAATTTACAAAATAAGGTTTACCTTAGAATAAAATCAATTCATACTTAACCTTGAATAACTTTAAGCATTATCACAATACTGGACTATTAGATTATTAATAAATATTTTTAATAAGTGCAACATACAGCATAATTTGGAATACTCCTATCAAACTAGTGTGTGTAAAGAGCTGATTAAATTCTTAAAAAACAAAAATATTAGAGAGTAAATAAAATGTAATAAAGAATTGAGTTTTTTATTATGGTTTTGTGACCCAAAATAAATTTTTCAGTTCACTTGTAAGAAAATACATCAATGATCCACTAGGCCTTTCATCAGCACATTCATCGTTCCATAAGTCATTAACAATATACAAATCTATTCCAAAAAAATCACAAATTTCACTTAAACCAGATGATTTATCAATTTCCTTTCAGAATTTTACATAAATCTTGATTTCAAAGTAATACAATTAGCTCATATGCAACTAAGCCAATCTACTTTTCCACCTCCTTCTATCACAAAAGTTGCATACCATGCAAGTTAGATAATTAAATTGGTGAAAAAATTGTCAAAAGTAGTTCTACACAAAAAATATTGTTTCTAATTTTGCTTTATACACAATTACCTGTATTGCATCATGGGCCATAGAAACTTTATTTGGTCCATGTAAGATATTTGTTTTAGATGGGGACTCTTTCAGTTGCTGAAGTAACCTAAACAAAAAACAAAATATCACATAGATATGAATGGCACAAAATACAGTTTTCAATCTCCAATAATATTTTCTGTTGCTTTCTTACTTGATCAGTCCTCCATTTTTAGACTTATGAGAATGAGCTGTGAAGGCACCAACGGTTACAATGTCATAGAAGCTGCTCTTTCTCAAAGTATCATTCTGAACCCACATCCTTTGCAAGTGCAAGTTAACTGGTGCAAACTCCAAAGTTCTATCATTCTTTCGAGAACTAGGTTTGAAGAAACTTGCTACACACAAAAAGAAAAACTGGATCAATCACATCATTCTGTTTGTGAACTATGAAATTGATCAATGAAATAAACTTGTGAAGCTTTAATATAGTACTTGATGCCACCCACACTAACTTGGCAAATGAAAGTGCCCATAAAACAAGATACTGGCTATGAAGCTCGACATAAAGAAATCAAATATGTAGAAATACAAAAGCTGCACCAACCTCAACACTTTCTAGTTACTACTTCAAGATATGAACTTGCTTCTTACATAAGCAATATCTCAGTTGAAAATAAAAATTTGTTTCAGTTTGCAAAGAAAATGCATATGCTAGGGGATTTAAAATGCTTTTTTTGGAATACCTTTGTGAGCTCCCAGATTTTCCTTTGCCTGAGAATAGAGATGAAGAAGATGTAAATGCCTATCCAATAGGCCCACTTGACGTGAATGCCATGGTTCTCTCAGTTCTCCCATTCCTGCAACTTCCTGGAGCAACTCTTTTTCTTCTTGTATCCAAAGAGAGCTGGAATTTAAAATGTTTTTAAAAACTAAAAGTCCATTATCATCAAAGATTTAAAGTAATAATTTTAGTTTCTGTTGAACACAATATGTAAATATTGGAAAATACTTTTTAAGTAAAATGGATTTAAATTGAGATATAGCATACAAATTAGCAACAACAGAATATAAATAACATAAGTTAAAATCAATAACATTGATAGAATTCTCCATCAAATTTAATGGAAGAAAGTTGACCAAGTTTAATACTGCTACAGTTATAGTGAACTAAAAATTGTGTGTTTATTATTTCCACAAGGGGTTTCCGAATAAGTAGAATAAAAATAGACTCCAAAATGTATTAAAATGTACAAGAAAGCTTTAATTGTAAAAATAATCCAAATATGTTAATGACACGAATAACAAGTACTAATTGAATAATTTTGGATTTCACTCCTACTGGCTCATTTGACTAAAGCAATAGTGGTGATGAAGGTTAAGTGTGAGACATGAACAATATTAAGGTATATGCAGGGGTGAAAGTAAGCCAGAACACACCAGAACAATGTTCCGGTAAAAGATTTGGAGACAGAATGCTGTTTCAGTTTAAAATCATCAGCAAGAATAAAAAAAATTAATAATTAAAAAAGTTGTGATAATTACTATGAATTTGTGGAAACTATTATAATTATATGATATTGTATGATTAAATATGTGATTATCTGTCATATTTATATTTTTGTGATTATTTACAATATAAAAGGAAATTTGATTATTAATTTTTTTTGCACTTAACAAAATGCGTTCCGGTAAGACTTTTCTTATACTTTCACCCCTGGGTGTATGTAAAATGTTCTTAAGAGGAAGGCTGCATAGGTAACTACAATGAATCTTTGGACATATACTGCAGGCAGTTTTAATCCTAACTTTCAAAAAGTTACTAAATTATTTATGATAAACTCACAGTAACTGCTGAGGGAAGAGGAAGCACAGCCTACTCTCAACCATTACTTCGTGAACACAAATGTCACCACCAAGACCAGAATGGAAACGGTAGGTTTGTACATGAGGTGCAGCAAACAAATGTGCCAAATGACCTTGGTGTGGAAGTTTTAAACGAGTCCCCAATCTTGGAGGAAGAGATTGTGAACGTCTGTGAGAGTACACCTAGAAAATTTGTATGACATAAAAGTGGTGCAAAATTATATAATACCCAAGTTTTTATTATTATATTATCTTACTTGTATACATAATTTAAAATAAGTAACCACCTAATATAAGGAAAACCAATTAGACAAATGGTTTTCTTGGAGAAGTTAATTATTCAAATTAAACATATCCTAGGTAAAATTTAATTGCAGTTATTGAATACATGTGCATGCCTAATAAATTTTAAATACTATCCTCACAAAATCTATCAAAAAAAGTTTACAAATGAGAATAAAAAAATTAACTAACACAGGAGATTCTTTAAATACACTCTTGCCAATATATAATGTAAAAATGTCATAGACATTTTGGTCACACCCGTCAGTAAATGCGGTCCAGGAAGCAAAATTCTTATCTCATTTACATATTTTTATCCATTCAAAATTTAATTTCTGTTTGAAATTGACTACTGTACGTACATGAAAAAGTAGAGAAATCTGGAGGGAGGGAGGAATGTATATAATATATTGTGTGACTAGCCAGATTTTGGTGTTACAGATGAATATGCACTAGTGGTCCGAAACCTCCTGTACAATTTAGTTACATAATGACAAAGAAATAAATTGTTTTCTTTTGAAAAAGGTGGACTTTTAAATGTTTTTTTTCCAAATATATATAATACAATCTCTTATAATCTTCTGTGCATTAACTTAGGAGTATTTAAGTAATTTTTTTCATTCTGTATCTCAAAATGAGATTGTTAAGAAGCTTCTGAAAATTATGTTTGGAATATTCAAGTAAAATATTGTATTTGAATTTAAAAAACAACATAGTTGGTGATAATAATTAGAAGTAATGACATTTGTTTTGTAATGTATTACGTTTTTAAAGTATACAAATAATATGACTTACAATATTATAAATGAAGTCAAATATAGTATGTTGTGGTATTAGTCCTGGTCTGATGCAACCCTCCATTCTAACCTATCCTGTGCAAGCCTTTTCAATTCAACAAAAGTACCACATCCTCCCTAATTTGCTTAGCATATTCCACCCTTGGCATACCTCTTCTGTTCTTACCACACACACTTCCCTCTTGTACTAATTTCACAATATCCTCGTCTGAAAAAGTGGTTTTTTACTCTATCTCTTTTTCTGATGAAGAACTCCATATTGAACTCTATTCTCTTATTCTGCTTAGAACTTCCTGGTTAGTTACTCCAGCCACCCATGTGATTTTCAGCATTCTCTATAGCAAAGACAATTCAAAAGCTTCTATTCTTTTCCTTTCTGCAACTCCTATCATCCATATTTTTCACCCATATAATTCCACACTCCATACTAACATTTTTAGTAATGATATCCTAATATTCAAAGTTATATTAGCCATAAGTAAATTCCTCTTTTTTACGAAAGCCTTTTTTCCCTGTGCTATCCTACTCTCGTTATAATATTGTTGCCCTAGGAGCAGAATTCCTTATCCTTCTTCAAAATATACCTTCCCAATCTAACATCCTGTGTTGTTCCACTGTTTCCTGTTCTACACTCTATTACCTTGGTTTTCCCTCTATTAATCCTCATATTGTACTCTTCAGCTAGTTATTATAGTTTCTAAGTTTTGTTCTGACGCCCCTATTAATACCCATATCATTGGCAAACTGCTGGGTTTTTATTTCTTCTCCTTGCAGTATAATTCCTTTTCCATATTCCATTTTAACTTTCTTCGTCGTATGTTCAAGTTAAAGAGCATGGGCGACAGACTGCATCCTTGTCTTGCTCCTTTCTTGATTTCTGATTTCTTTTGGTGCTTTTCAATTCTAATTAATGCTGTCTGCCTTCTGTAGAGGTTATGGAAAACTCTTCTTTCTTGATATTTTATTCCTGTCCTCTTCAAAATCCTTAGTAGTGTGTGATCCAGTTTAGATTATCAAAGGCTTTTTCTAGATCCACAAACGCCATGAACATAGGTCTGTTTTTGATTATTCTGTCTTTTGCCATTCATACTATATTATTAAAACATTTAAATTTTCAAGAAAATGAATACAATATACAACTAAATAGTAAAGGCAATGGTTGGAATATTAAAGAAGCACTATTGAAATAATATCATACTTACAGTTCCTATATCAGTCTCTGGAACACTTCTACAAGGTGTAGATTCAGTACTACCACCTTTGTCTTCAAGTTCTAAGTTCCAAACACTGACAGACAGGAAACCTACAGTTGTCCCTCCAGCAGAAAGCAATGGGATTCTCAAACGTTCTGCATCTTGTAATTCTTGAAGTGTGATAATGGCAGAGCCAATCGGAGTCGCTGTTTGTGACACACGTTCCCTAACATCCAATGCAGTGAAACGCACCTTGCTGTTACCAGATAGTCCATCACTAACACGGAAACTCACAGTATTTAGGAAACATGGGTTGCTGGTTCGTTCCACCACTTCAGTTTTGGCATACTTCACCCAGACTCTGTGTGAGGGGATAAAGATGTGAACTACTAAAACTGGATTTGGAGAACGGCCGTGTCCATCACACAAAAGATTATCACAGGCTAGAGACACTTCACACAAGGGTAATTCCGATGGATCTGGAAAGATGAAACTATGGTTGTAATGAAATTAATAAATATTTAAGATAGTTATTCTGAGGATGCTTTTATAATATTTATAATTGCATTTGAAGTTGGCATAGAAAGCAAAAACGCATTAACACACTGAGAGTTTGTACAATTTCCTTTTTCTCCATTTATTTAAATTAGGATATTTGTTATAAAATAATTTTCTGTTAGTAAATTGTTTCCATTAATTAGTATCATATATTTGAATCACATATTACTTTGTTATGTCAAAACCGTATGTTAATCTTACCAACTGAGTGGCCATTTCGCACTCTCCACATGTGAATATCCAGATCAGGATCCTGACCTCGTCTGGTTTCCATTCTTTGCTGCAATGCTAAGAGTTGAGACCGCATACATTCATAGCTTGCAAGTTGAATTGACTGCAGCCAAGCATCCCTTTCCCCCTGAGAATACGCTGCCAAGTGCTGACTAAGGCCACCTTCAAAAACTTGAAGAAACAAAAGTTCACTAATAACTATTGTTAACACACACACAAACTTTAACACATTTTCATTAGAGGTCTAAAAACTTTTATAAAAATTTTGTTCTGGTTTCTTGAATACTAATCCATCACAAAGTTAGGACAATTCTCATGTTTATTTTACTGCACTTAAAGTAGATGGGGTGTCTAGTCCAAGTTTTATCAAATGCATTTGGCGTAGGTGCTATTTTGCTTAATGCACCCCCTTATACTAGAGGTGACGCTTTAAAATTATACTTGTTTTTATTTACAAATTCACTAGGAAGGTTTTGAGAGAGTAAGGAATAGTTAAATATATAAACAGGAATACTCTAAGCATTATTGGGTGTTTTTACAGTACACAACATTTTGTGTATAGTGACTAGAATAATATTAAATGTTTCTTTTACTTTCTTATTATTTATATTAATTAAGTTGTTGACAAAAATTTGTGCTTTTCAGTTATATACAGAGCACAAATTACAATAATCCATTTCAAATGTGAATAATTTAAATAATGAGCAAAACTCAAAATGCTTCTAAATATTTTCAGTAAACATCTGGAGTACTATCTTTGAATTTTTAAATAGACAGACCAGTGATCACTTTCCCCTTTACCTATAATCAGATGACAGTAATTAACTCTTAGATCATGCCCAAACTTTTTTTCTCAATCACAATTTACAGTGATCAATAAATTAAAGTTTCTTACATACTTACCTAAATTAAATCCATAAGGACCCTCAGTTGACAGGGGATCCACTTTAATAGTACACTGCTCAATAATGATGACACCTAGCGGTTCTGACCACTGCTCCCGTGACTTGAAGTAGAAAAGCAGGTTCCCCCGAAGACGGCACCATCTCTCAAGGCTGACTGTATCAATCACATAAGTTATTGTATGTTTATGGTGCAAGATCCCACCCAGTGAATCTGAAGGGAAACTTGCACATGAACACAAGTTAGACACCACTACAAAACCAATTAGAAGGAGTATTTCATGCAAGGGACCCAAGCCATGCACATGCTTTCAAGTTAACTATTAAGTAGCTATTGGCATAATGGAATGAATGTTCACTTACTGCACCGCCTTTCTTCTCCAGATGTTTTTCTTGAATTCTTGATTGCTGCCAACGAGTGTCAGAGAAAGGCATGACACCATTTATATAATTGAGTGATTTTTCTATTGATGTGTTGTGAAATGTGTAAGCAATATCTTAAAGCAAGCATCTTCTTCATGAATATTTTGGTAACATAAGTGTCTACTAGTAGCTCATTACAAAACTTACAAGCAGCAGAAACCCCCACAATTGTTTAGGTGCGAGGAATAGTTGTTACTTGAGTCTAAGAAGCCAAGTGCATATCATGAGTGAATTAAATATAATTCTTAATAAAATATTCAAATTACTTTAAATTAGGTATTGCTTAGAACAATTTATACTTGCAAGTTAATCATTGAACTTCAATTAATTCAACTTGTGCATATTTTCTTTCCCCTAAATCAAGTTGAAAACAGTAAGAAAGATATGTGCAGAAGTGACCATACTGACATCTTTCCCCCCTCAAATAGAAATGACTTGCACTTGACTAAATTGTGCTTTAAAACTGAAATTAAGTGTAGTTGTGCACAAGATCAGAAGCCTTCCTCCAATATGCCAATATCTCCTTCATTAATTCAAACTGGAACCCAATCTTTTGTGCGCCTGTGTGAGTGTGTTTGTGTGCGTGTAAGTGTGTGAGAAATGTTGGCAGTACCTTTGTGTGCTCCACTATAGCAGCTCAGTTCTCCAAGGCTCTTAGATCTTTTCCCTCTTTTGCTGTCTTTTCCTGGAAAGTTTACAAGACCCTGTTTTCACCTGCCTCCACCTTGTTACATGACATGTAGACAAATCCGAGTGATTTACGAAAGTGATCAACTGTACATTAACAGCCATAGTTAGTGGCTTCTGAAAAATAAATGTCATATTATGAAAGGAAAAAGAAAGAAGAAAACATGAAAAACCACAAGTATTGCAATTTAGAAAAAAAAAAGTACTAAGCAATCATAACTTTCAAACAGCAGCATCACATCAAAATGCTATATTGTGGTAGCTCTGGGGTTGCATTCTGAGAAAACTCATTATGAAAATTACAAAATCATGAAAGAATCTGAAAATTACTAAAACAACTAACAATTATTACATTTTGCCAGCATATTATAGTAACATGCCAGGGTCATGGGCACTAATAAACTGACAAGCATGACATTCAAGATGCCACTAATAAAACTGTAACATACTGAAAACAGGAGCAATATGTAGTAATGTGTGTGCTAAATATACAGCAGCTTCACTTTTTTGTGGTTAAAATTAACAGCACATCAATTTCTGATTTTGGTTAATGTAATTATTAAATATGGGCTCATACTTAATTATTTTTGAATAAAAATATTAATTACTTATACCACTTTAATATTGTGTTACTATAATTCAGTTTATTTCAACTTACTAGTGTTTCTAACTTTTATCACACAATCTGTTAATGAAGTTAGGTTTTTTTGTTAAAATACATATTTACATTGAATTTGATATGTAAATTAAATTTTCTGTTGAAATACTGAACACAGTTACTAAATATTTATCATTTCTTAATAAAATATGAACTATACAGATGACTGGCAGAAATTGTCAATGTTAACTGTAAATAAAGAAAAGACAACAGTTGTGATTGAACCAGACCCAAAACAGGTGAGATAGACACAACAGATAATGTAAACATTTGATTTACTAGGCAAAATTCTAAAATAATTGTAAATAATGATTTACAATATGCAAGGTAAAAATTCATATGAAAATGTTGAGTTCTATGTACAAGTCATATTGAAAGAATTGTTATAAAATGATTATAGGCATGGAGAAGCTGTATATCCGCACACCTTATTTACTTATGGAAAGACATTGAAATTTATACCAATACCTCATTGACAATTTGTCAAGAATGTTTGTGAAATTAACCGTCACACAAACACAAGACAAAGACACCAACAAATTAAATTTGCTAGCTTTGAAAGGTTTATTTTTTGAGATATGTACAAAAATACAGATGTTATAAATGATAGTCATAACTATAAATATTAAATATCATAATTATACATGTAGAACATATATTTGTAGTGTTTGAAGTGTTTTCTAAATATTGAAGTTGGATGAGAAAAATCTGCACACATGTAAGGCTGATTCTCAACAATAACAATGGAAAGTTTCTTTGACACCCAAAATAGTAACAAAAAATAATACACAGCCTGAGTTTGACAGAAATGTAAGAAACTAGGCAGTTTACTATATTTTGTATTTTAAGAAATAAACATTCAGAAAATTTAGTGTTATTAATGCACATAATGTTTTTTCTCTCTTTTTAAAATAACTTATAAAATGATATGAACAAGAACTACCTTTAGAAATTTGGAACACAAGTATAATTTAGTATGTATAAAAAGTATACTAAGGTGACATTATAAATAAAATTATATTCAAACAGCCATCTTTGGCTAATTCACTAAAAGGCAAGAGCAACTTATTTATCTATCTAATTAAAATATTACAACTAATCTATTGTTCACTAGCTGGGTGCTTGATGTTGCCCTCGAATTCATATTAGCTGGCACCTTTATTTAATTAAACAGTGATTAAACCATCAGCAAGAACATCACATTTTTGAAAACTTTCCATTTCAGTATGAAAGCTGACAAATGTTAATTTCATCATAACCAGTAAGACGACTCACAGTATCTTAATCAAGTCAAAAAATATGTTTTCACTTTAAATGAGCACAGTTTGAAAAAATATGTGCACAATTTCTTCATATAATGAACTCCATCTGCACTACCACTATTTGCATATTTAATAACTAAATAAAAAGTATAATTACTTAAATAAAAGGTTAGTTAAATTTTTTATATTATTTCATGCTTGACAGGTTTGTGAGGGTTATACACTCTCCTGCTGGAAGGTCTATATACCTCATCATCTCATTGAATCTACATGTGAGACATCTAAGGAAGAGAAAAAAAGTTATTCTAAAACTTCATGTGACATCAGTTGGGAGGTTTTTGAAACTGTCTTGTGGGTGAGACCTTTTCTGGCCTGAAAGAGGAGAAGGAAGCAACCTAAATTTGAGGTGAGCACTACAACTCACAAAAACTTCATAACTATCGGATAAATGGTATAGGAACACGCATAATGTATGACATAAAAAAACAAAAATACATTATTCAAATGTAGCATTAGTATTTACATTACTTGTATTTTCTATTGAGCCAAAATTTTAAAACTAATTATAAAATGTTATTAATGTCCATTACCAAAAATACTGTAATATATTCACATCAAAATTTAATAACAAAATATGTTCAGCATGAAGTAGTTTTACTGCTTTAGCTGATTTGTAAAGTGGTCACATGCCTACAACACTGGCTAAAACACAGTGGTCTACTATTAAAAAACTTGTACTTTCCTCAAAAGTGATTCAAAAATACTAATTTTAATTTTTGGTGAATTTTGACCGACAATTACTCATTCTCACAATTTACAGAAAACTGATATATTATAATGGAATTGATAATGTAATAAAGTATGCAAGACCTTTAACTAATGTGCAATCTGAACAGAATTAGAATTTTTTTGAAAACATTATGGTATTTGGCACACACTTTGGTATAGCGTTGAGCAACTCACAAATTTTCTCATTTTTCAGTAGATTGACACCTTAAACCATTGTCTACAAAACAGTGTGTTGCTTTATGCCAAATATCTTCACTAATTTAAAAAAAATCACTTTACAAGTTCAAAAATCTTGTTAAAATAAAGTTTAAGAGCAGTAATATGATACATGGTTATTACAGTTTGATGCACATTGTTTCAAAAATCTGCTGTAAATACCACAAAATATTAAGATAATGCTTTCTTTGAACTTTAAGTAATCCAAATTGCCTACACATGAATTTGCTTCAGGAGTTTGTATGAACTATAGGGAGGATTATTAATTTTACATTGTAATTCTAAGTATTTAAGGGTTAATAACTTTATCTAAATTTAATAACAAAGTTCTGTAGTCCTGAATAATCAAAAAAATGATATAATTTAACAAATTACATTTAATGATGGGAGGTTCTCCCAGTGTACGTGCTGTATGAAGTTTTCTCGGGATATCAACCAGGTGGTGACATCATTGAATCGACATGACGTTTCAATGACATTACACAGTAGATATTCTGAGAAAACTTCATACAACTTACATTAATACAATCATATAACAGAATAGATATAAATAAGAACAATTTAAAAACCAATTTCAATTTGATATTAAAGAATGGATACATAATTATTCACTTATTAACATAAAGTTATACAATTCAATGTCAGTCATAATTCTCTTAGGAGCTTTTGGCTCAATAAGCCATATTCATCTGAGAGTTTATCTCCTACTTTATTACATTTAAAACATTTTGTCTAAATCGTCACACTAATCAGTCCTCTGGCTATTCACATTTCATTGTTTACTCCATACTACATTGAATTGTATAATATTATGTCAATAAACAATTGAAATGGGTATCCATTCTTTAATATCAAGTTTAAAATAAACAGTTGTTACAACATCAGTAACAACCAATCTCAATTTTAAAATTTAATTAAACTTTAAATAGTCAGGTGGAATCCCCAGTAAAGTAAGGGCACGAGGTAAATTAATTTTATACATTACGAATAAAATGCTAATCTAAAATTATATATCAGCAGTTGCGAAAAACATATTGGAAGGAGAGTCATGAAGACAATCAAACATATATTGTGCTAAATTTTAAAATGAGTAGGGTCTCACATTAGTATTCAAATGATCAACAAAATATAGTTTCATATTTTTATAAGTAACAGCAATTTGGTTTATTTCTAAATTTAATTTGATCATTCAAAATAATTCCAATTATTTTTCTATGATTTATGTAATAAAACGAGCTGGACTAAACTACAATTAATATCACAATAGTCATATAGGATCGATAAAACGTTTTTCAGGCAAAATTCATATAGAAATATTAATCATACCAATTTGTCAATTGCACGAGCACTACTATAGCAACTTGCTAACAATGCAAAATAATGCTCAGAACATTCTGAACAAAGACATTTACAAACTTACAGCCATGCTGGCAAGAAATATTTACTTACATGCATATTTTAGAAAAGATTATATTAGTTTCATATTCCAACATAAAACATTGACTATATTAATGGACACAGTTATTTTGTTCAGCCAACTGGACTAAAAAATATGGAATACAATCAGCATATTTGGAAAGGTTTCACTTAATATTTACTAAGTTTGTAAATTTATTTTTCCAACATTTATTAAGCCTAATATGAAATAGGCTCGTAGCAGAAGATACCATATATGACAACCTGCTTGAAGCACAGTAAACTGGTCCAAAAATATGCACCATAAAATGTACAATCATTCTATAATCAGTGAATTAAAAATATTACTGTGAAAATCATAAAATTTCACTAAAAGGTCAAAATCTATACAATATATGTTCTACAAAACATGATTAAATTTTGAAGTATTCACATAACTGAATACATATTGCAAAGTAATTGGTTCAATTAACTGTAACTTTCTTTCATAGTTAACAACATCCTTCTAGACCTTTCTCATGTGTTTATTTTGAAGCATGACTAAAACAAAAAATATATTAGACTAGTTCATGGATTCCTATTGTGTGTTCCCAACATTCAGATTGAAATAAAGAAAACTATCAAAACTTTTACAGTAGATACAGCTTTAATTTCAATACTAAAATTATGCTCTCTTGGTACTATGTATATGACTGTTACAATATTTTATTCCTGTGTCTCAAGTCAGATTGCAATAGTCTACCATGACATACTACCTTTCTTCTCAGTACTTCAGTTAAACTAAATATCTCTTTCAATACATCAATTATCTGACAATTAAGTATAATAAATAAAAAGTACAGCCAATTTGTTAACAAAAAAGTTAATCAATATTTAGTTACTATAATTATGATGTTTTGTCCACATTTGTGGACTTCATCAGGTAAATTTTTAAATGGGTAAAACTATGAGATTAAAAAATATACCCGATGAAGTCTAAAAATATGGACAAAATGTCAAAATTATAATGATTTAATTTTTTTCTGACAAATTGGCTGTATTCTTTTATTTAAATATCTCTTTCTCTCTAGGACTCTCTACAAATAATATCAAAACTTTCCTAATATTTTTCAAAGATTTATCAAGAGTACAAATGAATTCTTAGATTTTGTCAAAATATCACACTTTTCTACTCGCTAAGTATTCACGCTTCCAGTTGCAAATATGTGAGAAAATTACTAATGAATATGAATCTTTTAAATTTGGAAATAAATTTGTTATTGGGTCAGAGCACACATGTTTTAAATTCTGTACTTACATTTTGGGATGAGTTACTAAACTTCAACTGAGATAATATTCAGTGTTGGATAAAAAATTAAAGAAATGAATTTTCTTCAAACCTAACAAAGCACAATAAATTTCAGTTCACGAGTGGAAATTTTTTCTTATAAAATCTAAAGATTAAAACTGAAAATGTACTTTAGGAGTCAGTGAAGTTAATTTCATAACTGCATAGGCATTCTTGATATTTGTTATATTATTATTCTGCATATACATTCAAACAAAACTAAGTAAGACTAGGAACCCACTGTTCACTGTAAGTGGACATATTTGGCAACATTTATTATGATTAAGTTATAACTATCATTATTACTCGTAATGATGTTTATACATACATTTTTCTGAGCATTTGTTTAGGGATTATTGATTTATAACAAGTTAATTTAGTAGTTAAGTTAGTAAAAAGACAATGATTATTAACAAAAGTAACTTAAAAAATAGACATTCATTTGTACTTATGACACAGAGTGTCCACATTTAAAAGAATTCATAATTGAGAAATTTATTTGTAGTCACAATATTCAGAAAATATCATGTAATTTTAAAATTAATTTTTTTAATTTTTATATTTTCCCTTCTTTTTAATGTTTAATTTAAAATATGACAATAAACCTGGGGCTATATATAATGTAGTTGACAAGTCAAAACTAGGATACTAAATAATATGAATAACAATTTGAATTTTATTTTTGATGTGAACTAAAAACTGATATTGTCAAAGATGAGTATTTGAAGAGTAATCAAACAAATGAAGTGAATTTACAATTAATTAATTTATAAAAAAAAAACAGGCTTGTCTATGTAAAGCAATTTATAATGCAAAACAATTAGGACAGAAACTGGACAAAACTAGCATGTTGTGTACTAGTTGACAGTAAAACCAAGGTTCACTTTAATAATAAATTGCTAAATGTATTCATCCAATAATACGCTATATAGTCTCAATAAGGGTATCAGGAATGTGAAAAGAATACATTTAGATGTACTTAATTTTGAATGTATATGTTAAACAGGCTTACTTTCTGTTCTTCTAAAAAACCCTTCTTGACGTTCCCGCAGATACAACACCCCCTCTTTGTCAAATTTTTGAGATGGCTGCGTAGCTAGTGTTGTCAATTCTTGCTTGTTGAATCGCATTGTGGTCGTTTAATCTGTCAAAAGTAACATTTGTTAACAACGGGCAACTTCAACAGCAAGTCATTACGAATGTGAAATTCGTACCACAAATTCAAACGCAATTACACGCATCAGTAAAAATCCTAGGAAACGTTAAGAATTAGAAAATACAATATTCTTTAAATAATTTTTAAACTTGACCCACTAGTTTACAACGCCATGATCATAAAATCGGCCATTCTCTCAGCTGATGGCCGCTTATCGCAAAATGATAAAAAACTTATAAAACATTGGTAAACTATGAATCCAATTTGTTTCTAGATTACAATAACTAGATCATATTATTATTAAGCTTTAAAAGAATAATAAAACGACGGCCGTTATTTTATACGATAATGAAAGATACGCTATTGGCCTTATGGAACATTTGTTTACAGTAACTAGGTTGGTAAGCTTGCTCTCATTATAGAGAACGAGCTAAAAAATAATTTTGAACAAGTTTCTTGCTAAATAATCGAAACATATAGAGAAGAATACGTAAATTGCGACATTTTGTGTTTGTATTAATAAAATTATAAATAATTTATAACCAAGTAGTCAGTGAACGCGCATTTCTAATAAGAATATAATCTGCTGTATAGAATAGCCCCTTAGAAAACATAATATTATTTTTATAATTTTAAGATTTGGATGATATTTATTTCAGGTCTATCTCGATTGTCTGACTTTTGTTAGGTTGGGTCAATGACAATCGTTGACGTCATATTTGCTTGGCCAATGAACGACGCGAGCGATTGTCGTCTGTTAGAGTCGCCGGCTTGTGAAGACTTATTGAATTTTTCCGGTAGTAGGTAGTCTGCCGACTTGTGTCTGAGTTCTCAGTTGCGTGACTAGTGAGCCTGTTGCGGAAACCAAAATGTCTTGGCTACCTCTGGAATCCAATCCCGATGTGAGGAAGTTTCCAATCTTTTCACGTCTTCAATTTTATTGTGTTTTATCTAATATTTATTTTCTATCTTTCCAGGTAATGAATAAGGTACGTCACTTTCCCGGTAGCCGGTGTTTGCAGGATATTGATTGGATAGGGTAACCGTATACACTGGACTTGAAACAGTTCTTCCACTTGTTACGATTTAGGGTAATAAAGAAAACCCTCGGTAAAATGGGCCATTAAGATAACGTGGAAAGGGTTTGGGTTAGAGCAGGGACGTTGTTATACGATATTTAGCACTTTTCAATTTCGTAAGATTATATTAATACTGTGCACAGCCCATTTTACGTGTAAAATAGTAAAGATTCAATTTTAAATCCTGTGGTTGCAAGTGTTTTTCGTTATCCAGTTGCTAGTGGAGATGAATTTGATTTAACATTGAGAAGTAATGGACAGTCTAAACGCCTATATAGGGAACAAATTTTGTATTTCAATGTGTACCACACACAAGGTTTTCCATTGTTAGGCAAGAGTCTAGAGAGAGAAGCTTTTCCATTGAGGAACTAATATTGAAATTGTCAATTACATACCATTGTTTTTCTTATTGTAGGGATGCAATGTAATGATGTTCAGTGGAATTACAAACCATTGTTAAATGAACTTAAATTTTCCTCTGGGAACTCGTTCAGTATTTAAATTAAGTTTGCTGATTTTGTGAAGAAAATGCCATTCATAATCAGTTTTACATGGTGTTTGTGTGTAGTGTAATGTAATGAATATATTTAGAATTTTGTCCTACTAGTCTGATTCTTATTCTGACATTCTAGGACTAATGTGAATAACAATAGTCAGATTTATTCTGTAACTTTCGTATTTGATTTGGGACAGTAATTTTAACATTGATAAGTGGATTCCAAAGCATATATGAAACATTTCAATTCATAAGTTTAAATGTTTAACAGGATATATATTTCAATCACTTTGTTGGTCATAATTCTTTTAATAATGCTTGGAACAATTGATGCTTGCGAATGTAAAATTTTACACAATTTACATAATACTTAATTATGTGACATAGTTTTGATTATCTTTTATAATCCACTTTGTATAGGTGTTGGTTTAGAGGACGTAAGTTAGTATTAAATTAGTATGAACTTTATTAATGGTAGTTATAACATTTGGTGTAAAGGAAACAAGGAATTATGGGTGAAAATTTAGACGTGAAAGTCACTAAAGTGATGAGGCATCTTTACACCAGGCAAGGTTCCAAATCTGCAACTGAAATTGCTGTTATAACTTCTGTGCATAAAGTTGATGTGACATTTTGATTTCCAAATAGTCTGATATTGTAAATGAAAATTTACAATGTATAACTACAATCTCTCTATGCAAAGTAGTTTTCTCAGACCTGCTATTCAACAATTTCAATTTTATAATCCTATTGTTGTATTCAGTCCTAAGACTGGTCTGATGCAACCCTCAATGTTAACCAACCTATATTGTGAAAGCCTTTTCATTTCCTTATAACTGATGCATTTTCCCTAAGCTACTTAGTCTATTCCATCCTTGCATCACTTTTCTGTTATTACCCCACACACTTTCCTCTAATGCCAATTTTACAGGACCCTCAGGTCTCAAAACATGGTATATTAATCTATCCCTTCTCTTGGTCAACATCCCCCATATTGTTATCTCGCTCCTTATTGTATTTAGAACTTCCTGGCTACAGGCTCTTGACTATCCAACCATCTGATTTTCAACATTTTCCTATAGCACCACTTTTCAAAGTCTTCTATTCTTTTCGTTTCCGCAACTCCACGTTTCGCACCCATATAACGCCACACTCAATACGAACATTTTTCGCGTTGATTTCCTAGTATTCACACTTATATTACCTGTAAGTAATTTTATTATTATTACCAAGTTATTATGCTTCGCCAGTAGCAGAATTCCTTATCTTCATTCAAAATCTCCCTTCCCAATTTAACTCCCTTTGTTCTTTCACTGTTTCTCAATTCATGTGATGGGTAGCATTTAACCAGATCATTCCTTATTGTAAGTTTTCGTGTTATACCTCGTCGATCAGTTACTTAAGCGGAAATGTCAAATCCTTAATTTGTGAAGTCTGTTGAAATTATTTTTTTGTATCAATAAATCGGCATTCCACAAAGCGAACTGAAGTATCCTGACTTTATTCTAACTATTGACGTCTGTTTCGTTGATCAGTTTGTATGATCTAATTTCCAGGGTATTGGAGTCTGTAACTCTCGTTTTTATTATTTAAAGAGCTCGGGTAACACTAGAATTTCCCCGTCGTCACTGTAGGACTGTCTGGCGGCCTCTCGATGAAGGCGGAACAGTTCGATTTTCCGACACGTCGTTTGGGATTTTAACTCGCTCCACCAAATTACGTTTGCACAATCGGTTGTAGTTAAAGGGAAGACCCACGAATTCATTTACAGCTTAAAACAGACCCAAAAGTAGGCCATATTCAAGTGGGAGAAAAATTAAACACATTCCAATATGTATGTGCGCAATTTCTTGTAGTCACGTCAGTTTTTTGTAATTTTATTTTCTTCAGATTGTTTCACACTAAATTCTATTAACACGCTTGAGAACATGTTTGAAAAATATTTTACTTCATCTATTCCACAGCGATAGGTTTGGGAAGAAGTGTGGATAACACATTTTTAATCATCTAATCTGTCACCTCAATATCACAGGAAACATTATCTCTAATTTCCTTAATTACTCTTGTTTTAATCTCATTTTATGATTTCAGTTCCCATGTGCAATTTTCCCCGATCTATGATCTCCTTATGTTAAGTCTCTTCATATCTTAAGTGATATTGACCTTTATTTTGTTTCTTCAAATAAATCTTAATCATTCTTATGTTTCATCACAGTTCTGCAATTTGCAATATTATTTTCAGGTTTTCAACTTGAACAGATTTCACTTATCCCATATCTATCGTTAGCATAAAAAGTGAACAAATACTTTTTTTTTTCATATTGCCAAGTCTGTTGTTAACCGCCATAAACTTTCTAAACATTATAACCATGTCACTTTTTCAGATAGTTGTCTAATTCATTTCAAGACCCTGTGCAAAAGACGTCTGTTGTCTTCGAACATCATCAAAACCTTCTTTGACCAGAATTGTAAACAGACATCAAGAATATATTATTTCATTTTTCATATGAATGAGTTAAAGTATAATTTTGCTTCATTTGCCTCCGCAAATTACATTGAATAGGATTGGGGAGGGTTTGACTTCTGTGGTGCTAGTAAACTAGTATTGTTTCAAACAGTGCCAGGAGTGTTAAGTTTATTATTGCATTTTTTATCATCTGAATGGCTATCTATATCTCAAAGGCCCTATATACAAAATTACTAACATAGACTTTGTTAATCGCAATCTCAGTTGTAAGAATTTGATGTTAAATTTTTTTTACGCATTTCCAATAATTACACATTGTTGAACCTTAATCTTAAATACTGTGGCCTGTTTTTGGAATATCCATGTAATCTAAAAGTAAATTTCTCCATTAAGACTTCTTTTGTTAAGCACATGTCAATGTTTCATTAATATTTTTAATGTAAATACCTTTGGCTAATATTGGATTCTGGTTTTAAAAATGCGAGGTGTTGACCATTCCTCAAATTTGTTTATAACATATTTATGTTGGCACTGTTAAAAAAATCAGCATTTTTTAGTAAATCTTGTTCTTTTTGGATCTAGTATTTGTACAACCTGGGAATGCCAGCCAAATGGCAAATTGTAGACGTATATGGTTTGGACCCAGAACTGTTGCCAACAGTTCCTCGTCCAGTCTTAGCTGTCGTTCTGTTGTTTCCATGCTCATCAAAGGTAAGTAATGTGCCCAATAATTTGTTTACTTATCACCTGCAAATTAATATAATTAAATTATTTTCAGTATGAAGAGCACAAAGCACTTCAAGAGAAGGAGGTTAATGAGAAAGGGCAAGAAGTATCTAACAATTTGTTTTATGTCAAACAAGTTGTTACTAATGCTTGTGGGACAATTGCCTTGATTCACAGTGTTGCTAATAACATTGATCAGTAAGTGTGTATTGTATTTTATAAAGACGTTAAACCACAAGTTTTAATATTCTGTATAATGATCATAAGACTTTATAGAATGTCAGACTGAAAATTACTTAAATTCATAATTTATTATTAAACTTGGAAACACTTGTGAGTAGTCTCATTTGAATACATGCATAGGAATTGGAAATTTTTTACAACTTATTATAAGCATTAATACATTTTTTTTAACAGTCTAAAATTCATAACAGATATGAGCCTAATTTAACAGACAAAATATATTTAAAAAAATTTAAATATGCTGATGGTTAGATGCTAGTTTTGCATCTTACCCAAATGGCTCTTAAAATAAACTGACAAAAATTTGTTATTTCATTTTGTAAGGTTTGTCTTTTAAATCACGGTAATATTTATTATTAGTTCCACAAACGTTAATTTTTATTATAACATTAAATAGCAAAATTATAGGGAGAATTGCTTCAATTGAAGCTCAACTAGAGACCATTAGACTAAATTTAGAAGATAAGAATGGAAAGTGTCAACCAGATCCAGGAATCGAACCTGGGATCTTCCTCTTACTGGGTGGTTGCTCTAACCAACTAGGCAAGTGCAGCTCGCCTGCCAGATATGGTGCAATAGTCCTTCCATTCTTGTAAACATAAGGTTGGCTAGGTTGTGAGGAATGTGATCAGTGTAGGCAAGCTGAGCTTAGGTTTACAAGAGTGGAGGAATGGGGCATTAGAATGTATCTGGCAGTTAACCTGGACTAGTTCTGGGTAATGGGAGATTCCAGGTTAATTTCCAAACCCAGTTGACATTTTTCATTCATCTCTTCTAAATGTAGTAAATTATTTTAACTCTGGAGTTAAATGTTTTTTTAAAGCATATTCATAGATAGTTCACTTATTCCTGTATATCCTATTGTATTGACATAGTTTTATTGGGCTATTTTGCTGTTTTTTTTTCTCAAATGGCTCTCCTTTTTGTATGTGAATTATGCTGTAATACCTGAAGAAGTCCCAAATTTCAGTTTAAATAAAACATTTTGTCTTAATTTCATTATTTTATTTTGTAGCTAGTTTATGAATTTTATAATTAAGTGTACTTATTTTATAAAGAATTCAACTTGGAGATGGCCATTTAAAGCAGTTTTTAGAGGACTCTCAACAACTTAATCCTGATGAGAGAGGTGAACTATTGCAGAAAGCGGAAGGAATTATTAATACTCACAAAGAACTTGCCTTGGAGGGCCAAACTGAGGTGAAATAAACTTTAATCATTAAATTTTATAACTTGCTTTCAATTACGATTAGTCATTTTTTCATACTTTTGTATCCTTCATAAAATGTAATTTTATGATATTGAAAGGTTAATCTTGCACACAATGGTTAATAATATGATCCAATTTTATTATGCAAGAAATCATTGTAGAACATATGAACTATATTTTAAATTTTTTGATTCACTATTAATCATACAAAAATAAATTATTTGCTTAGGAAAGAGACAGTGAGCATCTGGCTTAGTCGTAGGTGGTATCAGGCTGGTAAGTAGTAATATGCCAGTTTTGAGAACCTGAGCTTCAAGGCACTCTGTCCGAAGAAAGGGGCTCAGGGTTTTGAAACTTTTACATTACTGCTTCCCACCTTGATGGTGCCTACTATTGATTTGAGGCAAGTCAATACTGCTCTGTTCCTCTTCCCTGTTCAAATAAATTTATATATAAATTAATGAAATGTGACTAAGTCAATATGTACAATAAGCCTGTATGTTCACTATACATTTAAACTTTTAATGTTGTGCGCACCAGGTTTTAGTAGTATCAATGATCTGAAATTTCTAATCTGTCCTTGAAAAGCCTAAATTGTGCTCTAAATGTGTATTATAAAACTTCTGGAGCTTTTTGTAGAATAGTAAATCCTTCAATTTTTGAAAAAGTTTATCTGTTAAACAGTACAATCATTTTCAGGCCCCAGATTCCAGTGAGCCAGTAAACTTTCACTTTGTAGCTTTTGTTCATAAGGATGGCAGTCTTTATGAATTGGGTAAATATTTTAATTCAAATATTTATTTTAATATTAGTAGTGCATTTTGATACATACAATATCATGATTCAACAGTTACCAGTTAAAACTTTAATCATATGTTAAAGTTTGAACAGAAAAGTTACATGTTTAAATTTTCAGATGGAAGAAAAGCATTCCCAATTAATCATGGATCAACAACAGCAGAAACTGTTCTAGAGGTTTGTACAAAATTAATTTACTAAAACAGTACTTCAATTTTTAAGACCAGAAAACCAAATTTCTTTAAAGTTACAATTTATTTGTATATGGTAATGCCCATTTTACATACCACTTTTTTCATCACATTTTATTCTTTCCATTTTTAGACATTTTGCTCATTATCGTGGAGTATTCGCAAGGCTAGGCTAACCATGTGGTCACAGATGTTCAGTGTCTTTTGAACTCTGGTGTCCTTTCATTCCATTCTTTCCCAAGGTCTAGCTACTTGATAATTTGTACCCACTATCAAAATTGAAAATATTGAGACATTTGCATAATGTTCACTTGATCATGTGTGTAGAATTGTATAAATGTCTTTTGTCATGACTCTACCTTGTGAATGTTTGTAGTTTTTAAATTACAGAAACATCACAAGAAAATTTGCCAAATATGTGTACTTCATTATATTAACACTATACCATCTGGTGATGCCAGACAAATTATCTGACAAATGAAGTGGTACCAAGTGTTGTGCTCAAAGTAGTGATCAAATGCCAGTGATACCACCTTGCTTCTACCTTATCTGCAGAAAAAACTATAAAATCTAGAAAGAGGTGTCATAACCCTTGAATTCTTTCAAAGTATAGGAGCACTCAAATGAAAGATCCAGTCTGCATTTTAACCCCCACCAACAAGTGAAATGATCTAAACCAGTTAAATTGAAATAAGTTTCTGCTTATCTCAATTGTGAAAGGTGTATTATGAGCTGCAAGTTAATGTGTTTTGATATTCAGTTAATGTGAAAAAATATCAATATATTATATAACTGATCTCAGAAACACATGCAATCAGTTATGTCAAATTACATTGATACTTAAAATACTTGTTGTGGTATTCAGTCCTAAGACTGGTCTGATGCAACCCTACACACTAACCGATATTGTGCAAGCCTTTTCATTTCTCCATAACTACCACATCCACCCCAAATTGCTCAGTGTATTCCATCCTTTAGCCTCCCTGTTCTGTTCTTACCCCACACACTTCTCTCTAATGCTAATTTTACAAGACCCTCATGTCTCAAAACTTGGCCTAATGTGAATTTTATGAATTTTTACACCTTATTTTCATTTATTTTGTCAGTAAAATTGTATTCAACTTGAATAGTTAAATTTGAGGACCAAACTTCATTTATTCAGCCAATAATATAAATTACCCAAAGATATAGACTAGCAAATGAAAACTGTAAAAAATGTAAGAGTTTGTGTTACAGTTGAAGAAATTAAAGATGTAGAAAAATTTTTGTCCAATAAATTTTAAGGTTTCAATTATGCCTCTTGTGAATATTATTGAATGCATCTTTCAATTAAAAGCCATTCTGTAACCCAAATTACAGTAATTTTTTCCCTCACTTTGAAATGCTTTTATGGAAGGTATGCACATTTTCTTCATACATATGTAGTTTTATGCCAATACACAAGGATTTATTTACATTATACTCGGGTTTCCAACTAGGTTGAAGAAATAATCAGCAACCTTTCAATAGCTAACACAACCATCCTCCTTAGGCTGAAGTGTGAAGAAGATGGTGTGTGCCATTGAAATGTTTCGGATTATGTCTTAAACTCATTTGGAAACCTGAGAGCAATATTTTAAAATTTTAATTTATTCAGATACCCCAAAAAACTTTTGTAATTATATTTGTATTCATAGTTAAGTACTGTTACTTTGTAGAATGTTTTTCCTCGTTTGTAACTAGATTCACCAATTTGAATTTTCTCATTTAAGGATGCTGCAAAGGTGTGCCAACAGTACATAGCCAGAGATCCTGATGAACTTCACTTCACTGTTGTGGCTCTCACTGCTGCTTGAATCTCTCGTTCCAGTGTTCCTCGTGCTACTTATGTTAATTCTGCCAAATGTTTTTAAATTTCAATTATTTTTATGTAAACACTTTAGTACTAAAATATTGCAGTGTTTACAATTTACTTTTTGGATTAAATTTTCAAAAACAAATTAAATGTATTTTCATATCAACTTCTAGGATGATATTTGAAGGGAAAATTTCAATATTGTGATACTTTTTATGGAGTGCTATTATCTGATGTTGAAAGATACAGACCAAATAATTGAAATTTATTGCCTGTACTGAGATGTTGCTTATTGCAGTACTTGCATTTTTTTCTTCTCAATTGCTTCTCAGGGTATGTTTGGATATTGAAAGTCGGACCACTTGTAAGTCAAAACCTCCTCAGGAGTTTTGAAAATGACTGATTTTTCTGTAGTAAATTACTTTGATATTTGTACTTCAAATTAAATTTGGAATGTATTTATTTAATGCAGAGTGATAGAAACTTGAGGAGTTTGCAAGTTTTTAGCTAATTTTGCTTTATTTATTTGCCAAGGATGAAATGCTCGGCAACTTAGTTGGTAACACATTTATATACAATGCTTAAATACTGTTCCACGCATATAATTTTAGAAAGTGTAATGTGGCTAAAATAAAATTGTGAAAGTATATGGTTTTATTACTTTAAAATGCCTATTTTAGATGATCCTTCAAATTTTCTAAACATTTGTCTTGACTTGGACCTTCCAAGTTCAGACTACTGGGAAAATGGTGTGTAAATTGAATGAAAGTATCTATTTAAACATTAAGTAAATGTGTGTGTTTTTAAAAAATTGGGTATTAATAGAATTACTATGGAGAATTGCAAGATTAAAAGAACACATTTGAGTTCGAATCTATTCTAGGAATTAAATATTTTAATACCAAAGTGGGAATTGTGAATTTCATTTTTTGGAAATTGGATGAAAGCAAAGATGAAATGTGGTGTGGATTAGATATTTTTCAAAAGGAAATTTACAGTGAGTGCATCATGTTTTGGCAACTACTAATCTTTACCTGAAGATGGTGGCAGATGTCAAAACGAAGCTTTGTATATTTTTATTGGCCTTGGTCAAAATGTAGTGTTCTTGCTGAGCCAGTTCCTGCAATGCCAATGCTGAGAATGTCTTATGGACATACAAAGTATTTTTGTGAAATCATAATTTTATAGTGTAGAATCAAAATTATTTTACTCTCAAATATTTCAATATTTTAAAATCTTGATAGTGGTGTAAGAGCTTTACAGTCAGTTTAATGGAGTCCCCCTATCAAGCTGGGTTAGATTGAAAAAGCTGGAATGGGCTGGCCATGTAATCAGAATGGAAGAGACCAGATACCCAAAGAACTAATAAATTGATTTGACAGAGGGCGAAGAAGAGGAAGACCTTGAGCGAGATGGGAAGATATGGTGCAAGATGCATGCCTTACTCTGTGGATGCTAGGATGGAGAAGGAGGCTGCTGATAGGAAGGCATGGAGAACAGCAATAGAGGAGACTATGGCCCAATTACAGGATAAGGAGCTGTAGGAAGAAGAAGATACAGTGGTGTATGACAAGAACTATTACAAGTTTTTGTATGAATATATTTATTTACCCAAAGTCTCATTTGCAGATGGTCATATTTAAACTTGATAAAGCCCTAAGCTTTTTTAAATATTGAGCATATAAGTCCAGATAATTTCGGATACTTCAAGGGTTAAACTGGAATGTGTAAAGGTTGTGGTCCCAGGCATAGCTTCTGTAAATGAGGTCCTATTTTCAAAGTAGGTTGATTAGAAACATTTAATCATGCCTTTCATGTGTTTCTCAATTATACTGGGAAGTGAAAAGAATTGGCCAGAGAGAGTAATTACACATCCTAAATACCTTTCAGCTGTAAGTTCTAGAATTTACTTGGGACATTATCCTAATTACACATTTTTGGGCTAGAAATTTGTAATTGTCCACCTTTGGAGTTACTTCAAAATATAATTTCATAATATATAAGGATTGGAATTATTATATGTATATTATTAAACGAGGAAGTTCTAAACAGAATAGGAGAAAAGCAAACAATATGGAGGATGTTGACTAAGAGAAGGGATAGATTAATATACCACATTTTAAGACACGAGGGTCTTGTAAAATTTGCATTAGAGGGAAGTGTGTGGGCTAAAAACGAAAGAGGGAGGCCAAGGATGAAATACACTAAGTAGATTAGGGAGGATGTGAGTTGTGCTAGTTATAAGGAAATGAAAGGGCTTGCACAAGATAGGTTAGCATGGAGGGTTGCAGCAGACCAGTCTTAGGGCTGAATACCACAACAACAATAGTAATTTTAAGTATCACTGTAATTTGACATAACTCTGATTGCATGTGTTTCTGAGAAAGATATATAATATATTGATATTTTTTCACATTAACTTTGTGACCTAGCGAAAATCCTGGGAATTTTGTATTATCTACTTCATTAATCATATGAACTTCTGTAGTTCATGGGTATAGTGTAGTATTTGCTGAGTGAAACAGCACAGTGTGATTTACAGTTATGTATAACAGTATTAAATGTATTAACTGTTTCACCAACAGTGCCTCTGTTGTTTTATTATTATTTTTCATTACAAAATAATATCGTTGGAGTCTGGATTGATTGCTTTAATTCTGTAAAGTTATTTATGTATATTGTAAAAACAGACCTAAAATAGAGCCCTGTGAACCTCCAACCTTTATATTCGTCCAGTCTGAACATAATATGGGGTTTTCATTGTTACTCTTTGCTTCTAAGGACTAAACCAGGAATGAGACAGTATTGTAATTTCACAGTAGCCCCCAAATAGAAGACACGGCAGACGCGTCCGCAAGTTCACTCCACGGTTTGATGATGTCCGTAATTTTGGATCAAATAGGATACTCTCGCATAGCCAGGGTTAATTTTGACATTTTAATTGAAGTTTTTTTTAAAAAAAATGGCGGTGAATATGATTAATATATTTTTGTTTTGAAGTATAATAGTATCTAGTGTATGCCTGTGAGAAACGATGGCATAAAGTATAAATAATGTTTCCACGTGGAACAATTTCATTCCTTAATATAAGTAGTTTCCTTCAATAAACAAGTGCTTCGCTTTACAGTGGTAGTGAATCGACTCGAAAAGCATGAAGGTCTGATCTATAATAGACATATGGAAAACAAGACTCTCACAGCCAAGAAATTTTAAATTCATTGTAATCACAAATTTCTTCTCTAGAACATGGAAGCATGTTTCACAATTTTACGCTGACAACTTTTCCACGATTCTCATATAAAGGACATTTGCTTTCCTTATCACAAAACAAAGATGATTTCGTAGAGACAGAAGGAACAACAAGGAGGCAAAGATAAAAGCTGAACCAATTAAAGCAGTTCCCGTGATCTTGTGTAACATTTTTTACTATTTCTTGAACTGTTTACGCACAGAGGGCGAAGGACTGTAAATTTTCCTTCCGTCTAAGAACGTTCTATAATTGTTTTGTAGTAAGTTGGTGATGAATAAATTATAAATCTCTTCAGTTAAAAAAACTAATTGAGAACATGTATTCACGGTTTATATACAGGCCGAAAAATGTAACCCGTTACTGTTCAGTTTTTAATTTTAATTATGACAAATTAATAATGAGATTAAATACAACCGATGAAGTATAACGATGGTTGGAGAATAATTGTGAACAATGAACAGTGTAAGACTGGTACGAAGACTTACATATAGCAGGAGATATAAGGAGCACAAGACTGCAATGGATGGATCACACGATTATAATGGTTAATAAAGAAAGTTCCGGATGGTAAACTATGAAGTCAGGTTGGAATGCCAAATATGAGATGGGCCGACATAAGAGAGTTGGAAGACCGATGAGAATAGGTACAAAAGTTACAATATTCTTCTTTAACAAAGTCCAGGTAGCGCTACCATACGAGACTATTGTTATAATTATTATTGAACTAGATTAGACTGTAATATTGTCTATTTAAAGCTGCAATCCTCAATTAAATTTCCTTTTTAAAAGTTAACAAGGACCTTTAACTCTTTCCAAGTACAGATCATTTATGACCAGTTCCTTTCCCGCGCTTTATTTCTTTAAGGTTAAGTGTATTCCGTTGTCTCTGATTTATAAGTATCCCTGAAACTTCAGCGCTTTTAATGACCGCCCCAATATGTTATCTGTAGAAATTAACTTCGTCAAAAGCTCAGCTAAGGCAGGCCATGAAAATGAATTTAGAAGATCAGGATGGAAAAATCTCGACTGGAATAGGACTTGAAACCTGGACCGACCGCATTCCGGGTGGATGCTCTACCACCTGATCTTCCATCCCTTTTGTACCTGAAGCTCACGATCACCTACAACTTACGTCATTCACGGCCTAATTCTCAGAACATCAGTGAAGAATGGACTTCGTGTAAATCGATCACAGATGTAAATAATTTTAATTCAAAGACAGTAGAGATCTTCTTAATTAACTTTTCCTTGGAAATATTGTTTCTCTTGAGTTGATTTAAAATATTTCTAATGAACTTTTCTTGAACGACGAAACCAGAAAAGGTAGGTATGTCAACATTATCTTACCGAAATCCAGCCAACATGAGTCGCATGATAATTTATTTAGTGGTATTCAGTCTGAAGACTGATGTGCTGAACTATTCTGCACTAATCTTCTCAACTAAGCAGAACTATTGCAATCCACGTCCACCCTGATTTGCCCTCCAATACTAATTTAAAAAGGCCTTCGTGCCTCAAAATGTGACTATCTAGTCAATCTATTCAGTGGCGTCAAAAATTATTCCTCATCAAAAATTCTACTCACGATGTCCTATTTGTGACCTGATCTGTCCATCTAACTTTCAGCATTCTTATGTAGCGCCACACTTTAAAGGCTTCTATTTTCTTCTGTTTCGCACTTTCAACTGACCAAATTTCGCTCTCAAACAACGCCACGCTACAAATGTTCTCCAAACTTATGTTAGAGGAAGTTTTCTTTCTTAGCTCTATTCTAATATTTATTATATATCAATTTAGCCAGAAATAAATCCAGAGAAATATTTGGAGGAGAGGAGGGAAGAATTTTGATTATCAGAATAATTAATTAATACTACTCTGAATTTATTATTTTATATCTATTACTTTGTATTACATATCTAATAAAAATAATGGCTTTTGAATAAAGATTCATTTTACATAATTAGACTGAAGGTGTAAAATGGGGGTGATAAATAAAATATGAATAAATTTAATTCATCAATTGTACAATTCATTTAATTTCTGATTCCAGTTTTTACTTAGGCTTTCTGTTATAAAAATGGAAAACTTAGTGGGGTGATTTAAATATTTTTTAATAAGATGATGGCTAAACTCAGGGTACTTATTTGCATGAGACTAAATTTAACTATCAGGATCATATGTATGGGGAAAAGCAGAACAAATGTGTAGCAGAGATCTCGGAAAACGATCTCGTTTAGTTCTGAGCTCGGCAGGTACTAGGCGAAGTCGGTGCAGCTCTCTCAACATACGGCAGGTACGGGTTGGGGCAATTTTGTTCCCTTGCACAGGCGGAAGACAGTGGATTTGCACGAAGACGTTTATAATTCAGCAGAAAATTGCGTCTAATATTGTAGAATTTCTGCTAGTCTTGTTTTTTGCTTTCGTTGAGTTACTGAAAGTTTCTTTTCTTCTTCTTTGTAGATCTCTTACTTCTAGAATATTCATTTACTGTACTGTGTTGTTTCTCCATCCTTATATTCTCCCAGATCTCCTTCTTTTTCCAAGCCTTGAGCCAAACTGCTCTATTTAGACATATTCCTTCTTCTCTCTTCTCTGACATTCTTCTCCTTCCGAGTGTTTTACGAATTGTTTTTCTTGTCTGCTTACGGCTACTCAGCTCGTCACTGTCTCCCTACTACGGCGGTGTAAAACACCACTCCAATCGTGTCGAATCTTACAAGATCGCGATCTACGTGAGCCCAATGTAAGAGGTTGACCCAGGGAAAGTTTCCATAGGTCATCGTCCTCTGGCGGCTCACAGCCTTAATCCTATAGCGTTGTTTATAGGCACGAACTTAGGCGACATGACAGCGCCAGGCCAAATGTTGGAAATTTCACAGACGCTCCCCCTGTATCTGTACACATTTTCCTCTAATTCCAAACAATATAACAATTATTATGGGAAACTATAAATTTCTATTGTTCAGTAAAGGGTAATTCCTTGACTGCGTGAGAGATGTCTTATCTGTTTGTTTTATAAATTTAATGGATTAAGAATATAGCTATAATATATAGAGATTTGTTGTGGTGGTATTCAGTCTGGTCTAATGCAACCCTCCATTCTGACCTATATTGCACAAGTCTTTTAATTTCCGCATAACTACAACATTCTCCCTAATCTGCTTAGCGTATTTTATCCTTAGACTCCTTCTGTTCTCACCCCAAACACTTCCTTCTAATGCTAATTTTACAAGCCCTCATGTCCTAAAACCTGGCCTGTTAATCTATCCCTTCTCGTAGTCAACGTCCTCCATATTGTTCGCTTTTTCCCAATTCTGTTTAGAACTTCCTTGTTTGTCGATAGAAATCCACCCGTCTGATTTTCAGCATTCGCCTATAGCACCACATTTCAAACGCTTCTATTCTTTTCCTCTCTCCAACTCCTATCTTCCACGTTTCGCACCCAAATAACGCCACACTCCATACGAACATTTTTATTAATGATTTCCTAAATATTCACACTTCCTTACTCTTTATGTCTACTATACTTCTACCATCCGCAGTTATTATTATGCCAAGTAGCAGAAGATACGTTATATAACATATATATTAAATAAGGAGCGAAGGCTTTCCCGGTGAATTTGATTCAAATATAATTCTCTGGTTTCAACCCGGGTAAAAGGTAGATGACGATGGTGGAGCTTGCCGTCGAAACGTTGTGTGTACAAACTTTTACCCGGGTTGAAACCCGAGAACTATGTTATATTTGAATATATATTAAATGCCTAAATACCTTAATTTTGAGTTATAACTGATAGGAAAAAGAATAAATTCAACAGCAAATCACGAAAGCTGTTAGGTTTCTTTTAATGCTATTAATTGTCCTACAACATACATTAAATAAAACAAAATTACATTGCTTTCCTTAGTGGGGGGGGATGTGGTGGCCATTTTGGCGACAAGTTTGAAATGTGACGCACGTGCAAACAAAGGAAATGGCATGTGGTTTTGAGCGTGGACGTGACATATTTTGGCTTCCACAGCCCTTTGTGAGTGAACAGAAACTGCCACAACTTTCCGCGACGTTTCCAAATAACTTGGGAACTGTGTTTCGTAAAGACGACCTTTGCTAAAACTATGTTTCGCCTGTGTTTTCCAGAGTGAACACTTTTTGCAAATAGTTCTGAACTAAACAAGTCAACAGGTTTTGAATTTTGCTAGTGGTTCAGCAAGAGATTTTTCATCTAATCAAGAAAGTTTTTTTACATAAGACAGATGTGAAAGCTGAAACAATTAGGATAAATGAGGGCCAGGATGTTGAAACGAGTTTCATATCCTTATATTCCACTGATTCTGTACAACTTCAAGGAAGTGGAACTTAAATTTTTACGCTTAATTTAGTTAATATTTTTGATAGAATTGTTACGTTGTACATAATAATTCTATCACGTTAATAATGTCACATGCCATATATTTACAATAATTTAAAGTTTAATTATTAATGTACTACAGCATAAATTTAGAAAGATGATTGCCCGATGCTTATACAGTTAGATAATAATATTAAAACCTTGTGCCGAATATGATAATAACGCTTAACATTTACATTCAAACTTATACTTATAAGGAGTCGCCAAGGTGATATAAAGTCAATTTAGCTTTAAATTACATACTTATTCCATACAGTTTCAATAGTTGCATCTTGAAGAACCGACTTTCTTTGAAAAGAAACGAGTTAACAACCAAAGTCAAAAATTTTTAATTAAATATAATTTTCTGACTATGGCTGTATACTCCTTTATTCAAAGCAGTTTGTTAAAAATAGAAACGCTTGAATAATTGATGTCATTCTGTGCAATTGACAATGGTTTATCAAATTTTGCTGGTTATTTCTTCTGTTGAAATCATGAAAAACAGGGCTGTAAATAAATCAGTGCCATTTGATATGAAAATTAACCTTAATTAGTAAATATATTGGAGGGTGAAATTACCTAATTTTGTGTAAAGCAACACGAGGTTCTTGAAGTGTCCAGAGAAACGTTGTAGTCTTTGTCTGTGGAATCCCCCACAAATATAATTCCATGTGACAAAACAAATTGAAAATAGGTTTCTTGTTTTTGAATCTTACTCCCCTCTATATGTGCTTGAGAAGAATGTCTTCAGAAATTCATTAATATGATCAATTTAATAGATTAAGCTATAAATAAGGCAAAAACAGACAAAAAATTATAATTAATAAAATTTATTTAACTTAACTTTACAGTGTGTTTTGTAAAGCGCATAAAGCATTCACTATTTGGCCAGAAATAAATTATCAAACAAAGAACTATGAAACTAACAAATCAGGAACCAATTGACATACAAGTAAATACTAGGAAATGGGGATGGATTAGCCACACACTTAGGAAGCCAGACGGAACAGTTGAAGAAAAGGCATTCGATTGTAATTCACAAGAACCCAGAAGAAGACTCGGAGGAAATCATTAGAAGAGGAAATTTGTATTAAAAAGAAAACTTGGAAAGTAGTCAAAGCGTTGGCGACGCAGAAAGAAAGATAGAAATGTTTCACGGATGCACTATTTTCCAGAGGGAGCAACAGATATGAACGCCCTATTTACAAAATTAAAATAATATCACAGTATGGGGGAGAAAGAATTATATTACTATCTGAAGGGGATAAAGTCCCATCGCATCTTGGAGGCCAAGCGGCGTGACTTGGCCCTTTCGGACATGTCTTCGGACAATAGAGGTGGTTAAAACCAGATATAGGGGAAAACTCAGGTCGCCAGTTGGACGCCCCCTGATGGACAATCCCACTTCAATACTCGTCGGAGTCACGTGAAATTAAAAAAAATAGCAGTGATTGGTGGGGACCGATCACGTGATCGAAATTATAACACGGTGGAAGGGTGAAGAATTGTGGAGCTCGGAGGTATGAGATGTACAGAAATTACAGTTTTAGTCAGAAGTTGGAAGAAGCCTGGGGAAAAGCAGGGGCGAGAAGAAATAATAATATGTAAGTTGAGATCTGATCTGAAGCTAGAAGAAGTTAGTAAGGGAACAGAAGAATACTTATGCCATAAAACACGATTCAGAAGAAAACAATACGGTCTCACTAGTTCCCGAGTGCGACGCCAAACCGTACAAGAAAGAATCTGATCCGCAGAGACCTGAAACTTGGAGCTGGATTACTCAAACGCTCACTCGAGTACTGCCAACGACCTACCAATCCGAAATATGCTGTATGGCCACCAGCCACGCCTTGAGAGGGAAGATCACCGTAATCGTCCTGGAAACGGAGAAACTCCTACCAGAATATACTAAATGCACACAAAGAGGACCCTTGGTTTTTTATATAATTTTCATCAGTAATTCATTCAGAGTCTCATGTTATATTTATTGCCCTGAGTAAATGTAGCCACCCTTAATAAAGAAAATAATAAATTGCATATCAGCTTTGTGTAAGGTAGCGTAAAGGACACCAGTTCATGTAATACATTAGATTGAAAATAAATTATTTTACCCTTTTCAATCAAACCATTTTTATTTATATTAAATCAAAGTAAAGACCCCAAAAATTAGTTACAGTTTCCGTCCAAATATGGACCACTATCAGGTTAACAATAAAGATGATACATTAAAAATTTATATTGAACGTCAAGAAAAGAAAGCTGAAATCTGGAAAGGAGCCAGACAGGGATGCAGTCTGTCGCCCTTATTTGTATTTGTAGAACAGGCGCTGAAGAAAGATTAAGAGTAAAAGGAAAATGAATCATCCTGCAAGAGAAGAAATAAAAACCCTGCGGTTTTCAGATGATATTGTAGTATTAATGGAGTCAGAAGAAGACTTGGAAAGCATAATAAATGGCATGAACGTGATCCCGGAGAAAGAGCTCAATGTGAGGATTAATAGGAGGAAGTGGTAATGGACTGTAGCATAGGAAACAGTGGAATACCAAAGGCTGTTGGATAGGGAAGGGATATTTTGACGGAAGTTAAGGAATTCTGCTACTTGAGAAGCGTAATAACTAGGGATGGTAGAAGTATAGTAGACATAAAAGAGTAGGATAGCACAGGCAAGGAAGGCTTTCGCGAAAAAAAAAGGATTTACTTACGGCTAATATAAGTGTGAATATTAGGAAATCGTTGCTAAAATGTTTGTATGAAGCGTGGCGTTATATGGGTGCGAAACGTGGACGATACGAGTTTGGGAAAGAAAAGAATAGAATCCTTTGAAATGTGGTGCTATAGAGGAATGTTGAAAATCAGATGGGTGGATAGAATCACTAACGAGGAAGTTCTAAACAGAATAGGGGAAAAGCGAACAATATGAAGGACGTTGACCAACAGAAGGGATAGATTAATAGGCCACGTTTTAAGACATTAGGGTCTTGTAAAATTAGCATTAGAGGGAATTGTGTGGGGTAAGAACAGAAGAGGGAGGCCAAGGATGGAATACGCTAACTAGATTAGCATAGAGGCTGCATCAGACCAGTCTTAGGGCTGAATACCACCAAAATAACAACAATTTATATTATCTAAAATTTAATATATTCGATTTATTTATTGGTACTTTTAATCTTCTATTGAGGAAGTAGGAGGAGTCATAAAATATAGATAGTTAAGAAGCACATTAATAAAATACATTATCTTGAAAGTAATACATAAATGTAACAAATATTCAATGTATTCATAAACAGTAACCATTACATTACATACACACAGGAACAAGACCTATATATGAAAAAAAAATAACAATTATACAAATATAAAAATGTACACATTTGTAAAGGATTAAGAATCATACATAAATGTAGAGAGAAGAAATCTCTTCATAAAATGATAGTTGATGGAAGAATTTAGTAAAAGAAGTTTCGTTTCCATTATTGTCATTGTCTGTTCCAGAAGCGACGCCACCACGTTTTATTTTCCAAATTCTTTGCGTATTTTCTTCAACACGTTTCAACAACTGTGGGAGTTAGTCGTCACATCACCATTGCAATTCTTAGTTAGATACGTATCTTACTATTATTATCGCCGTTTTGGGCAATAACAGAACCTGCGTTAATTTCTACACAGTTTTTCCACTTACGATAAAGTAGTAACAAATAAATGGAGAGCATTGTATCTCAGACATCTTGTGGTCTAGTGGCTAGCGTCGCTGCCTCGCACCACAGAGGTACCGATGCTATGATACAATATAATATTACCATTAGAGGGTCCTGATCAGGACCGAAACATGCAGTTGCTTTTAAATTATAGTTTGTTATGTTTCACTAATTTTTTGTCTGTTTTTGGCCTTATTTATACTTTAATTTGATACTATACCTGTATATATGACCATCATGCACACTTGCTAATAACCTTGCAGTTCGTGCGACTATAAACAATTTTTTTTATCAAATAAAACATTGGTGGTTAGGTTGAGAAACAGGGAATCCTTTTTCTAAAAAAAAATAAGTCGGCTTTGAAGCCAACTGTAGGATTACGTAACTCTCGAAAAAAAATGTTTTAATTACTTAAACCATAATTGGAATAACTAACTACGGCCCAAACGTACGTTTAAAAATGTTTCGGGGAACTTATTTTAAAATCTTATCTTCGTGCGGCTTACACTAATGAAGTTATATACGGAAAAAAACATATTAAAAATTATAGCTTTGTTTTTTATGGCCTGTGGCGCAAATGAGAAAAATACCCGATAAGGAATATATTACAGGAAATAAATTAAAATACACTATTTTGCAGGGAAATATTCTGAAAATTTTATTTTCCTGATGGGTTTGTAACAAGAAAATATTACTCCCTGGAAATATAAATTGCCAATGAGAAATGAGTCTACGATTTATATTATTTATTATCTTTTGACCGACGTCCTGAGTTCTAATGCGTAGCGTCGTTGCCTCACAACACAGAGGTCCCGGGTTCGAGTAGTGAATTATGTCCATTGCATGTTAATAATCACAAACCCATTGTTGAGTTCCCGCTGATTTCCTAATATTCATATTTAATTAGTCATGCTTGCAAGGGTCCATCAACAACCGGCGGAGGGCAAAGGGAAACAACAACCGTGTGATATACATTGAAAGTGGAAAAGGTTCTCCGTGGAGAATTTTGGACCTGCCGTTAATTAATTATTTTCTACGTGGAATTGTTCGTAATTCCTTCGATGTATATGATGGGTACGCTGGATTTTCTTACAACTCATTCCTTCTATTATGCTTTCTAACACATTTCACTTGTCCGTCTGTTTTTTTTGGGTTAACAGGCTACATGAGGGCGATCCTGAAACAGCAACTCCCCTTTAATAGCATAGGAAGGGAATTGAAAAGGGAGATGTGGAAGGTAGAGCAAGGTAGCCAAGGGTTAACTAGGGACCCCAGGCTATGATTTAAGGATCTTACCCGGTGTTTCACCTAAAGAGAAAACCTGCATCAGGTAAGCCGGGCATTGGGTACTTTTTTTTATATTGATAATAATTTACTTGACCTGTTTTCTAGATTCAATGACAGGTCTGTTTAACAATATTTTTCTTTTGTTGATACATTTTTTTACATAGATATAAATATGTATGAATACAATAATAAAGTATATGCGTATATTTAAATTTGTTTTAGCATGTAAGATCATCATCTGTTACACTAGTTTTATTATTATATTATTTTCGTGGAGAGACTGAAGGAGAGAATTCTTAATTTCTTTGTCTCCTCATCCTTTCCACCTTTATACATTTTGTTTGTGAAACAACTCCGGTTTTCCGGTTACGACCCACGTTTCCGGATCTCCATGACGCGTTGGTCGAGTAGTTGTAGGTTCAAACTTTTTTACTAATTTTATACTCTAATTATTTATGACTGTATTTGTATTATTCTCCAAATGACGGGAGACGAGTTTGCTGTGGGGTCGCAGCACTCCCTTCTCCGTGTCTCCACCAGTTTCAGGAGGCAGTTGGCCGAATGATCCAATGGGATCAGCGGACAACTCTTACCATATGCCCGAGGTCTTCGACCCCAGTACATATACCTCCTAAAATAGGTGAAGGTGTCTCGGCATGTGAGAACTTTGATAAAAAATCCCAGAGAGAGTGCGAGGCATTCCCGACATAATCAGGTGAGCCTCGCAGTCACTCTGGGGTGAAGCGCCTGCGAGAAAACTCCCGCAGCGCCTGTCCGTCCTCTCCGGTCCGCCTCTTTAATTTTTCTAAGTATATATTTTTTGTCTTCCTTCTTTCAACATGGCGAAAGTTTTACTTCCAGGCGGTCCTGGAATGCTTACAGACAAGTTTCCACGATTTAATTCAAGAAGCAGAATAGAAAAATAATATATGCCTTAACGTCTGTTTTCAATTAAATATAAAGAATTGAAATATCGACCAATTCACAGGAAAACCAAGTTTTTATTTTAATCATGCAACTTTTCGTCCTTACATTTGCATGTACAAACCTTTCCATTTCTGCATAACTACCGCATTCCACATCCTCCCTTACCATACATACTTTCCTCTAACGCTAATTTTACAAGAGCTTCATGTGTCAAGACGTGGCCTATCAAAGTCGTTCATAATGTTCTCTCTTCTCTTTTTCTGCTTAGAACGTCCTGGTTGGTAACTCTATTCACCCATCTAATTTTCAGCATTGTCCTTCAGCACCACATTACAAAAGCTTATATTCTTTTCCTGTCTGTACCCCTTATGGTCTATCTATCGCACCCATATGACGCCACACTGCATACCAACATTTTTAGTAATGATTTCCTAATATTCAAACATATATTACCCGTAAGTAAACTCCTCTTTTTGACGAAAGCCTTCTTTGCCTGTGCTATCCTACTCTTTATGTCTACTATACTTCTACCATCCCTAGCTATTACGCTTCCCAAGTAGCTGAATTCATTAACTGTCTTCAATATATCCCTTCCCAATCTAACACCCTTCATTATTCCACTGTTTCCCATACTACACTCCATCACCTTGGTTTTGCCTCATCTTCTTCTCTTCTTCCAGGTTCATTTTTTATGTTCTCCAAGTATTCTTCTGACTTCTGTTATACCCTTAGGGTTTTTATATTTCTCCTCGCATTTTTAACTTCCTACATCGCCTATTCTATGGATAAGTGAAGAGCATGGGCGACAGACTACATTTTTGTCTTACTCCTTTCTTGGTTTCAGCTTTCTTTCCTTGATCTTGAATTCTAATTACTGTTCACTGCCTTTTGTAGAGGTCATGAATGAGCCTCCTTTCTGGATATTTTATTCCTGTCGTCTTCAAAATCCTTAATAGTTTGTTCCAGTTAACATTATCAAAAACGTTTTCTGAATCTACAAATGCCATGAACGCAGGCCAGTTTATTTTTTCCTGTCTTCTAAAATTAGATGCAAAATCAATATTTCTTCTGTTGTCCCTTCATTCTTCCTAAAACTAAACTGATCTTCTTCTAACTCGCATTTTATTTGTCGTTCCTTCCTCCTATATACTGTTTTTGTTAATATTTTGAGTGCATGAGATACTAAACTAATTGCCCTGTGCTGTTCCCATCTATTAGCTCCAGTCTTTTTCGGTATGAGTACAATGATGTGTATTCTTTCTGTTTCGTAGATTTCGCAAACTATCCTGAACAGCCATGATATTGCTTCGTTGTCCGATGATCTTAACAACTCCGTTGTAATGTTATCAATTCCAGCTGCTTTACAATTGCTCAGATCTTTCAGCGCCTTGTCAAACTCAGATCTTAAAATTTTGTCCGCCAGCTCTTCATCATCCACATCCTGTTCTTCTTCTATTACTGACTGATCTTGATTTCTAGTGTGATACAGCTCTTCTAGATATTCCTTCCATCTTTTCGCCTTTACTTTTTTATCTGGAATTGTCTTCAAAGTTGTGCCTATTTTCTCTTTTATATTAATATGAAAGTAATAGAATTAAATTTGGGACTTAACTGTCCTTGAGATTCAGTCCAGGCCAATTTCTTTTTATATATTTGGATCGCGATTCCAGTTAAAACACACTCGGCCAAGAAATTATTAGCGAAATAATTTTCGTGGCTAAAATGGAAATATATATAAACTGAGAATTGGTGACTACGTGGCGTTGGACGGTAATTATCAAAATTGGCGTATACTAATGTGAATCATATTCAGAAACAAAGTATGCATTATAACGTTGATAATATTCTTTCAAATGAAAATTAAATGTTACTAATTTACATGGAATCTCTTGATTAAATTTAAAACGTGGGTATTTCCATTTGATAACAAGTTGTATTGTATTGATAAAGTACAAAGGAAGCTTAACATTTGAGTAGGAGTTCCAACGGAAATCTTTGTCCGACGCAAACCGTTTACAGAAAGATAATGGACAGGAAAATTCCGAGTAAGAGTAAACTCTGCTCAGCTTTGAAGATTTGGGCTTTCGTAACCGTCTGGCAACTACTTCATCCGCATCTGTGACGGAAAACACGAGCTACAAAGAGCAATACAAATATTAACGCGATAAAGAGTTGCCAACACAATGGCGGACGCGCTACGCCTTTTGCATTAATCTCTGGCAGGTCTCGGCAAGGACTTTACACTTGCATAACCAACTACTTCACTCTGTGGGAACGTGCTAAATACAATAATCAATGCTAGCTTTAATCGTTGATTTATATCACTAAATCATGACGTATTTCGCGGTATCCATAAAGTCAGATTTACAGAGATACTATACTTGCAACCTCTCTTCTTCTTATTTCAACTTTTCCAAGAACTGAATATATTAAAGGAATAAATAATAGATACTCCGACTTTGGTAACTCAATTTATTTTCATACAATTACAATAATAAAAATGGGAAAATAACTATTCATAAGTGTCTTATCAGACATTTATCATATTTTAACTCCCTCTGGTATCAATAATGGTTCGTTTCTATAAAATGGTTCTATTGTTTACTGTCACATAAACCGCGCGGTTATTAGTGACCACGTTCACTTTACAATTACTCCTGTATTTATAATAATAATATATACAATATAATAATTTATAATAATAAAGAGGGGTACAAAACAAACTAGTAGAGATACATTACATATTATTGAATAGGTTCAATTCTTTTAAATAATTTAATATGGGGTTTATAAATCTTGGTTCACTGAGGCATTCCTTGTAGTCATCCGGGATTCCATATTCTCTTATTTTTTTGTAGCATATACGCACATTCATTTATTTGGTGTCGGGTGGTGAATGAAGAGTTACATTTGTCGCAGACGATTGGGTTGGATTTGGTCATTAAATGTCCGTAAGAGAGTCAGTCTAACATCTTCACCTATTTTAGGAGGTATATGTACTGGGGTCAAAGACCTTTGGTCATATGGCAAGAGTTGTCCGCTAATCCCATTGGATCAGTCGGTCAGCTGCCTCCTGAAACTGGTGGAGACACGTAGAAGGGAATGCTGCGACTCCACAGAAGACTCATCTCCCGTCATTCGGAAGGGCGTGAGAATAGTACCCAATGCCCGACCTACCTGATGCAGGTCTTCTAGGGTTTTCCCTGCATCTCTTTAGGTGAAACACCGGGTAGGATCCTTAAACCATAGCCCGGGGCCCTAGTTAACCCTTGGCTACCTTGCTCTACCTTCCGCATCCCCCCTTTTCAATTCCCTTCCTATGCTATTAAAGGGGAGTTGCCTGTTTCAGGATCACCCTCATGTAGCCTGTTAACCAAAAAAAAAACTAGAATAACCAATTCTTAGACGGGTGAATACACGTCTGTTTAAATTGTATTCGTAGGGTTGTATTTCGTAGTTACTGTTTACTTACTTCGTGGAGTTTAGGCTGCTTACTTATCCATTCATTGTTCACAATATTTATTACATCTAAAAATATATAAAACCCAGCACGAGACTTATTTACTATTAACTGTATAGTAGAGTATCTCTTGTTTAATACAAAGAAACCCTAATCCGTGCTTCCTGCTACAATAGGAAACATGGGTAACAATGAATAAATGTGTGTGTGTTCAGTAAAGTAGAATGCTGTACGACTATTTTGGCATAGCCGAGAGTTATACAGAAATATTTTATTGAAAATAAATAAAACGACGGGCGTCTTTTTAATTTAATTTATTAATTTTCAAGACAGTCAACAAATTATTTGAATATTTTATTTAGCTTGACAATGAGCAGTTATGACCAACAAATAAAACGGCTATACACCTTTGTATGTGTAATATAATTCAACAGCACATAATTTCAGTTTCTCAGCACCATCTAATGCAGTGATTCTCAACCGATGCTCCGTAGGAAAATTTTATTTATGCGCGAAAAATAATTTTTCTTGCTAACAAACTTAACATATATGGCGACAAACGTATATATAAATTTACGGATTTCGGAAACTTTCGACATAATGATCCATTTAAAAAATATCTCGTTATTTAATATGTAAAATTTCGCTGTTTTTAAGACATTATGTAACAAAGCAGCAAAACAAAGAAAGTGGGCGAATGAGGATCTGATATTATTTTTAGAAAAAATACGCTTGACAAATTAATTTCCCACAAATTAAAAAAAATTTATGAATGAAGCCGTGAATGTGATAAACTATGTAAAATCTAAAATCATTTCAATCCAGATTAAATAAAATTTGTGCGATGAAATGGGTAGTGAACACAAAGCGCTGTTAAGACTTTTTGATCTTCGAAGTTAGTTGTTGGTCTCCTTGAAGGCACAAAATGACTCAAGACAATATTTTGTTGACGTTTTAACAAATCCTTCATGGTTTATAAAACTTGCATATATGGCAGATATTTGAAAAAGCGCATTAAACTTATCATTACAAGGAACAAGTGATACAATTTTTAATACAAGAGATAAAATTGCATCCTTTGATAAAAAATACAATAAATAAAGTGTATCATGAAGTTTCCAAAACGTTTTCAGAGCACGTACGTAACTTGAAATCCACTCTTTTGCAATATTTTCCGAAAAAGTCAGGACGATTCCTGGGTTTAGAATCCATTTTCCGCGACAGCTAAACCAGAAGCTTTAATGCAAGTGAGTATGAAAAGCAAATTTATTTAATCAATGATTCTCAATTGAAACAAATATGCAGATATTTCTGGGTGACTTTGTCAGAAGAGTATCCCAATATTTCAAAACAAGCTATTATTGTTTTACTTCAGTTTTGTATATGATTATTTTTAGATTAGGAGTATTATGTATAAGTTATTTCATTATGTACCACCGGGCTTACGCCCAATTGTAGACCAAAAATAAATACAAATAAAAAATATATATACATGTAAGTATCTTTCTTTTACGCTTAAATACAAGATAAATATAAATTTTATATCTCTGTATCCCAGACGATTAAGTAGAGGAGGAAATCAGAGTCCAGAGATGTAATGGATTATGTATTTGGCAGGGACGACTTAGAGACTTATATGTTGACGGAAATTAGTACTTAAAATGGACTTCCTGATTAAAAAGGATTGGTTAACATTTCATTACAAAATAATATCGTACAGAAATACTTTCAACAACAATCCGTAGCATTTTAGAAGTTTTAATGGAATTAAACTTTACAAAATTAACAAGTTTGGAATTAAATGAGCGTTAATATTCATTTAAACGGCTTAAATGTTAAAGTAAATATGCAAACTGATGTGTCTTGATATTGTAGAACGTGTGTATTGATATAAATATACTTTACGTGCGTACATTTTAACTTTCGCGCGCCTTAGTTGCAGGAATTTGATTTTCCTGCCGTTTCTGCGGATCCGATAAGTTCTATCTTAGTCTTTCTGACTGCTTTGGATGCGAACTTAACCATAAACACAAGAGAGATGTTGACGCATTTAATCGCAAGTTATTACTTCGATGGCAGCTACGTAAGTGACAAAATAAAACTTGTAGAATTCCTGGGAAATATTTCACACTTGAGGAGGACGTTGCATTAGCTCTTTTTAAGTAAGTAGCATCAAACTTAATAGTGCGGTGATTGTTACGATGGCCACCCCATTATTATACAGCACTTAATGCTTGATTTTTGGATCTTGTCCAATATATTTTTAAAAATGATTCCCATTACGTTCCTGTGCTATTCGCAAAAGTTCAAGAAACTTTCTATTTGGTAATCTAGTAGAAATACCACGCACGGAAAATAGTCAATTATTACTTTTTCCCCGGTACATAAAGTGTCTTAATCCAAAATGATATATAGTCAACTGGAAGTAAAACTTCGTGTTAGAGATAGTTTATAGCTATTAAGTAGAAACATATGTTACATGGTTTCTCTATATAGAATATCGTGGCCGAAAAAGTTTATTTAATTCGCTGATTCAAATAGTTGAATAATTTCAGCTTTTTACACATCGGCACTGTTACAGTAAAGTATTTACCCCTAGTCCGATCCGATTATTGTCAGCTGTGAGAATTTGGATCCACACATTTCAGGTCTGTTTTGCCGAGCTACTGTTTTGGCTTTGATTAATAATCACATTCCTCGCGAAATATTTGTAGCGTTTGACTGAACTGGCTCGAATGTATGACGTAATCAGTAAAGGTGTTGTTTTTTGCTATTCTCTTTGGTTTCTGCTGTAATGCTAGATGTCAGCGTTATTATAACCAAAAAGCATAATAAATGGAATATTAGAAAGAGCACGATAATGTAGATAGAGTGGCTCCTCCAGGACCAACTGACGCGTCGCTCAATAAGCAGCAAGATAAAATTAGAGCTAATTAAATCCCGTAAAATCTATCATAAAGCAATAAAAGGGAAATTGAAGTGGATTATTTATTTACACAAAAACTAGGTGTTTTCAAACATATAATGTATTTTATACGGAAGATTAAGAAGAGTGATCGTGCTTCTAAATCAATATTGCTAATTGTATAGGAAGTTATACCAAAATATTTCTCAAAGAAAAGTTAAAAATATATCATTTTTATCCGAAAATGTTGGAGGAGAATATACATTGTTTTTCTAAACTGGATCTAAATTCTGAAAATAAGATATTTTCTATACCCTTGGACCGAAATAAATTTAAAAATGAAACGTTATCTCATTACGTTATTTAAATTTTATTTTATTTTAACAAAAAAGAGGAATTTACTTACGACTAATAAAAGTATGAATATTAGGAAATCGTTACTAAAGTGATCGCATGGAGTGTTTGTATGCAAGTATTTATTTTATCTACAAATGGACAGATGCCCGATGGCAGATACATAGAACTTTAATAATAATTAATAATCTGGCCGTAAGGAACTTATTTAACCTATAATTAATAATTTTATTATATTACTTCAATATAAATCATATACAAACGTAATAAATAAATAAATATTCATGGAATGATATTATTAGAAGATAAATTTCGAAAAAGGCATGTATATTTTTTTGTCTGAAAAAGAAAAACACTGGAAATATATTTCACTTTAGTATATTGTTAGAGATCATATATATATTGTGTTATATGAGTGCGAAACGTGGACCATAAAGGTTGCAGAAAGGAAAAGAAAATAGAAGCGTTTGAAAGGTGTTGAAAATAAGATACGGTAACTAACGAGGCTGTTCTAAGAAGAATAAGAGAAAAGAGGAAAATTTGGAGGACTCTGACCAAGAGAAGAGATAGATTAATAGGCCACGTTTTAAGACACAAGGGTCTTGTAAAATTAGCAATAGAGGGAAGTGTGTGGAGTAAGAACAGAAGAAGGAGGCCAAGGACTGAATACGCTAAGTAGATTAGGGAAGATGTGGGACATGTTAACTATGTATAAATGTAAAGGCTTGCTCAGAATCGGTTAGCAAATAGGGTTGCATCAGACCAGTCTTATGACTGAATACCACAATCAGAACATCTTTTTTAATTCGAAATTAAACATCACAATGTGTTGTTTAAAGAGTTAGATAAAAAACTAAAATTATAAATACTTTAATTACCAATATATATTATGTTTTAACACGAAGTTTTTGATCTGAAAATAACTATTTAATTCTTTTATATTATTTTTTGTGTGATTTGAAAGTATTGAGGTTTTATTTACTTTCTTAGAAAATTCAGACTAGCTATTTAAACAAAATTTGTGGATGGCATAAACCACAATGGTTTTAACTTCTAAAAGTGATACAATGAAGTGTGCGTGTCATATTTTTTCAAAGGAATAATCTCTAATTATGTAATTTTTTACATTAACGTACAATGGACATTAGGTTAGTTATTTTTGGTTTTCTGGTGAGGAAATAGGACAAGTTAATAAGAGAATAGATTAACATATACATAAGGACAATAAATATTTAGCATTATACTCGTACATATATAGTATTATAAAATATACGAGTGTAATTTCTGCTGCTTATTTTATATATTACCTCATTAATTCAACTCCTCAAATCTATTGAGCTGTTTTTTGGACTAAACATTTAAATCGTTTCCCTACCAACAGCAAATTTTTGTGTAAACTCCGTAAAATAAAATATTTTTGGACATTTTATATCTTGATTTCGAGAAAAAATAAGAGGCAAACCAAAAAATAAAATCTGGGTGAGGAGGAAATGTAATTTAAAGGCCAATATACCACCAGCCTTCCTCATCGCTCAGCTGTTTTTTTTTTCGGAGTGATTTACTTTCCGTGTATCCAGATAACGATGCAATATTCTCTTCGTCCAGTAGTTCTCCAGATTTTCCGATCAGGGCGACGCAAATTGATACCTCGGGGTTTCGCCGGGACTAAACGAGGTGGATGAATAGCGACGCATAAATCAGGCAAAAGAGACGCCGCGGAGATTGAAGCGTCTGGACACGTAATAAATAACACTTTGTCAACATCACTCCTTCCCCGCCGAAGGAGTGCACACAATACGGAAAGCAAATAATTTTCATAAGTTGTGATAATAAACAGCTATTCGTATTCCGCGTAGTCCTCTTAACTTAATTTGAATATGTTTTTATTACCCCATGCAAAAAGGTTGAGTAGACTGAAAATTTAATAACGTGGAGTCTGAGGTTTTAGTTATCGAAATATTGGTGAATGCATTAATACAATTTTTTTAGGGCGCTTCAGTATGGACAGTTTTCATTATTCAGAATCTATTTATTTTTTAATAAGCCACCTCCATGGAGTAAATAAATATTTAGTGATCTTTAGTTTTTATTATTAGTATTTATTTTAAATGGAGTAAATTGGAATTCAAGTACTCATGTATAGAATAGAATCAATGATTTTGTTATAGATTTTTCACTTTGTTCCAAAACTTTCGGGTTTGACATTTTGATTCTTTGATTAGTTGTGTGTATAATGTTGGATGAACGTGTGCTATATGAGAGGATTTGTTTATTTACTCAAACTAACTTAAAGATAATTACATATTCTCAATTCTGTTTTCCTACATAATACAAAACTTATTCTAAATCCAAATTCACTCTTTACATTTAATCAGTCTTTTTAAACTCTAACGTTAAACTATTTTTTTTATACATTTATACTTTTGGTGTCTGTAACAGCTACTGGTAGCTCATTGTATAATTCTAAACCTTTATTTAAATTGGATTTTTTTCTACTTTTTAATTTTAAGTGACCTCTGTACATCTATGTACATATGAACTTCTTTTTATAAAAATATTTAAATAATTCGCTATTTCTCATCTATTTTATGAATAAATACTAAAATATCATACAATTCTAATTTATTTCAAATTTTTCAATAATACTTACGCTTAAACACAATAGGAAAAAAGGGTCTACAATTGACATAATGACGGTTTTCTTAGCTTTTTTAAGGAACGAAACATTTTTTAATCTATAAACTACTCCTATTTTTTGCCAATTTCCATTCAATATATTCTCAATGTTTATTAAATTTTTATTCACAGTCAATAATAACACCTAAGTACTTAAAACTATCAAGCCACTCTATGATATCATTACCTATAATTATATAACAGTTTTCACATTTATACATACACATGCGTTTTTTTAGTGATGGGACTTACCTTATTGAAATACGGTCAGTTCACAATATGGGCCCAATTTTCTTCCCTGAGGCACGCCAAAGTCAACTTCTCTATATATTTTAGTATATATGTATTAATATTATGTTGTGAATAAAGAAAGGAAGGTTTTATTATCAACACGATTATTTTGTTTAAACGTTCTAAGGATGATTCTTAATTTATCAATGACTAAATTAATAAAATTATTATTATTACTTATTTCATAAATTTACATATCTGATAACACGGTATTGACATTTTTCAAGTACAGTCATGTCCATAGCTACTGTCATTGCACCTTTATCAACTTTAGTAAAATTATATCCGCTTTATTTTTTATACATTTTTCTGAGGGAAATATTATTGAATACCTGCTTGATATAACGTTTATGGTGTAAACGTGAATTACTACTACTTGAAGTGCCTTGGCCTCTCGCACAATGTTTGTCTATTCTTCACTGTTCGCCGCCTTTGACCTCCATCTACTCACTCCCATTCCCTTTAGGTTGTCCTCGACATCATCCAGCCATCTCTTCCTTGGTCTACCCTTCAGTCTTGTTCCTCCGCGCTTCCCTGTATAAACATTCCTAACTGCTCTTCCTTCAGGTATTCTTCTGCTCTTAATATCAGCCACTATATCTGGAATGTTATATAGTATTTTTAATTCTTAATTATTTCTCATCTTCCATTGCCCATTGCTATTTACCGGATCATATATTTTCTTTCTTCGTTTATTCTTTTCGGGTACAGCATCATGCAACTCATTCTTATAATGTGAGTCTGCAGGTTTTCTTTTTTTTAATGAGGAACATATAACTTTTTCCCTTATAAAGTAGTATCCCGTTCCGCTCCTCCCCTACCACCCCGCACGCTAGTCTTAGTTTAATTTTTTTACCGAGCCTTAATACAAATAAATTTAAACCTTATAAATAACTTAAATGCAGCCGAAGATACGTAGTTTACGAATATATATCATTAAAAAGTTAAAAGTGAGGGGTTTTGTAGATTACCGTTTGTCGAATTGCTGCAAAAATTATAGTCACAGATGTAAGACGCCGAAACAAGAGTTCATTCAGCACTTGACAGTTACAATGTTCCACAACCTACAGCACTATCCAGTAAAAAGTATGGTATCCAGTTCCGACGCCCCCTACATGTTCCTGAAGGAGATAATTAACAATTTTTTTCCTCATACCTGGTTATTATATCTATAATAAAACCTATATAAAACGTGAAAGTTTTTAATTTCTAAATTTATCAGCATTTTTTAAAGATTTTAAATTTTTGTTGATATTAAATTCTAAATTTGTTTAAAAAATCTGATATTAAGATTATCCAAGTTAATATAATTTAGGGGAAATTTATCAGAAATCAAGACAGGAATAAAACAAGGATGAACTTTTTCGCCCATGCTGTATAACTTATATACAGAACAGATGACGTTGAAAGTTAAAACGGAATATGGAAAAGGAATCGAACTGAAAGGAGAATAAATAAAAACCCTAGGCTTTGCAGATGCTTTTGTAGTATTTGGCGAGTCAGAAGAAGACTTTGAAACCACAATAAATGGCATGGACGTGGTCCTAGAGAAAGAGTTCAACATGAGGATTAGTGGAGGGAAAACCAAGGTAATGGAGTGTAGTATGGGAAACAGTGGAACAACACAGGTTGTTAGATTGGGAAAGAATTTAAGGAATTGTGAATATTAGGAAATCATTGCTAAAAATGTTCACATGGAGTGTGGCGTTATAAGGGTGGGAAAAGTGGACGATAGGAGTTGCAGAAAGGAAAATAATAGAAGCCTTTAAAATATGCTGCTATAGAAGAATGATGAAAAACAGATGGGTGGATAGAATCACTAACGAGGAAGTTCTAAGCAGGAAAGGGGAAGAGCGTTCAGTATTGAGCACTTTAACCAAGAGAAGGGATAGATTAACAGGCAGATTACGAAGGGTGTAGTAGTTATGCGGAAATGAAAAGGCTTGCGGCAGTTATATTAGCATGGAGGGTTGCATCAGACCAGTCTTAGGACTGAATACTACAACACACACAGGGGAATAAAAAGTTTGGCCTCATAAGCAGACAATATTTAATATAAATTACTAAAATTAGTGTTATTACATTATATCACCCAAAAGCGTGCTACAGTTTAGAATGTGGTCTTAAAAATATTATTTTAGATCAAAGCGTACGACTCTGAAAGCTAGAAGGTAGGACAGCCTTGATTTAAGGAATTATGGCATTACGTCCGAATATTTGAAGCGGTAGATCCGTAACTCGTATTATAATAAAATACCGTAACAATGGAAGGTATTTAAATAGTTATCTTTGTAGGTATGACAGAGAACGAACTCGACGTCCCGCTGCGGAAGGCCAACCTTAACTGAGAAACCTTCGCTTAAGCCAAGTGAAAGATCCAGTTAAATCTCCCAGATGCGTTTGTCAACTCAACTACCAGCAGATTTGTAAGAACTATGCCAAACAGTCAGACACTTTTACGGACCATAATTTAAACAAATCCAACGGTACACTTACACCAAATGCGTCAGAGGAACGATACACCCGTCACTAAAGGATTTTTCCAACTCGCATTAAGGATTTTTTTTAAAAAAAAGGGGAACTTACGCTCTTTACTCAGAAGATTTACAGTTAACTATAGCCTCTGCTGGATACTTAATTCCATTTATGGCTTAAAATCTGTCTCTTATTTTCTTAAAAGAATAAGTTTTATATGACTGATTGTGACCTTATATTATAATATAATCAAGTACCCAAATGTTTTAAATAAGTCTTGGTTTTTCGATTCACATTTTCCCATTCATTGGAGCTTTCGACAAAAGGCAATATTCATCTTGTAATGAATATATGGGTATGTACTGCTCTTAAATAATGAATACTATATGTAGCTATAAATCAATTAATTTCACGTTTATTAGTTGATAGGATACAATTTTAAGAGAATGAGGGCTTTCCTGGTGTAGAAGATACATATACATACAGTTCTCGGGTTTCCAACCGGGTCAATTGAGAATTTAAACACAAGGTCTCCATGCCTTGCGCTGCATCTTCATCTGATGATTAACCATTTTTCTTATTTTGTTAAGATTGACAATAAATTCTAAAATAGTTTTATTCTTGGGTCGTACTTAAGGGGATTCTCATAAGAGACAATTTAAAAACAAAAACCCTATTCGTAATTGGTAGTACAAGAAAATGGGAAGAAAGGTTACTAACACAGTAATTTCAGTCTTCTGCGTTGCCTGGAACTCGCCGCTCTTCCTCACATCTCGTATTGGTCCCCTCTAGACCTCCTTTTTGGGAAATGAATACATTGCTATTTAATCATCTTATGTGCCACCACAAACAAGAGCAAGCATTCCGCGCTCGTTCATCCAATTCAAGACCACTTAACAGATCTGGTGAGTTTCTCCTTCCTGCCCCTAGTTATAACACTCACTTTTCTCTCTCTCTCTCTCTCTCTCTCTCTCTATATATATATATATATATATATATATATATATATTATCATAAAATCCGTTTACAATTGCCAATCGCCAATTCTCAATATCCAATTTCTTAAAGACGGAAAATCAATTTGCGTCAGTTTTTAATAACTTTAACCAACATCATTATTTAATTTCTTTCGGTGAAGGGGACAACATTCAGCCCAATCACTGAGACCTCGTCACAGCCAGGTGTCAAGTAGTCTCAACGATTTTAAAAAACCCAATCCGGCGCCAGACTGTCTAGGTTTTATTATCCTGTTAGCAATCTTCTTCAATTACTATCAATTGCCCTCCAAATTCCATTTTGAACAATGTTTTACTATTACAATCTATTTAAAGATACCCAAAGTACATTGAATCATTTTTTAAAATTTAAAAGCAGGTAAAAATCAGCAAATATCAATTTGTTAAGGATGTATTTTTACTTATAATTAATATTTTTCACTTTTATTTAATGATTTAAAAAATCCAAAATAACTCCTAAATCTACAGCAGATTTAGGAGTAGGATGGCCAGTAGATTCAGGAATGAGTAAATGTAAAGCAGTTGATAAGTTATATATTAATGTTTTGAAAAAGAAACAGGCTGATTTAATACCTTTGGGTACCTGATCACATTATATGAAATATAAATAACTAATCGTGATATATATGATGTCTCTAAACGAATATTTATAGTCATTCAAAACAGAAGAATTAATTTTTATTAATCATTTAAAAAAGAAAATTAAAATGCATAATTGAGTATTTTAAAGCCATCGAAAGTGGTAATTCTCTTGGACGCAGAAAGCGTCTGAATCACAATATACTGTATGAGTGAAATGACTTCAAACAAATCTAAATCGATAGAATTGCAAAATCATGTGTATACACATTTTTAATTGCGTATTCATGAATAGTGGCTCAGGACATGTTTGATTGATTGTATATTTGACACACTCACCACTTTACCCCTGAATAACAATATACTTGTCTATACTCTGCACTTTTTGTACCACCTGTTCTCTTTGAATTCTCTTTTGGGTCCTTCTCAAAAAAGTTGGCTATATGCATTATATTTTTTGAGTGATTCATCGGAAAATAAACTTAACTCAATCGTTTCATGGGATCGATATAATTTTAAAGCAACAATAGTAGAATTAAAAAATGTACTTCACTTATGAGTTTACCTAAATCATCATATATAAAAATAAACTTTACTGTTTGCGACATGACTATTTTTACTGTGCAATAATGTTTTTCATATTATTTTGTTATAAAATTTTGCTCTTGTCCCATATAGAATTGTGTGAAGTTGTTTTCTGCTTTGTGTAGATTATAGATAAATATTTTGATTCAACGAATTATTTCCCTAACTATGAAAAAAAAATTATGTCACGGGTAGTAATCATGAATTTTCAGATGTTTTTATTTCCAATAAAATCGGAAAATTGTCATATTTGATTGTTTCTAAGCTAAAAAAGAAGCCGATGAAATATTGCAAATTGAACCTTTTTCATTAGCTATTAACTGCGATACTTTAAAAACGAAGAAAATAGCATTCATTACAAGGGATGTGCATGCAACATTCAACACTGCATTAGACAAAAATGAATTGGAAAAGGAAAAAATACTTGTATTTGTAAAATTTTATTAATTACATTCAGTTAGGTTACAAATTTTCTCTTAGGTACCTTAGTGAAAAAATAGTAGGTATATACGAGTAAAAAAACGTTTAGTAAATATGATCTAAAAATAAGCAATTATGGACCGAACTATATTTATAATAATATCAATATAAAATGTTAAAATAATATTACATTAATAAGAATCAATTTACATAAATAATTATAAATTTTTGAATTCTAGTAGGATTTGTACTCCTACAATTGTAAAATAATGGAAAAAAGAGGTACCAACAATTTGGTAAAAACATAGGTAATATGTACAATTAATACTATCTTGGACAAAAATTTATCTTTCAATTATAAATAAAAAATAAATTCAATAATGTCATATTATTGATTTATTGAATTCAACTTTCGTGAAGGCAAATCATTAATAATTTAAAACAACATATTAGAAAATTGTTGTAAAGTAAGGTTCTAATAAAAATAGGAAATTATAATAAAAAATTTGCTAGAAATTCTTTCGACCTTTAAAAATTATTCAATTTGTTTAAGGATGTTACCGTCTCTGGTAACTTTGTCATGGAATGGCTCATAAATTAAAAACAAATTTTCCGATTTCTGAAAGCTGTTAAAGTGTAGCCTAAAAGTGCTCTTAAATAAGCTACTTCATAATATAATTAAACAAAATATTAATTAATGATGGAAACGTGCATGACGCAGAATTAAAATACGCACCACAATTTTCTGTTTGACGGTCTTAACTTAGAGACATTATAACTGAAACTGAAGCCGATGGTTCAGAGTTCATGGGACTCCATGGGGTTCCCTATCCTGCATTTCTAAACGTATAAAAGAGGCCCAGGTACTTGTTAACATGTATTACATCATTTCCCCCAATTTTTAATGACAAAATTAAAATACTCATATTTTTGTAATTGTTTATTCTTTTTAATAAAACGTTGTTGCCTTTATGTAATGATATCCCATAAAGCAACGTTATACCATAATAATGATAAATGACTGAACAACCCGTAAATTTGTTTTTCACCCCCTACCTGCTTGGTCATTGGATTTTCCTTATAGTTTGCGGCAATTATTTTTCATAACTTTTTATAAAATCTTCAAATTCTTGCTTTTTAACGTTTTCGCTTGTAGAGGATTATCAAAAAATTTTAACAACCGAATGGATATAAGGGGTGTAAAAGTTGCTCTAAGGTTCAGAGACAAAAAATAATAATCCAAATGGCCAATATTTTTTGAGAATCACCCTTTTATAACCATACAAGACATTAGTATTGGCTTCTTATTGGACACGGAACCTCTTCACCAGGGCTGACATAACATTTCAACTCGACTGTTATCGCCCAGAACTGCACAGATTTGAACTCATGCCAAGTCGCAGTACAAAATTCCAGCGCTCAGTCAACTTTGGAAACGTCTTGTGTTTCTCAGTGTCTGGTCCCGCCCGCTTCTCAATTCTCTCAATTATTCATTAGGACAAGAGAAAGGATTCCTTAGGGCGCCTTTCATCTCGCCAGTTAACCCCGTTCGCCTCTACTGTAGAGATTGCACGACGTTTCTCTTTCTTGTTGCTTTTTCCTATTTTGTTTTTCCACTGTAATTTTGTATCTACCGTTGGCACTCACCCCACAGGACGGAAGTCAAATTCTGACATGAAATATAATTTAGAATATAAATTATACGGAATATTGACGATCCGCAATCATTCATTACAATTTACATTACGAAGCGAAGGCTTTCCCGTTGATCTATTTCCAAAGACAATTCCCGGATTTCAATATGAGACTGCGGAAAATCAAATGTCGTACCAACTTAACTATCTGGCCTACGGTTTGTAAAATTATCATTTTTCCGTTTGATTTGAATTGATTTAATTGAATTATTTAAATTGTTAAGCATTAATATGATGTATAAAACCACTAATTCTTTATCTTTTATAAAAAATTCTGTAAGGGCGTGTAGATGTTGAAATGCAATAAAACAAACTGTGTGTGAGATATTAACGAAATTGTTATTTTTTACTTAAAAGGCTCATATTATGTATAGAATATAACATAGTTCAAATGCCCGCCGTGGTATCACGGATCCGAGTGGTCCAATTTTCAATGGCTGTGTGCCGCTGAATCCAGCTGAATTTGAGCTATGCTTGGGTCATGTTGACTTCAAGGGCACTGGCCAGTTACGTCTCATTGGCATAGACACGAGACGTCAGGAAACCCCACGAGGAAAAGTCTAGCGGGGTCAAATCGCATGGTCTTTGTAGCCAATTCACGTCACCTGTGCAAGAGATGACCGTACCCCAAAAATCGTTCATGCAGAATGTCCATCACCGTAGAGCCGTCCTGATGGAACCTCGTCTGCGTCCATATCGTTCAATTTGGGCCAAAATAAATCGGTTATCATCGTCTGTAGCGCTCACCGTTGACGGTGATGGCCTCACCAACGTCAATATAAAAAAAAATAAACCAATGACGCCGCGTCCCTTTGTCGTACGGGTGTTGGTTGTTGTTTACCGAACCGGTCGTCTCCAATTTGACCACCAAACTTTGAACAGTTTACTTTGAAGGGCCACCGCGGTCTGCCGTAAAATGGGCGCAACCTGCGCAACTAATACCCATTTTGATAAAAGGTTTTATCATTTGGACTTGCTTTTGAATCGTGTAATTGCCATGATGAATGGCATCAGTAACTGAATAATAAGCATTAGACAAACGGCACCTAAACAACATGGCCGTCACAGGCTGCCAACATCGACCCGCCACAATTGAATATCCCTATAGTTAGAAACTGTAAAGATTGTATCGATAATTTGAATAAGTCTGCAATGTTTCCTTTCGTAAAGCAGACACCGTGGGCTTAAAGATCATCTTTCTAATTTGAAATAGCCTAGTAACAAGCATTCATTTCTAAATAAAGACATCAACTCAAATGACCAGAGTTTTTATTTTAGTAATGATAGTTTCTGAAATTAAACAATAGGCGAGATTAGTGTGTGAACTTCTGTTCATGAAATCCAATTGTTCCTCAGTTTTTGTTAAAACTGCTACAGATAATCTCACCGAAATATATAGTCCTATAGCTGTAATTTTAAATAAACTATTTGATCTCCTCAAATACATATAGATCTTTGTTTATATCGTTGTTTCACTTAATTTGTAGTGTACACCTGATGACGTCGACGGATTGAGGATGAAACGTGGTGTAGATCTATTAGTAATTTTTTAACATATTGTACAAGTGGTTTTACTTTGTAAATAACTATTTAATAACTGAATCTTGGACATTGTATATTGTGAACTTTTAACGAATTTGGTGTTGTGGTATTCAATCCTAAGACGGGTCTGATAACAAATCTTGCGCAAGCCTTTTCATTTCCGCATAACTTCCACATCCTCCCTCATCTGCTTACCGTATTCCATCCTTGCCTCCCTCTTCTATTTTTACCCCACACACTTCCCTCTAATGCTAATTTTACAAGACCCTCGTGTCTCAACACGTGGCCTATTAATCTATTCCTTCTCTTGGTCAACGTCCTCCATGTTGTTCTCTCTTCCCCTATTCTGCTTAGAACTTCCTCGTTCTATCCACCCATCTGATTTTCAGCATTCGCCTATGCCACCACATTTCAAAGGCTTCTATTCTTTTCTTTTCATTTAACGTATTACAAACAGAATAATTGTGAACAGGTTACCAAAATAGCATACTTGATTACTTGATGGACACGTCTTTTTCATCACAATATAGTGATGGAGATATGATTTTTTCGTTGTTAATGCTTTATATTTTAAAGAAGATTGAATACGAAGTACTTGGGACAACGCGATTGGTTTTCGTGCCAACAGGATTGAAGGAAATTGCTGTACATTTTTCGAATTTGTATGACGCACGTTACTATCTATTCACTAGGGTTAAGTGGACCGGTGCTTTTAGTACTTAAGCTTTTAGAACAGATAACTTAGTGGGAACGGATATTTCGGAAGCATGGCGATAGAAGGAACAATGCAGGGGCAAAATAAGCCGCGGAGAAAGTGATTGGAAACTAAGGGGGATGGGAAGGAATGAGACCAGACGATTGACAAATGATAACGATTTTAATCTAAATTAATGTCTAATGAGAGCTGCAACCACTACTACCACTAATAATATTACGAATAACGAATTTATTTAGCAAATATATGCTACTCACTACTACGTTATTAAATTATCCATTATTTACATTTTTATAATGTTAGGTGTTAAAGAAACTATTCTTAAATTTATTAAGAGTCTCACATTCCCTAATTTATGCCTTTAATAAATATACAGTTCGTTTTTAAGCCGAAGCTACCTCATGTTATATCTAATTCTACTTTATTTTCTAACATTCTATGGGTTCTTATACTTATAAGCTGAATATTTATTGAAATAGGAAGGTAAAAATATTGATACAGTTATACAAAAATATCATAAAATGCAACTTTATAAAATCCTTGAAACACAACCGTTTCATTTCTCTGTTACTGTGAATCTAAATCTTTTATTATTACATCACGTAATTCCTAATGCCCTGCTTTGCAATTTTTTAAGTTTGTCCATAAATTTATTGGATGTCCCATACAAAACAGAACAACAATAATTGAAAAGTGGGAGTATAATATATGAATTACAGTTTCAGATGCCTAATTAAAAATTTTCCTACTCTATATAAAAACCTTAACCTTCTACTAATCTTTCTCCCTATAAAATCTGTATGACAATCCATCCGTTTTCATATGTTGGTCCAATATGACTCCTAAATATGTCCTTATTATAGCCTATGAGTAGTTCATAGTTATCATCTAATCGACTACCTTACCTTTGTATTAATATTTAAATTTAATCCATAATATTTACACAGAGGTACATACTCAATTTACTTAAAGCAAGGTTCATTTTATTATCTAGATTAATTAGAACTTTTCCAGAAATGAATGTAAGCGCATCACCAGCATATAACCTAAGATTGACATCACAATTTTGTAAACAACATTACTTCTCATTTATATATAAATAAAAAAGTGTAGGACGCTTAACGCTTCCCCGAGGAACCCCAATATCACAGCCTAATGAAATAAGTGAAGTTGAATGCACAAAGGTTTAGGTATTTCTGTTGACAGTTAAATTGAAAAGATCACATTAATATTCTCCTAAGAAAACTAGGCTCGATAACCTTTGCTGTTAAAATTATATCATGTAGAAGTGACCCAAACATAAGGAAATTAGTATATTCATCATACTTTCACTCTTTAATGACAACGGTATAATATTCTGGGGTACTTAATCAGGGAAAGACGAAGTTTTTAATCTACAGAAAAAACTTGTCAGAATATTGTCAGGTTATATCAAAAACTTCATGCAAGGGGTTCTTCATGAAATTGTGAATACTTACTCTTACTTGCCAGTATATTCAATCACTGATGTTATTTGTGACTAATGACAGTCACCTAGTCACAACAAATTCATATGCTTTGGTACCAGAAATAAAAATATTTTACATAAGGAAGGGAAGTTTTTAACTATAATACAAAAGGGTGTTAATTATAATGCTATTTTAGCATATTTAATAAACTTCCAGCCTCCATTAAACAGTTAAAAATAATACAAACAAGTTCAAACATGAACTAACTCTTTCTTAGCCAGTCCTACTCTGTTGAAGTATTCATGGAGTTGAGTGTGTCTTAGAATAGACCTTACCATAGATATAGAACATTGTTGAGACACTATACACTAAGTATAAGATATAGCAATATTTATTAATATTATATATTGGGTACAAATTATGTATCTTGTCTTCTCTATAGTATTTAAGCATATCTTATTGTAAATCAAACAATCATGGATATGAATAGTGACATAGAGTTAATAGTAATTAAGCAATCATAACAATTTATGTACAATGTCTGACTCGTTCCGCTTCCCTGAAGTTCTACTTCTCTATGGGATCAAAGGAATATGATTTAATACTCCACTCCATTTACTAGTCACTCCCACTACACGTCAAAGAGCTCTTGCGTACTTCGATTCCGTAATAGGCAAAATTTTGCTTATTTCCGTTGCTATTGAGCGTTAACTTTTTTTTTACCGCCATACGCTACAATGAATGGTTTCTATCAACCCAGAGATCATTTCGGCCGTAACCGTCCCTGGACGCAATCCACGACGAAAAAGTATCCTCATGTGCATATACATTCATCCATTTAAAATTTACCTGATGAAGTCCACAAATGTGGACGAAACATTGTAGAAGTCAAATAAATATCTATGGCAATATTTTTTATTTATATTTGAATATTATGTCACATTCATAATCATCACTGGCTCAACAGCCCGGTGTGGGCCTTGGCCTTCTTCAGAATCTCCTGCCATTCCTTCCTGTTCATGGAGACATTTCGCCAATTCATCACCCCTAAGGTCGTCCTGAGCCACTCCATCTTCCCACCTGACCTTCAGGTTTAGCATTAAACACGACTTTACAAGTCCTGTTATTGTCCATCCAAATGATTTAACATTAGTAAAGGAGTCAGACAAGGGGACGCTCTTTCTACAAGGCTTTTTAACTTGACTCTTGAAGCAACCTTTCGGATGCTCCAAATATCTGCTTACGCAGGAACAAAGTCAACTAAGATATGCGGATGGTGAAGCAATCGTTCGTAGAAGAAGAGCTTCACTGGAGAGAACAGTATGCAAGTTGAACGAGGACTTGTCATCAATGAAACAAAGACTAAGTATATGAATTTCACTAGGAAGCAAAATATTAAGTTGGATCAACTATCAGCAGCAGGTTTCAATTTCGAACTTTGACTATCCGGGAACTAATATGAATAGGGTTAAACTCCAGGTCAATCCTAAGCGGTAATAGGTGCTTCTACACGTTTAAGAAACTGTTGGTCTCTGACTTGTTAAAAAGAGGACTGAAATTGCAAATTTATAAGGTAATGATCAGGCCAGTCGTAAGCTACGGATGTGAAACATGGACATTAACAAGTAGTGATGAGCAGCAACTTAGAATATTTGAACGCAGGATTCTACGGGGCAGTCCAGGATAGTAATGGTTCTTGGAGAAATAGAGAGAACGCTGAACTGGATTACCTCATACAAGGAGCTGGTATTATGAGAATAATAAATAGTAGGAGGATGGCCTGGCTTGGTTATGTACTTAGAATGGATACAAGAAGAACAACAAGAAAGGTTTTTGAATGAAGGCCAACTGGAAGAAGACAGAGAAGAAGGCCAAGAAAGCGGTGTATGGACGATGCGGAAGACGACATAAAATCACTCAGAGCTAGAGGACGGCAGAGAATCGAACTTGTTGAAGAGGCTAAGACCCACGCTGGGTTGTAACGCCATAAGAAGAATAGTTCGAAATGAATATGCGCCGATTTTCAAAAAAAGAAAATACATTACAGTGGCTCTTTCTAGTTACTGGTATGTATTCGGTTTTGTCTTGGTTAATGGTCAAGTGTATCTTCCTTGCTGCTTTTTCCAAGCACATGAAAGCTTCATTCATGGCTCCTGGTGTCCTACCAATAATATTTATACATCTGCATATGCAAGGATCTGGACAGATTTATAAGATAGTTCCTCTTGCATTTATTCCCGCATCTCTTATAACTTTCTCAAGTGCTATATTGAAGAGCAAGCAGGCTAGAGCATCTCCCTGTAGGACTCCATCATTAATCTCTTTTGGTCTGGAGATCATATTCTGTATTTTAATTTGGCACTGCGTATTTTCCATTGTAGCTTTAACCAGGGAAACGGGTTTCCGTGGGATTTGAAATTCCTCCATGACACAGTACAGCCTAGCCCTATCTATACCATCATACGCTGATCTAAAATCAATGAATAGATTATGGCTTTCAATTCCAAATTCTATAATTTGACGATCGTCCAGGCCGAAATCCATTCTGGTAGGCGCCAACAATGTTTTAGACATAAGGAGAGTGTCTAGCTAATAAAATATTAGAAAATATTTTATGTGTCACAGATAAAAGGCTGTTCTTTATTATGATTCCGAGCAATGTCGATTGAGAACTGTTTAATAATTGGGCATTAATAAGCATAGCTAATGCAAGTATTATCACCAACATGATCCAGAGAGGGAAAAACAACTCTAAAAGTATTCGGCAAATATTTAATAAATGTGAAACAAAGGTAAAAAAAGTTATGTAAGCTGATTATTTTGAATATTTTAGAACCAAAAACCTCACATTTCAGGACTCCCTAACTGTTCTATTAATAAATAATGCATGATTTATTCCGGTTGGTAATTTTTATATAATTTCTTGACCCTTATAGACATACACAAAATAATTTCAATATTTCTCCCTCAGGTGATGAGTAACTGGCCTTTATGAAGTCGCGGGGTGAAACTCTAAGGGAACCATGTTTGTCTCACGATCGCGGAGTCTGGGCTTTTCTCAAATTCAAGTAAGTAAATAACATCGTAAAATAAGATTTATTTATTTCTCTAAGTATATGTTGTGCGTGATATATAAGGAAGAATTATGTGAAATTTTATTACGGACGTCAAAGAAAATCTGAAAAATAGTTTGCTCTCAAGAGGCGTCGTAAAATAAAAACGAAATTTAGAGCGCACTTCTGTCACAGGAAACAACTTAAATACCATTCGTCTACTGAAATTTATATATATATATATATATATATATATATATACAGCTGGGTGCCCGGCCATGTCCGGGTACTTATTTGCACTCGCCCGTTACAGTATTTAATTCGAAACTAATGTGATTTAAGCGGTATAGAGCGCGTTGTCAGGTTCTAAGATGGATTTTAGTAATTCTTATTAACAGAGGATAATATTTGAACTGAAACTATGTGAATCTCTTCTTATTTGCCATATGTAGATACTCATCATGATTTCAATGCCCGTATTTTTTTCAGTTCCTTCTCGTAATTACGGAGATATCTCACTGTGACGTCACCATTCACTCCACTACAATCTCTATCCATTTACATAATGTGTACTCTAACCTCAAAATTGTGTTTAAAACAAAACTTAGTACACTTTACTAAAAAATAATTACCAAGTGTTACGTCTACTTGTACAAATTTTTCATAACTCCGTATCATCATCGAATTAAATATCAAGTATAAACTTTTTATCCATTAAACCTAGCAATGTTAATTAAGAAATTTCTTTACCTATGAACTACTTAATATTTCAAATCAAGATACGAACACATGGAAGGCGGTTTCTGTGACGATGCTTAAGTCGGACGTACGTGATGAGTACCGAACGATTCACGAAGAGCGTCATATTTGTTTATTTATTCGTTTGTTTGTTTCGGGGGACGGGATAACAGACGTTAGGAGGGTAATCGTGAAACAGGTAACTACCCTTTAATAGCATAGGACGGTATTGACATGGGGGAGATGTGAAAGGTAGAGAAAGTAGGCAAGGGTTGACTAGGCCCACCGCGTTATAGTTTAAGGGTCCTACCCGGTGATTCACCTAAAGAGATGCAGGAGAAACCCCAGCAAATCTGCATCAGGTAGGTCAGGTGGGTACTATTCTCACGCTCTTCCGAATGACGAGAGGTGAATTTTCTGTGCGGTCGCAGTATTCCCTTCTCTGTTTTTCCAACATTTTTAGGAGGCAGCTGGCCCACTGATCCAATTGGATCAGCGAACAGCTTGTAACCTATGCCCATGGTTTTCGATCCCAGTACATACACTTCCAAAAATAGATGTAGGTGTCTCGGCTTGTGGGAACCAGAGAGAGTAAGAGACATTCTCAAAGGTGAGAAACCGTAAGGTTGACTAGTCCCCCGGGCTGTAGTTTTAGGATCCTACCCGGTGATTCGCATATAAGAGATGCAGGGAAAAACCTGCATAAGGTAGATCGGCCTTTTAGGTACTATTCTCACGTCCTTCCGAATGACGGGAAACCACATCCCCCTTTTTAATTTCCTCCCTATGCTATTAAGCACAAATTGCTTCTCTTAAAATTGATGAGATAGATTGTAAGTAATATTCCTCATATTTTCAAACCATTGTATTATTAATATCAAGAATGAACCTTTTTTTGATTTTTTTAATTTATAAAAATTATTTTACACATCGAAAGTTCTGCTTTTATTATGGTTTAAAATCGTTTAGTTAAAATTTAATTCTGATAAAATTTGTTGTGTTATTAATTTGCTTCAGTGATGTGTTAATCATAAGTTTTGTAAGTAGGAAATCGTAAATCAAAGTTGTCGGAGCGAAAACGGATCATGATTAAAGCTCACGTGTTTTCATAAACTGCCGCTCATTCCTTAGAGTAGTTTGCCGAACTTATAACAAGCTTTTGTCTCGTTGAAACTGACTTGTTAAGACAAAAGTTCAGGAAAATATGTATGGATTCGTGCTAGATAACGACTGTTGACATTCTACGATCCACGATTATACGTCATTGGAACGTCGATGGAGACCCAACATCCTTTTAGAATTATTCTGATAAGAGTGTTTTTTTATGTCATTGGCTTTGGTTAATCTGAGTTTCATATAAGCCTAAATGGCAAATAGCACAGTGCAGCGTTCATCTTTCTATTTTGTTACAAAGGGTTCATCACCATTTTGTCTGGTCGCACCAGCTTTCCACGTTCAACTAAAGGGAGACGCAAGGTTGGCAAATTGCCAATAAACTTTCAGTATTTTCGTCAAAACCCAATCGGCATTTTCTTCTCTCTCTCTCTCTGTTTCTGTTATGGTATTTATCGTATATAGTTGGATGAGTCCTCCACCTGAGCTGCCCAGAGTGACTGCGGGGCTCACCTGATCATGTCGGGAATGCCTCGCACTCTCTCTGGGTATTTTTTATCAAAGTTCTCATATGCCGAGACACCTTCACCTATTTTAGGAGGTATATGTACTGGGGTCAAAGACCTTGGGCATATGGCAAGAGTTGTCCGCTAATCCCATTGGATCAGTCGGCCAACTGCCTCCTGAAACTGGTGGAGACGCGGAGAAGGGAATGCTGCGACCCCACAGCAGACTCGTCTCCCGTCATTCGGAAGGGCGTGAGAATAGTACCCAATGCCCGACCTACCTCATGCAGGTTTTCTAGGGTTTTCCCTGCATCTCTTTAGGTGAAACACCGGGTAGGATCCTTAAACTATAGCCCGGGGGCCCTAGTCAACCCTTGGCTACCTTGCTCTACCATCCGCATCCCCCTTTTCAATTCCCTTCCTATGCTATTAAAGGGGAGTTGCCTGTTTCAGGATCACCCTCATGTAGCCTGTTAACCAAAAAAAAAACACCTGAGCTGTACATGTAATGAGCAGAATTATTAGAAGACTCGAGTTAAATTCTGTATGAGGTCTACATGGAGTAGTTTTCCAACTCCCACTCCACTAGCAGGCCGTGGGTACAACCACTGTCTTCCCCCGCCGAGTAAAGAGGGTATTCCAGGAACACAACACAGGGACGGCCAGCAAGGTCGCTCATGAGAAAGACGTCCAAAGTATTGTGCTGTGTTTTACGTATGCGTGGAGACCCGCAGCAGACCTTCGGCTAATGAAGATATTCGAAGGCACGCTATTTAGCACACAAGAAGCGGTGCCATTGCTAGTCAGCGGAGGACCTGAAGCTTTGTACATCTTATAATAGATGCAGCTGAGATGCGCCGCATACAGAAACAGCTTTATTCTCTCCATTTAAGCGCACAAACGATATTTAATCGCTGAAATTCAACTGCTGTACCAGAATGTTGCCAGAATGCATTCATGTATCATTGTCCTAGAGATGTGTAAGGATCGCCCATTCATTTGTAAAATGGAGGATGAATGTGATCCTTAGCGTACAGTTTCATTCTTTGTATTTAAACTATGTGCCCTGCGATGCTCAAGAATCCTACAGTATTTAATTCGACAGTTACCTCTTTGTCAATACTTCATTAAAACATCAGCGAGCCTCACATTTATGAAAATTAATCTTTTCACGCCTCGTACTTTATGAGAGCTGTATATCATCATAACCACCGCCATGACTCAGTATCTTAATCGACTCAAGAAATCTTAAATAAGAGCATAAATACGTCGTCGTCGCCAGGAGCGTGAGTGCGTTTGCAAAACAATGAAAAGGTATCAGAACTTAAATAAAATGTTAATTATATTAAATATATGTAATCACTTTGCTTGTCAGACTACGTGGGGCATAATATATCCTCTTGAAAGTTCTACATGTCTTTACGGTAGAACCTTTCTTGGCCTGAAGGGATGGAAGGAATCTAAATCTTAAAGAGGTCGACAGAAACCTTCTTTTGGGTGATCAGCGCTTCAACACAAAACATTCACGGCAATCAGACGAATGGTATAGGTATAGTGTGTTTTAAGAGATCTGATATTAAGGACTCAAGCCTGTCGTGTACATTGCCTTTTATTTATATAGATGAAAACAATCTGAAATGAATAGTTAATGTAATCTACATGATAAATATATAATGAGGAGCCAGAACATTACGAACACTGTCCATTGCGAGATTGAATGCCGCCCGGAGACGCTGTGGGCACGTAACGGAGTAAAGAAAGTATATAAACGGAGCAGAGGTGCATAAGAAATTATTCATGCAATGATTCGTGTCTAGAATGGAGAAGTCCATTGGCAAAGCAGCATTTTCTGAAGCCGGCTCCTGGGAAGAAACATAATGGAAGCGGCGAATCTGGTCGGTTGTTCTCGTGCTATAGTTGGAGGTATCAGCGGAAAGTAGTTAAAGGACCTGTAAAACCATAAGTAGCGCTCCACCAATGAACGTGGAAGGCCTAGGCTTGGCTGCTATGATAAATACTACAATGTGTAGCAGATCTGATAGCCGAGGATAATGTTGGTGCAGGCACAAGTGTTTCTCATCGTGAATCTCATCGTCCGGTGCACACCATTAGATACAGCTGACGTCACCTTCGTCTTACTATCTTGACCCAACTGCATCACAATTACGAATACAGTGAGTACGAGATCTTAGAGATTGGACCGTGGGTCAGTGGAAACGTAGCGCCTATTCCGATGAATCACGTTTTCCGTTACATCTGGACAAAGGTCGAGTTCGGAGACGGCGTCCTCCAGCCGAAAGTCTGGTCGATACATGTACCGGGCCACGGATGAAGAACGTGGTCGCACTATTATACCACGGGGCCTTTCATCGTGGCAATAAAAATTATTGCGGATCGCCTGCATCCTCCATGATGTCTTTCCCGACGGCGACGGAATGTCCCAGTCTGTCGGTCCGTATAATAATTCCAGAGTTGAGCTACTGTGGTGATGAGCATCACTTGAACTAGCGTTGATGTCTTGGCCTCCTGTCTTCAACCCAATGCAACACATCTGGGACGCTAGGTCCACGCACGTACTTGTAATTTAACAGATTATCATGACCTGTGTGTTCTCTCCCCCCCCCACAAAGACCCTCCAGACAAAGGACTTGTAAAAAAACAGATCACTTCGAAATGCGGTATCAAGAAATTCATGTGTTAAGTGAAAATATCTGAGACGGAAGTAAGTTGTGTTGTTTGTGAATCGTGTGCTAACACTTGATCTATTTATTAAAAAATGGATATCATTTTTATAATGATATGTAATAGCAAAATACTGATATTGAAGTTAATTACATTTCCGTCACGTTACACTTGCATTGTTCTGTTGTGGTAATCATTCCTAAGACTGGTCTGATGCAACCCTCCATGCAAACCTATCTTGTGCAAGCCTTTTCATTTCCGTATAACTAGCATATCCCACATCTGCTCAGCATATGTCATCCTTGGTCTCACTGTTCTGTTATTACCTCATACACTTCCCTCTAATGCTACTTTTACAAGATCCTCATGTTTCAAAACCTGGCCTTCTCTTAGTCAACGTCTTCCGTATTGTTCTGTTTAGAACTTCCTCTCCTATATTACCACATTTCACAGGCTGCTATTCTTTTCCTTTCTCCAACTCCTACCGTCCACGTTCCAAACTCCATACGTACATTTTTAGCAATGACTTCCTAATATTCGCACTCATATTTAACCGTAAGTAAATTCCTCGTTTTTGAGAAAGCCTTCCTACTCTTTATGTCTACTATAATTATATCATCCCCAGTTATTATGCTGCCCAAGTAGCAGAATTCCTTAACTACCTTCAAAATATCCATTCCCAACCTTTGTTATTCCACTGTTTCTCACACTCCATTATTTTCTTTTTCCCTCTAGCCAAAATTCAGGTTTTTTTTAAAAAAAATGTAATAGATTTCATAGTAAGTCCTTTTTTGTTGTTTTTTTGTTAATCTTGTACTTACACTTGATCCTTTTATTAAAAATGTATATAATTTTTATAATAATATATATTGTTAAAATACTGATATTGGGAAGTTTATTACGATTTACCTTTACGTCATGTTACACCTGCATTATTTTTACAACTTTCAGATCGGCTGACTTAATTATTATAGAACAGTACAGTTAACAGTAAAATAACTTCAGCTTGATTCGGTGGCCCGTAGTGAAACCTTAAAGGCCAGAAAAATACACCTGATACGCTTTTCCCAGCGTTTTTCGAAATTGTCCAAGTTTTACAAGAAAACCAGCTCCGGGTATTTATATATTCTGCGAAGGAAGCCACTTGGTCGACCTTGGCACGATGCTGCAATCAAAAGCTCTTTCTGATGACTGCTAATAGCCACTTCGACTCCGAGAATCTTAACTGATCGTGATCTTTGAATACTCGAAAGGGCAATAGGAAACTTTCCATCCACTGCTTGTGAAATGCCAGTCATAGGTTTCATAGAAGAATACGTCTTCATTCCTAACAGTACTGTGACGTGCAGCTCTTCCACTAATAGCTGCCATACACATCAATTTTGTGAGATTTATTGTTCTTGGTTTTCTATTGTGCACGTGGTAAACGATAACGCTTAACGTGAAACTGTAGTTTGTGACAGGGGATTTGTATGCGACACCGTCCAGGAAACAGATTTCCTTTAGGCGAACAGTCCGCAATTTAGATAAAATAACATTGCTCATAGCTTCTCTACTTTAAGGAAATAGACTTCATAATTACACGAAAGTTCAAACTTTTCGATAATAAAAACATTGTTACGCTACAATAAAATTATAGCGTTCAAAAAGAATTACAATTGTATTGGTCAAATATATTAATCGACCATTAACAAAATTTTAATTTTTTTCTCTGTCTACAACATGACAACGACATTTTTCTTTTTAATAATGTTAGCTTTATTTTAAGCTCTTCATGTTGTCTGACTGAAACGTTTCCTCAGTCTGTTTATCAAAATTGGTCGTTATGTTTCATAGACACATTGAGGAAACTTGGAGAAGGTGCAAACATGCACAGAAACGTTTTTGTTCTGTTAAAATAATATATTGGTAATGAATCAAGGAAGGAAAAATATCGACTGGACCGGGAGTCGATCCCAGGTCGAGTCGACAGTTTTCTTTCGATATTTCATTATTTAAATATCTACTATGTGAGCTTTTTTTTCATTTAAACAATAATGCTCGTTAATTATTTTTAATTATGAAAAACAGACCGAAAATGAAACATAATCCTATGTGAATATAGTGTATTATCTACACGAAATTATGCATAATAAATTGCATAAGTCATAATAAATATTAAATTAATTGGTTGTAAGATGGGAAAATAGATTCTTAGGAAAATAATTATTGGTATAATTAAATAATTTATCTGACAATTAAATATACAATAAATGAGTTAATCATAAATTAGTGCAGTTAAAGTATTTCATAAACTTTCGTGTGATATCTGTTGTGTGTAGTTCAAAGTCCTCATTTTCAACGACATGACATTATAATATTGATTTCGCGGAAGGTAATAATGTGACGTTCATCCCGGGAATTAATGAGGAAAATTACAATTATGGTTTAACCGGATAGTGACGTAATTTCAGTGTTCATAATAAATTTTGAATAACTCACGCAAATGTTATGGCAAAAATAAGGATATAATTTATATTATAGAAAACCGCAGAAAAAAATACAATGAACAAACAAAATAGATCAAGAGTTTTGCGGAACATAGATAAACCCGTCGGCTTTTGTCAAAGAAATAAAAACGACTGTGCGTCATGCAATCAGGATGGATTATGAAAAACATTCATGCAACCAGTGGCAGTCGGTGCCCACATGTTGCGTAAATAAATTTGGGGACAGTTTATTTCTTAATTTTAAGAAACTTGGTAATTGAGAAATCCAGCTTTGACTTTGAAGACTAACTTAACTGCCCGTCGCTCCCGCTAATACAGCCGTATGGCTATCTCTATGCTCAACACACAAAATATGTTTGTAAACTGAAATGAGCATGGGCAGCATTCCGTTCACCCCCTTCACCAACCGTAAAACTCAAAAAGTTGCTTCTTTCTGTGCTCAGCGGAAATCAACACTTATAAGTGTGAACATGCATAGATAGCTATTTTAAAATATGTAAAAAGAGAAACTTCTTCCCTGCCACAAATGTGTGTCAACTAGGTTTTACGTTTTTCAGTTTATCAATATTAGGAAGGTTATAAAGACAATTTTATTAATGTGACAATACGGTCATTCGCCGTAGAATATTAGTAAAACCAAAGTTGTTATAGTATTGTTACAATTATATAGTTATTCTCTTAAAAGTTGTTATTGTTGCTTGGGGTGTCGTCACACATAACTTAAAAAAATTATGAACGGCCACAGGATATACGAGAGCTAAATCCGATTAACGGCAAATGTTAGTTCATTACATTCTTAGGTAATCAAAAGACACTAAAAATGTAAATTTATTATTGAGTCCACAGCTTTAAGCTTTTGACTAACACCTTTTTTTAGTAATAGGCTACATGAGTGTGATCCTGAAACAGGCAACTCCTTTTTAATAGTATAGGAAGGGAATTGAAAAGGGAGGATGTGGAAGGTAGTGCAATGTAGTCAAGAATTGACAAGGGCCCCCAAGCTATGGTTTAAACGATGCTACTCGGTGTTTCATCTAAAAGAGATGCAGGTAAACGCCTAGAAAACATCATGTTGGTGGGGCTTTTGGGAACGATTCTCAAGCACATCGGATTGACGGGAGACGAGTTTTCTGTCCGGTCGCAGCATTCCCTTCTCCGTGACTCTGCCATTTTTAGGTGGCAGATGGCCGACTGATCTAATGGGATCAGTGAACAACTCTTACCGTATGTCCAAGGTCTTCGACCCCAGTACATACACCATCTAAAATAGATTGTGTCTCGGAATGTAAGAACTTTGGAATCTAGAGAGAGTACGAGGCATTCCCGAAGGTGAGCCCCTAGGTTAATCTAGGTTAATACCTGCGACAGAAAACTTTCACAGGCATCTTTTGCTGCCCTGAGGAACACAACATAAACGTAGAGTTTACCATTTTAACTGTAACATTAATACGATCTAAAGTTGTAGCTTAAAGCGGCTACCAAAAAAGTCTTTTACGTAATTATCAATCCATTTTAAGAGGAAAGATACGTTGGTCTCGCCAGCAAAGGACAGACGTTTCGTTTCCTTTGTTCTGTTTCTAGACATTGACTTGCTTATTGTGGATTACGTAGTCCCTTCTGACGTCAACTTGAGGACCTGAGGTGACAAAGGCATCTTTCCAACGTCCCAGATTATCCTTCCCTTTTGTCCTCGAAGACACCGACGCCACAGTTGACCTACGCATTCTCATCGTGCTCCGTTCAATTCTAAAAACATCTCACTTAAACGTCATAAAACATTCTAAGTGATTTACCAACTTGCCAATCGGTTGTAGAAGTCCATACTAAAATAATTACGAAACAAGTCGTTGATTGTGTCTGTCTAACTTTCAGTTAATTCCGCCTATTTTAGTCGTCTTTCTCAATATGGAAATATTCAACGTTGCATAAAATAATATCGCAAAATAAATGCTTCATTTACAGCTTTCCAACTGTTAGGAACTTTTCCACACAGTTTTGCGTTTCCAGCGAATTGGATACTTGTAATACAAAAGAGACTTATTGACTAAGCTGGATTTTCCTTGTCATCACTGACTCAGCGTTAAACGCCAATTACTCTCACATTTATGACGCCTTTATCACGATTCATTTATGTTCTTTAATTTAGTGTAATGGTTACATCTTTTCTATATATAATGTCTGTTCTTACATTGTGTCATCTTATTCTCCCTTACAATTCAAGTCTCTTTTTCCATCATCAATCTTTCCATCTCGCAGTTTAATGTCATTCTAGATTTATCCGTAATTATAGCTCTACGGAATACTGAAACTTGATGCACACAATCTTTTCTAGGCTCTGCAAACATACCACCCTCCATATTGATTTATGTTCAGTTTGTCGTAGACCTTTTAGATTTCCGTGACATCCGTTCCTACCTTGTTATATCTTTTACTTGTGTAATGTAAATACATTGATTTCATATTTTACCTTACGTCTGCAATAGTTCCATTCACCCTCAAAACCAAACATCCCCTAACTCATTAATTATATCTTTTTGGCTCCCAAATCCCAATAAAAACTCCATCACTTACCTTGGACGTATTCTAGACTCCTGAAACCCCATCTTATCCACTTTTAATCAAAAATTAACACGAAATTAATACTACTCTATCCACTCAACAAAAACGCACCAGTTTCCATCTCCACCAAAATCCCTCATTTACCTCTCCCTAATCCGCCCAATGTGGTCATATGCATGCTACATTTGGGGATCAACTGCCAACTTCAATTCAAATAAAATTCAAACCAAGCAAAACAGAATCCTTAGAATATTTTCCAACTTCCCTTAGTACTATCGAAACTCGGTAATTCACAGTGACGTCCAAATTCCACTCATCTCCACCACAATAAATCATGCATATTCTCCTTAATCAAAAGCTCCATCAACCACACCAATGACACTGGTCATTGCCGTCTCCAAGTCCCCTTCCACACAACCGCAGACTCAAGCGAAAACTACCAATCGACCGCATCCTTCCATTCTCTTATTCAGGTATAACCTAACATTAATTTCTCCCCTAGTAAGCTGGCACCTCATTCTCCTACTCTCAAGAAAAGAACTCTTCTTCTAATTCTCTTTTATCTGGTACCGTTACTACACTAAAATTCTGATAATATTCACCGCTAATAATAAGCTAAACAAATATGAATAACCGCAATTAACAAAATTACATTCACAGCTCAATCATTTCTCTCGCTATAAAATTGTTTGCCCCCGGGCATTCAATTATATCATGTAGTCATGTTAATTTTTTATTCGCCAAATAAATATTATATACAATGTAGAAACTACTGTAATATATTCGTATATAAGTTATCGTAATAAAAAGAAAAAACCTTACGTCTGCTTTGTAAAAATGTATATAAACATAAATCAAATAATCACTTTTTCATAGGTACAAAGATGTGAATAAATTTCTGCACGTTTTTAACTACAGACAAAGAATTAGAAATTCAAAGTGATAATATTTCGGAAAACCGATAAAATATTCAAAATTATATTACTGTATATTGCTTTCGCTAAGTACTTGTTTTAATGATTTATTATTATGAGTCTTTATAATTTTAATTCCGAAAATTCACTAATTCAATATTACATGTTTAATGATTTAATTTTGAGTATCCTATTTATTTTAAATTTCAACAACTTCACATTGTCTATTTTCAAGATCTACAATATAATTGTTGCTCTGCATTGTTGAATCACAATTAGGTTGTAACTGCCAATGGATGCAGTCCATGAGGAAAAATTTACATTTGAAACTCTTGTTTTTATCAATATTTATTCAAAAATTAAAGTTTCTATTTTAACAAAATTCAACTGGGCAATTTTTTGTCTGTAGTTAAAAGAAACTAAAGCAATTTATTTTTATTGTAATGATTTTTCATTTATTTGTGCTTTACTTATATTGGTTATAATTAATTATGAAATGAAAGTGGAACGAAATCGTTTCGCCAATGTAATATCTCAAGAGGAGATGTAGGCAAAATTAATATTGTGGTACAATATGAATAAAGTTTTGTAATAATAAGTTTGTAACGATAATTTATTCTTACCTCATTATCCAGGGTAGATTTCCTCCTCCTCCTACTCCTCACGAACTTTATCTTCACAAGACCACTTCAGATTCATCACTGTATTCTGTTTTTTTAGAATCAAATCACTTTTTTGCTTCCAAACGACGGCTCCAGAAATATTACTCTATTCATTTTCTCGGTCGCTGTCCGCTCAGCAACTGTCTCGCCCAACAACATTGTATTGTGTTTATTAAATCTACAAATGGGCAAATGCCCGGTGGCAGATACATAGAACTTAAACAATAATTAATAAACTGGTCGTAAGGACCATATTTAACCTATAGTTGAAAGTATAATTATATTCAATATAAATAAATAAGTGTGACCTTCACCTATTTTAGGAGGTATATGTACTGGGGTCAAAGACCTTGGGCATATGGCAAGAGTTGTCCGCTGATCCCATTGGATCAGTCGGCCAATTGCCTCCTGAAACTGGTGGAGACACAGAGAAGGGAATGCTGCGTCCCCACAGCAAACTCGTCTCCCGTCATTCGGAAGGGCGTGAGAATAGTACCCAATGCCCGACCTACCTGATGCAGGTTTTCTAGGGTTTTCCCTGCATCTCTTTAGGTGAAACACCGGGTAGGATCCTTAAACCATAGCCCGGGGGCCCTAGTTAACCCTGGGCTACCTTGCTCTACCTTCCGCATCCCCCCTTTTTCAATTCCCTTCCTATGCTATTAAAGGGGAGTTGCCTGTTTCAGGATCACCCTCATGTAGCCTGTTAACCCCCCCCCCCCAAAAGAAACATATTATTAGGAATGATTTTTTTAAAAAAAGAATAGTATTGTTTTTGCCTGAAAAAAAAGAAACAAAAAAAACATGAAGCACTTCCGAGTCATCTACATATTAAATTCTTTATTTTGTCCGTTCTCAGCGGGTAGCGATAACGACTAAATAAATTTTAAATTGTGTATATTAGTGTAGTGTAGGCACTCGGCAGAAGGTCCGTCAATAAATTATGTTAAACTCCCTCCCCCCTCCTTTCCCCGCTGGACACCCATCTTTACCGAATCTGGCCCCGCAATACGTGAAAATTACTCCACTATGCCGTGTCTTGAAATTCCACCAATTTTGCCTCATCACGATATGTTTGTGCCTGATGAAGGCCCGAAATTTGAGGTAGAAACCTCATAGTTGAATCAGGTTTCTGAATTGTCTGTAAATGCGATCATTTGATTTATCATTCCACGATAATTTAATTTCGATAATATGGTCATTATATCAATTATATTCTGCGTTATTGTTAAACTGAATTTCTAGCCCTGCCGTTTTATTTATGATGTTCAAGTTTTCGTATTTTTTTATGATAAGGGTAGTGTGGTGTTTGGTCTTTATTTACACCGCAAAAATATTATTATAACTAGGAATTGTTAAATAATAAAAATAGTATATTTAATTTGAACATATTCCATTTAATTATGATGATATTACATTATAAAAATTTCCAAAAGAAATATAACTCAAATTAAGTTTTAATAAAAATATAAATTTACGAATAAAATGTATAATCAAATTGGTTCAGTCGGTAAATCAAAAAGAATCTATGCAGCTTCTAAATGGCTGCTCCCGGGAACGCGGGTGACGAACGATATAATTGTAATAAAAATCGCGAATCAACGAGAATGGTTTAAGTGGAAACCGGGTAAAAATGCCGTTACCAGATGTTAACAAAGGCCTGGTGACGTCGTTCCTGGTTTGCCGTTGCCGGATGTTCCTTTGCTGGATCACGTCTCCTCTAGCGCCTCTTCTTCAGCTTAAATCTCCATCAAATGTTATCTTTTTGTTTTCCGTACTACAAATGAATCTTCTTTCTTGAACATGCCGAAATTAACTTTTACGCATGTTGTTTCCTCAGGACAGCTCCCCGGACCAACTGTCCCAATACAATGCACTCCAGGCAATAAATAATGTAACAGCGACGTTTCCCGCCTACTCGGCCTCACCAAACTACCCTCGTTTTTCGTCCTGCTGTACGAGAATACCAAAAACTCAATTATTTTTGCTTTACCGCTTAAATGTAAGGGTCATGAGTCACCACAGTAGTAATAGATTTTAGTCTAAGTTGTTCTCCCTCTATAGATTTAATATTATAGATCCCTTTTTAGTCCAAATTGTTCTTTTTCTTGGATTTAGGATTACTTGGCTGCGTGTTTGTACGTACAATATAGGTAATGTCAAATGCCGAGTTATAACGAAGTTTTGCGTATTTTGCTACTGCATTTGCTTCGTTGCGCATATTTCTCAGATTTTCTATTAAAGGGTTATTTTAAATTTTCTTCTAGTCGTTCTAGGTGTCGACTGCCTTCTTGAAGTCTAAAATATTTTTTTTGGAAACATTCCCTATTTCTTTTGCTCAGTATTTCCCTTTATACGTGGACATGACATTTATAACGGATTCCGCTGCCGAGATAAATCGACACAGGTTTTTGCAAAGAAGACGTCTAACTTGTTTGAAGTCACAAGTAATAGTATAATTTTGTTAGTACTTTCAAGATCTGTTTGCCAATATTCATTTTATCTTCTTTTACTCCAAATATTCATATCTACTGATTATTAATATCCAGTACTGAACGAGTGGAAGCATGGTGCAGACCAGGACAACAAAGTTTAAGTCGACTGTTTGCTTTTCTTATATTTCACACCAGGAACTCGTAGAAAATATTTCGCGTCCTGCAAATTTAATAATGAAAAGTGTCTTGGCTTCGTCGGCGGCGTTCATTGGTGTTTCTCTATGCGCTCTAGTTGCTGCTCGTAAATTTTGGTTCAGTAGGTCAGGACTGAGCCACGGGAAGCCGTACCAAGGTTCCTTGTGTTCTCGACCGTTCCTAATACTCATAACTATGAATGGGAAAGACACTGTAATGTGTTAGAAAAACAAATCTATAGCTCGTGATTCTAAGCAAATGCTTCGAACAGTCTCCAATTCGAGTTTCAATCTCTCCGTTTTCCCAAATAAACTATTTACAGAATCTTAAGAAATGAATTCTTTTGCGGTTATGTTTTCTAAATATTGGAAAAGTAATGGGATTACAGGTAATGAGTTCTAAACATGGCGTACCTCGTGCTCAGTAGCAAAAGGAGAAGGGGGAAATGTGAGTATTGCCTTTTGAGATGGAATGTCCCCTTCAAGCGTGCCTGCGCAACGCTACTGAAATAATTGAAAGTATATATTATACAGGATTTTTCAATAAATGTGGTTCGCCGTTTAAACGGTGTCAGGTATTTTAATACCTACTGTATGTATGTCATTTCAAATAAAAAAAGAATTTCATTAATACCTCCCAAACAACTTGTTTTATTCCATTTCAGCATCGACACGCCCTTATTGCACATCCCTATATTATTGAGAACAGGTCAAGGCAACTTTTAGCTTTAATGGACGAGTTTCTAGACATACTGAAAACAATGAATGGCCAAAAGTCGGAAATACAAATATTCTGTCCTGGTTGTTACAGTAGTTCCACGAAGTTCCTATAAGATTTTCAGTAACGAACTGATAACGTCCCGAAAGTTGGGGACGAAACTTCTTAATTTAAATCAAAATTCTTCTATTTCATTGTATTTAATTTATAAAATTAAGTCTGCTTACTGTAATTATTTTATTTGAAAACAATAGATTTCCTAGCGCATGCTAACCATTCACGGTTTTTAATCTTGTTGACAATGCCTTTAATTTTGTCTGATTTTCATCATCATTCAAAGAATCTTATTATGTGTTCAAATTTTGTCTGCCAATTATTATCCTGTAGATTTCATTTCAATATTAAGTAAACTAAGATTAATTATATCTATAATGATACTAATCATCGTGTTACAAAGTCTATTTTATTTTGTTTTACCCTTTTTTTGATCATTTGTCTACCAGATTTGAAATGTTATTTAAGGAAATATACTAATCTGTCAATTCTTTATCGTTCTTTGGTAAAGAACATAAAGATGTACTTAGTACTTTACTGTCTTAATGTTTTGTATAAAATGTCATGTAATAAATGTTCATTTTGCTACATTGCTCACAATAAATGATCTGTGTCACTTAGAATTAAGTAATATAAAGCTAATTTAATTTTTACTTTGCATGAACTCTCTCCTATTACAATATATATTGTTTGTAAACAAACCACTTAATTGATTTTGTAAATGCGTTCTTATAAAAAATGATACTTCACAATTAAACAAATCATATGATTGATTTTTAAATTGACTTTGATAATTTTTTAATTTGGCCTTTCTTTGTTAGTATGATGTGTTTTCATACCCTCAGTTCGTTACAAATATTGACAAGGACCGCAATTCATAGTCGATACGTCTATGGTTTAGGTTTAAATTTCTTCAAATTTTTTGTAAATGTCTGACATACGGGTCGTTAATTCTTAATTTATATGTTATTCACAGACGTTAAATGTTATTATACTGGATGGTAATATGAAGATTTAAAATTCATCTGCGAAATATTATCTTAATTGCTTGGAACACTGATAGAATTATGACTTATTAAGGCTTCTGCCCACTAGAAAGTAATCGTACTAGGACCATAACCGTACCGGCACATGCAAAAAAAATATTATTTGTATAAATTGGTATTGAATAACGCCGTTCCGTCACCGGCCAGCACCGTACCGTCAATTATCTGCTTGCAGTTGTCAGTGCATGGCACGCGACGTTACCAAACCGGTGTGGTTTTTCTGTTTTAATTGCAGTTTCTTATTCTGTAGTACAATCAGCAAAGGCGGCAGCTTGTACTAAACAAATGAAATTGTCTGCACCTTAATTTGGAGACTTACACTTAACATATCCGAAAGCGTAGACTATATTTTTTTGGACGAATTAATAACAGTAAATGAAACAAATAGAACTGCAACAGAGAAATTGTCATTTAGAACGCTTCAGAGAAAGTTGATTCCGTCTATTTCTTCACAGGCGTTTCTACACACCCGTCAAATTTTCAAATTGGGAGGCGTACCACAAAAACGGTTCGTTAAATGTCGTCTACCAAAGAAGCAGTAAATTTACTAGCGCTTGCCTTTCTTCAGTTCTGTGTAATAACTTGATCACTCTCGAAACGCTTGCTGCAGGTTCAATATTTTT
>CM067376.1:34777374-34825794 GCA_034510155.1 Eucriotettix oculatus
AAGATTATTGAACAATTCTTCATGTACAGCTTTCCGGGCGTGTATATTCGAATAGATCGACTCAGTTGTGTTTCACAGACAAGTGCTTCTATGAACATCGACAGACCAATAGCGTCCATTTCGAACACTAATAAACTGTAAAATATAAAGAAAGTACGAATATAAATTAAATATTAGATTGTGTTGGATTAAGAAGTACTGCCGTACCACGCAGTCAGCCTTGAAGGACAACAATAGCGGTTGCCCCGGGCTTCCAACAAACTCCTTGTTGAACTTCTTGCAACCCACTCACAGTCCAACTGCATTACTACTACGTTGGATTGTAGGACTGAATGTTGGAACGTGAAGGGCCTCAGGGAAGCGTAATCGCACCACTCACTAATGTTTCTAGCATTTATAAATGATTTGGGATAGGAATTGAGTCAGATTATCATTTACAGAAAAATTGGAAACGTCCAAGATGCATGTATTCTTCAAACTGATCTAAACAGAATTCAACGAAAATGGGATGAAAGTAAACGCGGCAAAAAGTAAATCGATTGGGTTTACAAAAATGAGAAACGATTTCAAGTTGAATATAAATTAGGCGATGAAAATATTACAAGTAGACCCTTGTAAATACCTGGGAGTAACTTTGAGCAAAGACTTAAATTGGGGAGAACACATCAATTCAGTAACTTCACTTCACTTTGTCAATAGAATACTGCGGAAAAGTACCCGAAGGACCAAATACATCGCTTATATATGTCTTTGGTCCTTGAGTATGGGGCGGTGTGTTGGGATCCCTACAGAACCGATCAGATACACCCGTTGGACAGGCTTCAAAACCGGGCGGAAAAATCAAATATTTCTAGAGGCACGGGTAATGTGGAGGAGAAAGAGGGCCAGGCTTTGTGCACTGTACAAAGCGTATACAGACGAACCGACCTGGAGTCATATCAAAACTCGTATTCATTTACCGACTTATGTAGCAAGAAATGATCATTCATTCAAAATTAATCAGAGAAGACAACGAATGGACTTGGGTAAATAATCCTTCGTAAATAGGACTGTAAAAGACTGGAAGTCTACTAGCGAATTTTCCGAAGAGTTTAAAATTATTTATGGACATGGCTTAACTTTATTTATTCCGGCTTTAAATTAGCGTTAAAGTATTTGTATATTCAATGTTTATATTAGTATATATTTTTTTAAAACTTATATTCTTTATTAGAATATTCAATGTATGTTGCCACTGGGCTCAGCCCATTGTAACGAAATAAATCCATCTATCTAAATCATAAACTTCTGAAATCGGAGTCAATTAAATCTGCCAAGTATCATTCCCTCACACGTAGCTACCCTTGTCTTTTTGTAGGTATCACAAATATGTTTGATTAACCTCCTACGCATAGATAATTCAGTCACTAATGGTTGCGCTTACTAGGCTGGTGTTTTGTTTTCGACAGCCGTGTGTTTCTATTTCAATAACCACTCTGTCGTTGCTATTGTTGAGGTTGGGAAACTGTGGTATTAACAATTGGAAACAGGAGACGTTTGGATTACAGATGGGCAAAACCTTTCTTCTTCGTGATTGATCGGAACCACTCACTCAGAAATAGATTTAGATTTAGTGTTACTTCCATTAGTCCTCGATTGAGGAAACAGGATACGTCATACGTTACAAATAACGAACAAAATAGAGGTGCAAAATTAATTACAAATAATCTTAAAATAAATTAATAAAAGAAAATGTATATAGTCTAAATTCAGCATAAACACTACACGCACACACTGAGAAACACGCAATGGAGATTTGACTACTTGAAGCTGCGCGACCAGGAAACTGTCCTCCCGTAGTAGCTGCAGGCAATACACGAAACAAACAAAAAAAAACCAAAAAACTGTACAGAAAGTTTAAAGCTATGTAGTGTGTTATTTTACAAGGCAACTCATTCAACACTTTTCCAGGAACCTTGATTTTAAATACTAGAGGGACGATTAAGAAAATCCTGTACCGAGTAAAACACGCCATTTAATAGAATAGTTTTACTCTGCTTCACGAAACGTTTGTAGTTTTTGTTTTTAACCACTGGAGGAAGGCTTTTGTATAAAATTATCCTGATATTGTGAATACTTTTCTGGTGGAGAGAGAGCAAGGGCGATGCTTGTCCGACCTTAGAGCTGAACGATTTCTGGTCGCGTATTTATGAAATTCGCCATTTGTTTGAAACAAATTAATGTTCCGCTTTACAACCTTTAATATTTTCATAAATATATACGCTTGGTTAAGTAAGTATTTGCAAACCTTTGAAGAAAGGTTTGCAACTCGATCTAGAAAGTATTCTAATGGCACGCTTTAGCAACTTAAATATTTCATTGCTCCTGGAGCAGTTTCCCCAATTAGAGCTACCATAGCTCATAATTGATTGAAAATACGCAAATTAAACCATTTTGGCGTACTTTTTGTCAACATGTGGCATTAGTATTCTCAGAGAATAATAACAAGCTGAACTTCGTTTCCCAGCAAGCAGATCTATATGGTCATTCCACTTTTATTTATCATCAATCCGAATGCCGAGAATATATATATATATATATTATTTATTTATTTACAAAAGTTTATTAATAAAAATTATAAGCAAATAATTATAAAAATAAACTTAATGACTCTAAATATTTTATTTTTATAATTGAGGTATTCAGTTGTCTCGAATTGATTACTGGAGAAATTCACAAATGCACTTATAGTGAAATTGTTAATTGCTCTCCATCCGGCATCTTCTGACTCAAATCCCTTCCTATGCGAATAAAGGCCTGAATTTTATTTTCCATCTATAATGTTTTGTATCGATCTTGTGCGTACACGCTTTTTATTAATATTACGATAAATTGTCGTAATTAAGGACATTCTACTTCGATATAAGAAAATGAAGTGAATTAGTAATTGTAGGTTATAAGCAGAATAGGGGAAGAGAGAATAATTTGGAGGACTATTGCCAAGAGAAAGAATTGATTACTTGTTCATGTTATAATAATAATATAGCATACTTTATAATAATAAAGAGGGGGGCAAAACAAACTAGTAGAGATACATTACATATTATTGAATATGTTGAAGTCTTTAAATAATTTATTAAGGGTTTAGAAATCGTGGTTCATTGAGGCATTCCTAGTAGTCGTCCGAGATTCCAAGGTGCCTGTGAGAGTGTCTCACCTACCTGATGCAGGTTTTCTAGGGTTTTCCCTGCATCTCTTTAGGTGAAACATCGGGTAGGGTCCTTAAACCATAGCCCGGGGGCCCTAATCAACCCTTGCCTACCTTTCTCTACCTTCCGAATCTCCATTTTCAATTCCCTTCTTATGCTGTTAAAGGGGAGTTGCCTGTTTCAGGATCACCCTCATGTAGCCTGTTAACCCCAAAAAATAACTATAATAAAGCAATTCTTAGACGGGTGAATACAGTTTGAACACGTCTGTTGAAATTGTATTGGTAGGGTTGTATTTCTTATATATTGTTCCCTATTTCGTTGAGTCTATTTATTTATCCATTCACTGTTCCAATTATCCTTGATTTTGGCTTTTATGTCTTTATTACGTTCTTGTGGGACACTGGCAGGTTAATTGGGTTTATGCTGGTTAATGCAGATTTAGTTGCAACATCAGCTGCTTCGTTACCTGCGATACCAACGTGGGTGGGGATCGATACATACGTCAGTTGTGTTGCTGAGGATAAAATTTTGTAGTTTAAAGATATGATAACGCGCGTGATTGGTTTTTTGCTATACGTATTAACGGATCGATTCGATAACACTTCTTGAATCAGAGAAGATGGCGAACTTGGAGTTGTAATTTTGATTTTTAACTCACTATAATAACGAAATAAATACACACACATATATACGTATGTATATAGATGCCATATTTAATAACTTGTGAGAGGTTTTTATCCAGTTTTAAAAAATGTTTAACTACTTTATACGAACTCTTCAAAACCTAATGGGACTGATTGTCACTAGAATATTTTTTATATTTTGGTTGTCACGGACACATAATAAAATAGACTACTACTAGCCTATTACGTTCGCTCTCCTCCCAAACTCTCTCCCCAAAACTTTATGTATAAAATTCCGGTTTGCGTGTGTTAGTAATATTGTTCTGCTGCTGAACGGGAATTTTTTTGTTGCATTTATGGGGTCACTTACACGGTTCTTAGACGAAGTTGGACCCGTTAGGTGGTGCTGTTGTTGAGATCCAGAATTTTATTTTTAATTTTCCGATAATCTTATATATATATTGTAATGAAGAAAAGGCTTGAATAATAATAAGTTTTAATTTTAATTTAATATCTCATTCAAACGGTGGGGTTAATTAATAAATAAAATCCAATTTCCAGATAAAACAAAACATTAAAATTTATTAACACATTTCAGACAATTTTACTTTCCGGTTACGAATGTACTCCTTTTCTCAGGGGATTTTGGGCCAAGTAGTAGAGAACACTTAATTGAAATTTGGGTCCGACAATACATGGTAAAATTGTTTTAACGATGGGTGGATCTCACCAGTGTCGCGATATTTTTTATGTCTCTCGAAGATTCCGCGCGGCCAGCAATGAGAGGCGTCGACGTCGGTCACGTGCCAGTGGTGATGATGAAGGTCGGCGTCTCTCCACTCACACCTATAGGAATCCCAAAACAATTCCAATTCGTCGCCTTTTTGCGACGTCCTACAAGTCAACGTGTCGCCGCCATCTCACTCCAAGGACTGCCCCAAATCCTTTTTTTGGGGGGGTAACAGGCTACATGAGGGTGATCCTGAAGCAGGCAACTCCCCTTTAATAGCATAGGAAGGGACTTGAAAAGGGGGGATGTGGAAGGTAGAGAAAGGTAGCCCAGGGTTACTAGGGCCCCCAGGCTATAGTGTAAGGATCCTACCCGGTGTTTCACCTAAATGTGATGCAGGGAAAAACCCTAGAAAACCTGCATCAGGTAGGTCGGGCTAGTGGGTACTACTCCTGCACCCTTCTGATGACGGGAGACTGGATTGCTGTGGGAACGCAACAAACCCGCCTCCGTGCCTTGTTCAGTATTGAGAGGCAGTTGGCCGACTGGTCCAATAGGATCAGCGAACAACTCTTACCGTATGCCGAAGGTCTGCGACCCCCGTACATACACCTCACAAACTGCCCAAGGTCGTCTCAGCCTGCAGAAGTCTTAAATTAGCTACCTTGGCCATGGACCAAGGGGGGAGGGAAAGAGAAAAACCAGGAAGGAGGAAGTCAACCTCCACCTGGCTCTCACTCATTTCCCAGTAGGATATCTTCCTGCTTACCCTTCCACGCTCCGTACAATCATTGCCCCAAATCCTCGTGTCCTTGCGTATTTACTTAGTAGCCCCTTTTTTTGTGCTGCCTGACCAGGCCGCTTTTGCCACCCCCACCTCTCACATCTGGCCGCTAGCCCCTGACGAAAACAAAGGGTGCGTCCCCCAGCGTACGATGTCTTGCCAAATATTTAAAAAGATTTTGTAAATGGGATAATGCCCACTACAATATATATATATATATATATATATGGTTTTCTCGCATAAAGTAATATATAATCCCAAATTTACAGTCTTGCCGTTTGAATAATCTGTGTCATTTAAAGATAAAACACGTTCATTGCGTCGTTGCTTGGCATTGTCGATTTTGGATTGCCGAGTTCTGATATAGGGGAAGTCGGATCAGGACGGGATAGCGGGGTGGAACGGGATACCCTATTTGGTTAGTGCTGGAGATTCATTAAATAGGGGTGGATGTTAATGAATCTTCAGCCAATCCAGTGATTGGCAGCCGACTAGACCAAGTTAAGACTCCACCTAGTGAATGAACTCTTGTTTTGGCGTCTTTATAATTTTTGCAACATTTTGACAAAAGATGATTCACAAAACTCCTTCCTTTTAATTCTTTAATGGTTTATCTTCGTAAACTAGGTGTCTTTAGCTGAATTAAAGTTAAGAATAATGACTAAAATATACTTGTATTGAGGTGAAAACCTTAAACTGAGACTAGGGTGCAGGGCGGAACGAAATACTACTGTAAAAGGCAAAAAAAGGAGGAAAGACTGGCAGATTCAACTTATATGAATGAGTTGCAGGAAGCTGTACCCTAAACGAATAGATTAAGAAGGAAAAAGAACGGAAAAAAGGGGGAAAATGTTAACAAAGACTCTGTGATTACAAAAAAGCGTTTCATGAAAGGAAAAATTGATAAAACGATAAACAGTACGCTAAATAAGTATAGAAAGAAAACACAAAAGGTATTAAGATTTTTCTTAAAATAAATTTAATTTTATTGCACTAATTTTATTTTTCAAAACATCATATCACTTTACCGAGGGGATGCGATAGAACGGGGGATTTGAAAGTTTCATCTTAAAACTTCATCAAAAATCTAAATTCCTTGTTATAAGTTATATTGATATTAGAGTACATAAATAATAGAATAAACTAATGTTTTATACTTTCATGAAGGTTTTTTTGTTTTTCCATAATTTTACAAAAATTTAAACAATACGGGTCTCGTTCCGCCCCGACTTCCCCCATTCATTGTATTGTAATTGTGTGCATACTGATTGTATTCATCGATCAATTCGACATTGAAAAAAGTGAAGCGTCGAAAGTGAAAGGTGCATTGTTTGAATTACGATTTATACACATGTTCATTCGGTCTCATTCCATCTAACCTCCTAACTAAAGCATTTAATTTTCAGCGTTCATTTGTTGGTTTTCGTTGATATGGGGCGTGGAGAGAGAAATTTAAAAAAAAATGTGGCGATCTATCTGATGGCTTAATCACGTGTTCATACAGAGATTACTGATGAATTAAATACTGCATCGGGCTCACATAAATGATTTCCCAACACCGCGCACCCAGATAGTTATAAATCTTGTAATGTGCGTCGATGGAAAGTGAGGCGTTTGCAGTTCTTATCGCATTATTGAATGATTTTCCTGTAGTTGCATAGCGAGGCCGTTCTGCAGTTACATGTTTGCTCGCCAGGCACTGTTGTTCTAGCACGACCATTCTCCCACTGGCAATGGGCTACTAAACTGTTATCGCCCTCGATCTAACACCTGACTCAATTTCAACACCAGGAGAAGAGAAGAAGTATTTTACTACCTAAGATATGTTTCTTAAACTGAAAATAGAACGCCTGAATGCTACACAAAATTTAGTGACGTAACACGTTCATCAGTGAAAGTAACTGCTACATAACTGTTATTCAGTATTTATTATTATTGCTTTTTTAGGTGCTGATTTATATTAATTGGAATATTGAATTGTCAGTTTTTTTAATGGCCCTATAAGTACACTACCATTTCCAATGTCTTTAAAATGTGGTGCTATTGGCGAATGCTTAAAATCGGATGGGTGGATAGAATCACTAACGAGGAAGTTATAAACACAATGGGGGGAAAGCGAACAATATGGAGGACGTTGACCAAGATTAATAGGCCACGTTTTAAGGCACGCGGTTCTTGCAAAATTTGCATTAGAGGGAACTGTGTGCAGTAAGAACAGAAGAGGGAGACCAAGGATGGAATTCGCTGAATAGATTAGGGAGGGTGTGAGATGTGGTAGCTATTTAAAAATGAAAAGGCTTGCGCAGGACAGGTTAGCCTGGAGGGTTGCATCAGACCAGTCTTAGGACTGAATACCACAACAACCATCACTAAGTTTGGTTTTTCATTCAAATTGAGTGACTGGTCTTAATAGGTTTTACTAACTACAACACCTTTGAATAATTATTTTAGTTAATAGTCACCATAATGTTTACTTTTTAAAGGGCTAGACTTTGAACTCATTATCGTAACCGCTCGCAAAGCTCACATTTTTGTGACAGTATATTTTTAAACTACAAGGGCTACATTTCAGATATTCCAGAATGTACAAGTAAATGACAATAACAATGAGTCATATATACTGAATTTAAATTTTGATAATCTGTTTTTACATTTAAAGAATTAATATTTGATTTTATGTGAAGCATTTAGAAGTTTGCGCTTGGTTTGACTAATATAACAACCTTTGTGGTCTAGACACTGAATTTTAAACAAACATTATGCTTATAAAAAGTTAGTTACACAATCTTAACAATCTTTTACAAAATTTAAATTATTGTAAGACGTATATACTACACTAACACCGAAATTGGTATACGCATCGTATTTGTTGTAATGGTAATGTCTGATGCTACCGTCGATGCTAACATATCCTGTGCAAGCTTTTACATTTCTAAATCACAACCACGTGCACATACTCCCTAATCTGCTTAGCGCATTAAATCCTTGGCCTCTCTCTCTTCTCTTATTACCTCACACACTTCCCTTTAATACCAATTTGACAAGAGCCTCATATCACAAAACGGGCCTAATCCATCTATTCCCTCTCTTCGTCAAAGTCCTCCAAATTGTTCGCTTTTCCTAACTTCCTCGTTAGTGATTCTATCCACCAATCTGATTTTCAGCATTCGCCTATAGCACCACATTTCGAAAGCATTTATTCTTTTTCTGTTTGCCAACTCCTACCGTACACGATTCACACCCATATAACGTCGCACTCCATACCAACATTTTTAATAATTATTATCTAATATTCATACTTATATTAGCCGTAAATAAATTCCTCTTTTTTGCGAAAGCCTTCCTTGCCTGTCCTATCCTACTCAAGTTATTACGCTTCCCAAGTAGTAGAATTTATTAACTTTTTTCAAAATATCCCCCCCTCAATCTATTCAACTATTTTTCATACCCCCATCACCTTGGGTTTCCCTCTATTAATCCTTATGTTGTACTCTTCCTCTAGGACCACGTTCAAACGATTTATAATGATTTCCAATTCTTCTGACTCCCCTAAAACTACAGTATCATCGGTAAAGCGTAGGGTTGTATTTCTTCTCCTTGCATTATGATTTATTTTCCATATTCCGTTTTTAACTTTCTTCATCGCCTGTTCAATATATAAGTTAAACAGCATGGGTGACAGACTGCATCCTTATCTTACTCCTTTCTTGATTACTGCTTTCTTTTATTGCCCTTCAATTTTAATTACCGCTGACTACCTTCTGTACAAGTTAAAGATAAAGCCTCCTTTCTCGATATTTTATTCCTGTCCTCATAAAAATATTTAGTAGTGTGGTTCACATTATCAAAGGCTTTTTTTAAATCTACAAATGCCATGAACGTAGGCCTGTTTTTTCTTATCCTGTCTTCTATAATTAGACGCAGAGTGAATATTGTTCTCTTGTTGCTACATTCTTTCTAAAACCAAACTGATCTCCTAACTCGCATTCTATTTGACGTTCTATCTTCGCATATACGAGTTTCGTTATCATTTTACACGCATGAAATACTAAACTATTTGTCGTAAATATGGTAAAACAATGAAGGCTCATAGTTTTATTTTTACCATTATTAGTTGCAGATGAGTTCTATAAGTCAAAGAATTTAATCTGGCATTATTGCACATAAAACTCGTAACATGCAGGCGCTTCATCCCAGAGTGACTGCGGGGCTTACCTGATCATGTCGGGAATGCCTCGCACTCTCTCTGGGTATTTTTTTTTATCAAAGTTCTCATATGCCGAGACACCTTCACCTATTTTAGGAGGTATATGTACTGGGGTCAAAGACCTTGGGCATATGGCAAGAGTTGTCCGCTAATCCCATTGGATCAGTCGGCCAACTGCCTCCTGAAACTGGTGGAGACATGGAGAAGGGAATGCTGCGACCCCACAGCAGACTCGTCTCCCGTCATTCGGGTTTTCTAGGGTTTTCCCTGCATCTCTTTAGGTGGAACACCGGGTAGGATCCTTAAACCATAGCTTGGGGGCCGTAGCTAATTCTTAGTTACCTTCACTACCTTCCACATCCCCCATTCAATTCCCTTCCTATGCTCTTAAAGGGGGGTTGCCTTTTTCAGGATCATCCTCATGTAGCCTGTTAACCTAAAAAAAAGAAAATCTTGAAGTTAAAAAATATTTAGTTCCAACAATGTGAACTTTTTGATCTTTTCCTTTGCCTTTTATTTTACTCATTTCCACCCCCTACGTTGCAACATGAAATTTTTGTTAGATTTTAATTGTAAGTACCTACAACATTCCAAATTTATTTATTTGTATTCAACTATGTATATTTAATTATATAATTTTTTTGTAGAAATAACTGAGGAGGTCTGAAAGTTGGGGGGCAAACGCTTTCAAATAAAATTACTTCATTTCAGACTATTGCACTTCATTGTGTTTAATTTATAATTAAAAGCCAAATTAATTCTATAACTTTATTTGTAATTTTTTTCTCGGACGATTAGAAATCTTCTCATTATAAAATTCGTTCTTCTCTCCTCAACCCTATCTTATATATAAAAAATAAGATTTATTTCTATTGCTAAGGTTCCTGTTAGGCTATTATTTTTATGAAGTACTATACTTTTTGGAGTTGCTGGAGTAAATGTTGGTCCAGGGCTCACATTCTTGAGAGACACGGTGATGAAAGAGGATAAAACGTTGGAGGTTTCCATAGTTGTGGTTAAACCTCACAAAGCTTAGGCTAACCGCGAATGTCGCCACTAAAGTTTTTTTCTGTTTCAAAGCCGGGTTTGCCAACTGAGTTAGGACTATTTAAATCTAATAATGAAGTATACCCCTTGTTCTTCACTCATCATATGTTTGTTTCTGAGATTGTATATAAATTAAACCACATTGAAATTAATCTATCGATTTTGTAAATTTTATCAATGCTCTCTATTAAAAACCGATAAATTTACGTTAGTACGGTTTATTGGAAATCGTTCAGAGGTCTGTGAGATTATCTCAGGTTTCAAAGTTTGAAGTTTAAATTTGATCTGCTTTATAATTTTGGCAGTACTCAACTGAGGAAATTGCAAAAGTAAAAAAAAATAAAATAAGGGTTAATTGTAAATACATTTTTGAAAACTTGGGAGAAGACAGTCGGGCAATCGATATTGTGACAGCTTGCCACTACAAATCCGAAATATGTCATGGAAGACACCTCAGTAGGTCATAGCACCACGGAGAAGGAAAGAAAATGTTACTACTTGTCTAGAATCTTCAGGTTGTCTCAGAGTACAATTTCCTTGTATTCATATGTAATTCCAGACATATTCACCATTTTTCCAACCACCCCACTGCGGTGACTCGTTCCCCTCACATTTTAATTTAAGTAAAAATGATAAGTAAATTATTTCGTCGTAAAGCAAAAATAATTTATCTTCATAGTTTGGCGAGTCGCGTACAGGTGATGGTGATACCTTGCCGGCTGTTACGGTCAATGTTTGGCCTGGAATTCTTTGTGGACAGACGATCTGAGAGTATGGACCATACAGAAGTGATGGTAGCAGGCAGAATAAATTAACTATCTCAACGTTATGGACTAACCTTTCAAAAATTGCGGTTCGGCTAAAGACGAATTTGGCAACGTATGGGACCAATGACGCAAAAGTTGTGGTTGGGATGAAGAAGAATTTGCCAACTTATTTCACACAAGAAGACTTATACCACTGCAGTGAACCAGTCGGTGTCCAAATTGTAGGAAGGACGACATCACTCAATCAACTCCGGTGCCAACAACTTTTTTTTTATTGATAATAATTTACTTGACCTGTTTTCTAGATTCAATAACAGGTCTGTTTAACAATATTTTTCTTTTGTTGGTACATTTTTTTACATAGATATAAATATGTATGAATACAATAATAAAGTATATGCGTATATTTAAATTTGTTTTAGCATGGAAGATCATCATCTTTTTTTTGGGGTAACAGGCTACATGAGGGTGATCCTGAACAGGCAACTCCCCTTTAATAGCATAGGAAGGGAATTGAAAAGGGGGGATGCGGAAGGTAGAGCAAGGTAGCCAAGGGTTAACTAGGGCCCCCGGGCTATGGTTTAAGGATCCTACCCGGTGTTTCACCTAAAGAGATCCAGGGAAAATCCTAGAAAGCCTGCATCAGGTAGGTCGGGCATTCTGTTACACTAGTTTTATTATTATATTATTTTAGTGGAGAGACTGAAGGAGAGAATTCTTAATTTCTTTGTCTCCTCATCCTTTCCACCTTTATACATTTTGTTTGTGAAACAACTCCGGTTTTCCGGTTACGACCCACGTTAACGGATCTCCATGACGCGTTGGTCGAGTAGTTGTAGGTTCAAACTTTTTTACTAATTTTATACTCTAATTATTTATGACTGTATTTGTATTAGCAGAGTTATGTAATTTGTTTAAGATAATTACTTGAATAATCTTACTATTACTATAATTTATATTCTATTTTATGTTTTATGTTATGATGTCCATATTTTTGTCCTGGATTTGAAAGTCCGGTCCGATGATGAGTATATTAAGTCTTATGATGTAATATTTAAGATTCTATATTTTTAGTCCTGTATTTTGTCAGTTCTAAAGCGGATATCAGGTTTGTCAAATTTTCTAGAGCCGCGGTGAGTGGTGGGTTTCTTATTATTTCCCATAGTCTTTCTTTTCTTAAGGTTTCTCTTATTGTCTTGTCTACCTCATAATTGGGGCATTCCAGTATGGCGTGTTCCGGTGTTCCTATCTCTCCACAGGCACATAGATTGTCTGGTCTGCTATTTATTCTTCCCAGATATTGTCCGTATGGACCATGACCAGTAAGAAAATGTATAAGACCCTTGGTACTGGAAAACTCGTAGAATTTTGGAAAGCAACCTTTTATTCAAAATGCGTTTAATAAATTTTATATTTTTATTTTAATAACTACATCAGCCATTTAGAGTTGCAAAAAGATTATTTCTGCTTTACTGAGTTAGGCCTTTTTAAACTAACTTCCATTAACTGATTTTTGTTTAAAATATTTAATGGGAGTTATATTTTTGTCTATTTTTTATTCATTAATTAACTCCACATGAAAATGTTTACCGGTTTCAATTTTAATAATTAAATTAATTGCATTTAAATTTAATTAGATTATGGTCATTTAACCAATTCCCTATTCCCGATATTTGTAGGTATAAGACTATCACCACACCAGGAATCAAAAAAGGGTTATGATTTTAAGCCTTATTAAGAGGACCATACATTTATCTAAATTTCATTTCGAAAATCCATCCATCGTCACCAATATTATTCTTGCTAATATGTATCCTCCTTTTCTTATTCATACCAATATCCACAATAGACTCAAGAAATTGCCACATTCTTCTTGCATTAATCGTCAATATCACTATAATCCCAACACCAAGGTTGTATTTCTTTTTACAATGGGCTTCATAGTGACTTAACCAATTTACTCCGCCAATACAGCATTGTCATCATTTACGAATGCACTATCTTGTTAAGTCAAGAAAGACAAAGACCCTTTGTGTCACTAGGATACACACTTTTCGGATTACAAAATTGAATGCAATTCTGTTTACATAAGCCAAATCAAAAGGGTATTAAAAACCAGAATCAAGGAACATAGGACGAATTATAAGTTACCCGGTTACTTATGTTCTACAATCACATCTTTAAATGGGCCAATGTTGTAAAAATGTTTGATTTTAAAACTAATTATATTTATAGACTTGTTTCAGAAATAATCAACATAAAAATAAATCAATGTATAATCATTAATGTTCAAGGTGATTGCGATTTTTAAGTAAAACGTATGATCTTTTATATTACTTAGTCAGTAAGCTCTTCGGGCTCTTTGGTTTATAAATATCACTTGACAAGGTCCAAGGAGGAAACGTCGTGGGTTTCATTAATAGTTAAAATTGTCTATTTCTTTAATGGCCATATAATTATTTTTATTTTCACATGTAATTCCATTTGTGTAGAATGATTGTATCATTCCAACGAAAAAATAATAGAATAGACGAACTTAACAATTTATGATAATTAAAAACAGTTCTATTTTACATAATAAATGGAAGTATAAAATGTTCAATAAAACCGCGCTTGGGTAAACAGCTGATTTCTAAATCTTGTTAGTAGTGTTTCGTGGCATATATCACTTATCCGAGGAGACGCATTATATTGTTAGGATTTATTGTGTCATGTTTGGGGAATCTGAATAGAAACGTTAAATCTTTAACTAACTCCGATGTACTTGCGCTCCGTCTTAGTTGTATCCATCATAATCAGGAAAAATTAATTTATAGCTTCACTTTTGTTCCGCTTGGATTTTTCCATATTCACGAGAAAAGTTGTTTCTGCGAAAATAAGAAGTTAGTCAACTGATTACGGGGACTCCCCTACACCCACTTCGCCATAGCTTGCAGTTCTCAGTATAGAGGAAACTATTCGTAGTTTCCTTGCTGCATTACACACTGCACACCCACTCTAGTCTTTAGACCAGTCTTTTTAGTTCTTTTTATCAAATATATAGTTCGGTAACTCCAGTTGAAAGGACAATTTTTTAATATGGAAGTGACCTATAACTGTAATATAAATAATAATACGCATATTAACACTACTTATATTTATTACAATGAATCAAAAGACTGCTAATAAGTCAGCATATAATTTTATTACTATTTAAATAATATATATACGACGTTTCGTCTCTCTTTTCAGACTGCATCAGACATGTTGTCGTTGTTGAAGTATTCAGTCCTAAGACTGGTCTGAATAAACCTTCCATGCTACCCTCGCTTGTACAAGCCTTTTCAATTCAGTATAACTACAACATCCCACATCCTCTCTAAACTGCTTAGCGCATTCCATCCTTGGCCTTCCTCTTCTGTTCTTATCCCATACACTTTTCTTTAATGCTAAATATACAGGACCCTCATATCTCAAAACGTGACCTCTTAATCTATCCCTTCTCTTGGTCAACGTCCTCCATATTGTTCGCTATTCGCGTATTCTGCTTATAACTTCCTCGTTAGTTACCCTATCCACCCGTCTGATTTTCAGCATTCTCCTGTATCACCACATTTCAAAGGCTTCAATTCTTTCCTTTCCCCAACTCCTATCGTCCACGTTTCGCACCCATATAACGTCACGCTCCATACAACCATTTTTAGCAACGATTTCCTAATATTCACACTTATATAACCCGTAAGTAAATCCCTCTTTTTCGCGAAAGCCTTCCTTGCCTGTGCTATTCTACTCATTATGTCTACTATACTTCTACCATACTTAGTTATTACGCTTCCGAAGTAGCAGAATTCCTTAACTTCCGTCAAAATATCCCTCCCCAATCTAACACCCTTTGGTATTCCACTGTTTCCTATACTACACTCCATTACCTTAGTCTTCCTTCTATTAATCCTCATATTGAGCTCTTTCTCCAGGATCACGTTCATGCCATTTATTATGCTTTCCAAGTCTTCTTCTGACTCCCTTAATACTACAATATCATCTGAAAACCGCAGGGTTTTTATTTCTTCTCTTGCAGTATGATTCATTTTCCTATTACTTTTTAACTTTCTTCAGCGCCTGTTCTACATATAAGTTAAACAGTAAGGGCGACAGACTGCATCCCTGTCCGACTCCTTTCCAGATTTCAGCTTTCTTTTCTTGACCTTCAATATAAATTATTAATGTATCATCTTTATTGTTAACCTGATGTGGTCCATATTTGGACGGAAGCTGTAACTAATTTTTGGGGTCTTTACTTTGATTTAATATAAATAAAAATGGTTTGATTGAAAAGGGTAAAATAATTTATTTTCAATCTAATGTATTACATGAACTGGTGTCCTTTACGCTACCTTACACAAAGCTGATATGAAATTTAATATTTTCTTTATAAAGGGTGGCTGCATTTACTGAATGAATAACTGATGAAAATTATATAAAAAAACCAAGGGTCCTCTTTGTGTGCATTTAGTGTATCAATATTCGGTTAAGGTAGGAGTTTCTCCGTTTCCAGGACGATTACGGTGATCTTCCCTCTCAAGGCGTGGCTGGTGGCCATACAGCATATTTCGGATTGGTAGGTCGTTGGCATTACTCGAGTGAGCGTTTGAGTAAATCAGCTCCAAGTTTCAGGTCTCTGAGGATCAGATTCTTTCTTTACGGTTTGGCGTAAATCCCTCTTTCGGTTTGTGCTATCCTACTTTTTATACTTCTACCATCCCTAGTTATTGCTAGCCCAAGTAGCAGAATTCCTTAACTTCCGTCAAAATATCCCTTTCCAGTCTAACTCCATTTGTTATTCCACTGTTTCCCATACTACACTCCATTACCTTGGTTTTCCCTCTATTAATCCTCATAATGAACTCTTTCTCCAGGACTACGTTCATGCCATTTATTATGGTTTCCAAGTCTTCTTGTGATTCTCCAAATACTACAATATCGTCGGCAAAGCGTAATTTTCTGCTAGCATATTGTAATTTGTGCGCATAAATCTTAGACGTTAGTCCAGTTGAGCGTCGGTGAGGGTTGATCGATTTTATGCTGGAAAATAAACATTCCCAAAGGTATGCAGACTCGTCTAATTGCAATGAAAAGAACACACTTTCTTGAACATCATCATTCAACTACCATTAATTTTTTTGGGGGTTAGAAAATTACATGAGGGTGATCCTGACACAGGCAACTGCATAGGAAGGGAACAGTTAAGATTGAAAAGGGAGGGGGGAATCGGAAGGGAGAAGAAGCAAGCCAAAGGTTTCTGAAATATTGGAAGAGTAGAAGACCGTAGTATAAAGCCTGGGCACCATTTTGCAACGTAAATTGAAAAACAGAAAAACTACAAGTATATAAAATAATTGTACCAAGTCTGAAATATGCCACTTTTAGTCATTAATTTAGGTCAAAGGAACATATTAAAATATGAGTACGAACCCCTCTATAAACTACAGGATAATTGGATAAAATAAATTCGATAAGTGGAGCGAACAAAATAAAACGGAGGCTAATATACTAACAATCTAGCGCGTATAACATTTAAGGATTTATATTTAGTCTACCTCATCGAATTTTCTATTTAAGTTCCTGACTACCTATGCCTTTGCATCCTGAAGTTTCATTACTCATTTTTATAGAATCATGGTGTGTAAATATGACGTACTCCGTTTTAATGTTTTATTATCTGGCGACATAATAGACTTTGCTATGGTAACAACGGTCGGGCTCATAAAAATGTACACTGGGTTTATTTGCTGTTTAATAGCATTGTGCTACCGATATTCTCATCTTTTGGTCATAAAAAGTAGGATTAAAAAGCAAATGCGCCAGAAAAACTTTAAAGCTCGGATGTAAAACATTAGCTAACATACGCCTGAATACCTTTACTTCATTATTTAAAAAAAAACAAGCACACATTAATTTGTTCGCATAGTAATATAAAGGTGTTGAAACGTGAATTAGCTTGATTTTATGCTTCTTTTGCGAGTTTTATTTGTAATTATGTCCGTCAGGTGAAATTATAGAAGCCTCAAGGGTTTTTTAATATTTTAAAACATTAAACAAAGTCAGTGATTTTTCTTAAAACGGACGCGGTTTTTAATGTGTAATATTCTGCATTCGGAGTATTAATTAGGCGAGTTTCAACAGACCTTCTTCATTATGTAAACGCAGTAGTTTTTCATTCCCCTCGATAATGAAAGGTTCATAAAAGCAAGATAGTTGAAATGAAGAAATACTTCAGCACGTGAAACTGTAATGGCGTCGGGTCGGACATGACGCCATAATAGCATGAAGTAGTTGTAGAAACGCAGGGTACGAAATGACATGCACGTGGTCCGGGGACTAGGATTATTGCCAGGGGATTAAGAGAGGGCTTTAAACCTCCAGCCCAGACTCTAGAGGTGCTCCATAAAGAGACAACGCGACAGCTCCCTTAATCTCTTCACTAAAGCACGTTCAACCTCCTTTCTTTGCATTACATCTCTCTAATATTATTTTCATTATATGTTACGTGTAGCATTTCAATAGCGATTTTTACGACGGTATGTTTTTTATATACTCTATTCCATTACATAGATATGATGGCATGTTATTTTTCTATGAATCCCCAGTTCGCAGTGCATATATAAATTTCCCAATAAAACTGTCTAAGACATATTTCTGGTCTTAATTTCTGCTGTATCAGTTCAATTTCAAATTTATTAATAATAGCCAGGAATTCAGGACACTATGATAATATTAAGAAATTAATATGAAAACAGGCAGAAGGTCGTCCCTCAATTTTGGGACTTCTCCAAGTAAGGCGATACATAACCAAACTTCTTCTGGAGTTAACTACATACAAAATATTTTACTACAAATTAGAAATTAAAAATGTGTTATTAAATAGTGTACCGTAGTGTCCAAGCTCATTTACGTCCCTGAAACACAATTTCTATTATTATAATGTTGATATCGTGGAATGCTAATAATTATTTCACAAGACTGAAGAGTGAAACGTTACATATACATCGTAATCCTATTGTATTAAATGTTAAAAATGATACGAATAATTTGAAAAAAAAATTTGCGGTACTCTGTTGCTGAAAAAAAAAATTAAATTTATGTAACATTCCATTATTTATTCGAGTTACTACAAATTCACTTTGTTAAGTTTAAAGATTACAAGTCTGATACATGCCACTTTTAGTCATTAATTTAGGTCAAAGGAACATATTAAAATATTAGTACAAACCCCTCTATAAACTACAGGATAATTAGATAAAATAAATTCGATATGGAACTGTGGTCTGAAGTGGAGCCAACAAAATAAAACGGAGGCTAATATGCTAACAAAATAGCGCGTATAACATTACTCTTAGTTCTTAAATCACATTTTGCTTATAACCTTCATTGGACGCAAAATTTTAACGTTTTGACCTCTATTTTTTTCATTTTAACTAAATTGATTAAAAGCTACATAATTTATATTTCAACAAAATTAATGTCAATTTAGATTCGTAATTTCTTTTGTCTGTAGTTAAAACCTGAAGAAATTTGTTGATGTCTCGTTTTTATCTGAAGAAGTCCAATTTAGTTGACGAAACGTTGTAAAGTATCTAATGTTTTAAATAACGTAGTGGTTTTAATGTAGATCTGATAATTTTATAAATGCCAGATTAATTGAAATAATATGACAATATAATTCATGTTTATACTCATTCGGTATATATGTTCTTTTGAGTTTCGACGACGAAGTTAATAACATTAAGTATATCAAAGATCGAAGGTTTTCCCGGTGTATATTTTGAATAAACAATTCTTGGGTTTTTAACCGGGTTAAATGGAGTTTAGGCCGGGTGGAAACCCAAGAATTGTTTATTCTTAATAAGTATAATTGGTAAATTTATTCCTAAAATTATATAAATATCTACTTTTACTTAATTTAACTTTTGAATACCAATTGAATTCGGTTGAATTTAGAGGGAGTATTAAGCCAAAGTTCAAGTTACACACATCCCTCCCCCTTTCTCATCGGTATTACTTTTCAAATGAAATTAGTGATTTTTACGCTTAACAGGCTGCAAGAGGGTGATCCTGAAACGGGCAACTCCCTTTTAATAGCATAGGAAGGCATGTGGGAGGGATGACCAGGGTCCCCGAGTTATATTTTATGGAACGTACCCGGTGCTTCACCTAGGAAACCTGCATTAGGTAGGTCGGAAGAGCAGTTTTTGTGGGATCAGAGTAGCTCTCGTAGGACCCCGGAGAAATAACGTGGCTGAAGCAGTCGCACTTTTTTTTCACTTCAATACTCATACGACACGTTTTGCCTTTATTTTACGATGATAAAGGAGGTTGGTGAGGGGAGGCAGGATCATCACAGGCTTAGTAGACCTGCCATTTGTCTCGAGATGGTATTAGCTTATTTTCAGAATATGCAATGACAAATATAGTTATACTTCGGATGCGTAAGATAAAATGTAGAATGTATTCTATCTTGAGACCTCGTGTGCTTGGATGATCTGTGACCGACTGTCTGTATGTGGACGTTCACCAGATCGTGTGTATTGCGTGATTGCATCTCAAATCTTGTAAGGGGCATAACCAAGAAGATCAGCTGTGTCAAAAATTTCAGTAAATTTCAAAGAGTGAAATGTATAATAAATGAGAAAGATCCCAATCAATAGTGCAAAGTCTCCTACCCTATTCACAACAGTCCCTCCATTAATTAAGGCTACTCGTGCAACAGAAAGAACTTGAACTTCAGTTTAAAAGTTTATCAAAGTCGTAGAAAATCTTGATCACGACGTGTTAACGTCCCTCTCAATTAATCATTAATCGTCGGATCAAAATCTGTTGCACAGTCCAATAGCGAGGAAGTTCAATCATGTTTACTAAGTTAACAAATTTTTGTCATGTAGCTCAATCATCACAGCTCGATCTCTGCGCTATTTGTTCTTCGTGGACTTTATATTTGTTAATTTTCTGGTTTACAAGTCTTTTTAACGTCGCTTCCGTCATCTTAATTTCAAGCGACATTTCTGGGTGAAATTAATACTTTTCATGATTTAACTTTGGGGGTTGCCTTGTTCTCTCTCTAATTGCAAGATTCGCACATTCCGAGGCAATTTAATCTCTTTTGGAAGGTGTATGTACTGGGGCCGAAGACCTTGGGCTGATCTCATTCGATCAGTCAGCCAACTGCCTCATAAAACCGGTGGACACATAGAGAAGAGAATGCTGTGACCCCACAGCAAACTCCTCTCTCGTAATTCTGAAGGGCGTGAGAATAGTACTCAAAAAGGCAAACCTACCTGATGCAGGTTTTCTAGGGTATTCCTTGAATCTCTTTTAGATGAATCACCGGGTAGGATCCTTAAACTATAGCCAAGGGGCCCTAGCCAACCCTTGGTTATCTTGCTCTACCTTACACATCCCCCCTCATGTAGACTTTACTCAAAAATTAATTCCCTCAGATGTCAGTTCTTTCCTTATGTTGAAATTTCTGGGTGAAATCCAAGTGCGAAGATGTTTTTGTAAAACCCAATAATAATAATAATAATCATATTCCGTAGATCCTGTAAAGAAGCTAAGCTTCAAGGATGTGGAATGAGTCAGGGTATACATTTATTACATTATATAAAAGATAAATATACTTATAACAAATTTTTGTAACCAAATAGAAAGGCAATTCCAACATTATAAACTAATTACTCGTCTCCGATTCTTCTATAAATTCCTTTACTGAATAGAAGGAGTGGCTAAGCAAAAATGAGCATAATTAAGTCTTAAATTTACCTTGATTAACGGACAACTGTTTAATTCTGTGCGACAGTCTGCTGAAGATGGATATCCCAGAATAATGCACACCTTTCTGTGCAATTGACAATGTTTTACATTTTCTGTACAGATTATTTTGGTTCCTTGTATTGAAGGGATGAATATCAGAATTATTCAAAAAATAAGTGCCTATTTGTGATTACAAATAACATCAATGAATAAATGTATTGGCACGTTAAAGTGAAAATGCCTAACTTTTTGAACAGAGTTCTGCAAGAAGTTCTTGAGGTAACCCGACATATTGCTCTAATAACACGTTTTTGACTAATAGAAATCTTATCTATGCTTGCTGAGTTGCCCCAAAATATAATACCATATGATAAAACAGAATGGAAATATGCAAAGTATACTAATTTTCTTGTTTTTAGATCACTGAAGGTGGACATTGCTCTTACAGCATATGTAGCTGAGCTGAGTTTCTTAAGTAATTGATTAATCTGATCAGTCCATTTAAGTGTTATAGATTGTTAAGTTGTGTTGTGTGTGTGAAATTGTATGAAATGTGTTTTGTCACAGTTATTTGTTAGTCAGTTCACATTAAACCATGTTAGCAGGTTAGTTAAATTATTGTTACTTGCCTCTTCTAGTGTGTCTTTGTTAATTTTTACTATTACACTAGTATCGTCTGCAAAGAGGATAGCTTTAAAAGTTGAATGTATGGTATTAGGAAGATCATTTATATATATAAGGAATAATAATGGCCCTAATACTGATCCCTGTGGAACCCCAATAGTATTAGTACATCAATTAACGTCTGTTTTTCAAAATAATTAAATCGAATAAATTGGCGACCATTTACAGACGATAAAGTTTGTATGTAATTAATCCCTCGTCACTCTGTTTGGTACCTTATCAGCTAATTTCTTCAAATCTTACTATAAATATTGTTCAAAAAATGAGAAAGTACAATAAAAATTAATTAGTAACATTTCTAACTTTTTATTAACATTATTAAAAATAAATATGTCAATGAATATATATTACAGTCTTTAAGTACTCGTTTTTAAATTTTGATAAACAAATAAAGTTTAAGTTGCATTTCCTCTCAAAATTATAAACAGTTTTTATAGTAGCATTTGAAGAAATTTCCTGAAGAAGTCCCAATTTTGGCGAGGAAAAGTGGGATGAATTAAATAGGAAATTTATGATCTGTAATTGCTCGCCAATTTATTTGATTTAAAACAAGTATTATTTTCGTGGAGCTCCTATTCTGCATCCATTGTCCTTTAACCATCTCAATACTTAGTTTCATATGGCAGAGGCTACTGAACTTTTTTCTATTAATTATTCTAGTAAGGTATTTTCGTTTTTTAATGCCTTTAAATGTATGTGGTGTAATTAAACAGCATTTTCCGCTGACCGACAACATATTGCCGTATTTAAAATTATCTGAGACACCAGAAAAAATATATCTGTATCGATTTATACGATATAATATGTTCTGTATCGACACCCTGGGGGTCGTCGATGCGGACCTACGGCTATATTTTAATTAAAAATCCCAAAACTAATAGTCTATGAAGGTAAATGAGTATAACGCCCAAATTATTCAGAAATAATATTTAATGAGTAAAATTTGGTGCTTATGATCAAAATTGCACGACGTGTCGTTAATTTCATTGGAAACTCCTCACATGCGATGATGATTATTGTTGTTGTGGTATTCAGTCCCAAGACATGAAAACCTGTCTTGTGCAAGCCTTTTCATTTCCGCATAACTACCACATCCCACATTTCCCCTAATCTGCTTAGAGTATTCCATCCTTTGTCTCCCTCTTTGTTCTTTCCCCACACACTTCCCTCTAATGCTAAGACCCTCATGTCTCAAAACGTGGCCTATTAATCTATCTTTCTCTTGGTCAACGTCCTCCATATTGTCCTCTCTTCCTCTATTCTGTTTACATCTTCTTCGGTAGTGATTCGATCCAACCATATTATTTTCAGCATTCTCCTATAGCGCTGTAGATAATTATTAGATATTTAAGAATACAAAGAAAACCATTTTTTATAAACATGGCATATAAGATACCATTATATTAAAATTTATAGAAAGATTACTTAAAATTTATTTCATGTGATATAAATTGATAAATATTTAATGTTCTCAACGCTCATTGCGTTGTTAAATAATTAACTAGAGAAAAAATTATGATCAGAGTTATGAATTGTATTAATATTGACCTTATCAATTCTTCAGATTAATGGAAGAATTTTTGGATATTATGTGTAACGTTTCACTCATTATTATAGAATAATAATTACATTTTTCGTCTAAAATTTGCCATTGTAATGTAACCTGTCTTATTTTCCCTCCGTCCCTGGAAGCAGCTAAGTTGGGCTGCATTGTTGTCGAGTGTGTTTGCCGACCTTTGTTGTGGAAGGCGCGCCCTAGCGCAGGACTGTGCGTTAGTCGTCGACGGACACTCACGGTGTAAGGCGGATGGTGGGTTCGCGAGAAATCGCTGACGTAAGTGAAGGGTCTCGAACCCGTCACGGAATCTGGTGGTGAGACGCCAACACGAAATTTGGATTTGATTATAAATTCTGATGAATTTCGTGGCGATGTGGCGTGGTGAACGGATGATAAACTATTGTTTCGACGACCACACTCTGTGGATTTATTATGTTCTCATTGCTCGAATAAATGAACTGTTGTTTTGGTAGTTTTCAGTTGGAAAAATTACCTGGCGCATTAAAAGTATAAGGAATAAGAGATTTAAGTTGTAGCCAGCCGAGGCGAAAAACGGCGCCTGCTACAGTGATTTATGATTATTTAATGATGTTTAAAAGCTATTGAATAATTTTGAAAGATGAAATTAAAAATTCTTTCCGTGTTCATTGAGGCGAGTTATTAAAGAGCGTTATGTTTGGCTGATGTAACAAGCTTTGTAATATAAACATGTTAGTTGGAAATGTTAATTTTTTGTTTAATATTTATGCTTAAGTTTAAATTATTAGAATATTTAAAAATAACACAAATACCCATTTATCAAGAAAGTCAATAAGGTACTGTTTGATTTCCGAAAAAAGACGAATTATAAAATACGTTTATTTTTAACCTTGATAACGAGTAAATCATAAATTTCGTATTTAATTTTCATTGATAATTTGCTAAAAAAATATAATGTATAATAATTTAGTAGAAGGGTATTGACAATTTTGTCAAGGTTATTATACAAATATGTTTGGGAAAATTTTGCTGGATGTGAATTTAATACCAGCTAGAACTTCCCTTATATGTGGCTGTGGGTGCGAATCTGATCCCACATGACTACCGAGCGCGTCTTGGCATCCCCAAAACATAGTTTACATGACAATTTTCACAACGCGCTGACGTTTTTAGCATTACGAGCAGACATACCTAATTTTTTACTAAAAGCTTTTAAATTTTTAAGAGTCGATAAGAACAAAAATATAAATTCTTTTATTATAAATGTTTATTACGTAAAGTTGTAAGTGTAAAATTACATAAATAAATTTAATAATGCTCTTGTTATGGTAATCAGTCCTGAGACTGATCTGATAATAATCAATTAAATAATTATTTTCGGTCGCTATGTGTAAGCACATTTAGATATATGTTTCTCTTTTAAATTCATGAAATAAATTTTTTTCATGTTAATTGTTATTTGCACCTGCGGACACCCGCTTTTGTTTTAAAAAATATTTCTTTACCTTTATTTCTGACTAATTTGGATAACGTTTCATCGGTTATCCGCTTCCTGTCGCGAATCATATAGTCGCAGCTGGTCGAGATGTACGGGGAGACTGTAATGTCGTAGAATGATGTCGGATTTGGCTGCATGGCGTCATCAGCTCCTGGAGAAGCTGATCCGGGACACCTTTCTCCTCACTTGGAGGGGCACCTACGAGGCTGACAAATCCCTTCAGACGAGAAGGTGAAACAGTTCCCGACAACGTGGCTGAACAAGCAATGACTCGACTTTTGTCAGCAGGGAATATTAAATCTCATTCCAGCGAAAATTGCTTAAACCGATATGGAAAAATAACCTGCTGTACACACTGTGTGTTGGTTGATCAAATAAAGATGTTCAAGTTGCATTGTAAGCTTTGTGACCTCAGTTTCTGATTCCTCCTCGTATCTTAACAATGCTATAAAGTTTTTAATTCATTTACTACAATAAAATACAAAAATACGACCGAGGTTTATTTCAACTATTAGTATCACAAGGTGTTGGAGTCGAAGAGGTTAGTACTAATCTTTCACTTATCATCTGGGAAAATATCTCATTTCTTCATATTCATTGGTACAATAGTAATTGTGATAATGGACCAACATATTTTTGAACTCAAGTGAACAGTTTTGATTACTTATCTTAAAATTCGTTGTTTGTTATAATAATTATGGGGTTTAAAGGTCGCTAAGCTCTTTGCGGTATGTTGATAATATTTTCTGGTATTACCCACATAGATAATTACCTCCCGTAATTGAACTTTTTTGACGTTGTGGTTATTGGTTCGAATTGAAAAATTATTTCCAATTGGTATCAAAAATATACGTACACAGGAAGAATTCTTAATTATATGCCATAAAAAGGCTATGGTTTTTAATCTAGTTGATAAGGCAATCAAAATATCTCATCAGTGCTATCATCAATTTAATCTGGATAGAATTGTAAATATTCTTATACTCAATTCGTATCGTTTGCAATTTATTCACAAATAGATTAAAAATAGGATGACTTAGATAATGTACGAAATTAATAATCCATTCGTGAAACTATCAAGCAACAAATTTATACACATATTTTCCCCCTTTTTTGAAAAAGCTGAGTACAATATTGGTGACTTGTGTAAAATTGATGGCATCCGGGTTATTGACAAAACTACCAATAATTGAAATTCTTTTAAAAATATTAAAATATTTAAAAGTTTCGATAAACATAATGTTCTATGCCAAATTAATTGTTTATGTTGCAGCTCTTGTTATATTGGTAAAAGTGAACGTGCATTAATGAACACAAAATACATTTAAAAATGACACAAAAATTTATTCAGTTTTGTCAAAGAATATATATTTAAATAACCATCAGAAGGACTGGCAACGTATAAAAAATTAGATGTAGAATGATGCGTGAGATACTTTACATCAGATCAAAAAATTCGACCATCAGCGTTAAAAATGATACAATTAGCAATTTGAACAAAATATACGATTCACTTCTGCTATATACTTCTTTTTTCACTTATTGTAGAGCTTTCTATTGTTATCTGAATACTGAGAATACGTTTGATAGTTGTTTAACTGTTATTTCGGCATATGCGCGCGTGCGACATGCTCGCCAAAATTTCTTCTCCTTGAATTATTTTTATTTATTTTTTATAAAGAAAACTTTATCTGTACAGTTATGATAATATTCTTAGTGACATAACTTGATGCATGTAATGGGGAAACTGCTCAATAGCAGGTCCCAGCATAGGATTGTTAAGAAGAAATTGAGCATATGTATTTAAATGTAGAACTATTATAGAAATTTTTAATTAATGAGATGATTATTGTATAAATTCTTTTCGAGTTTCCAACCGGGTCAAAGATTTTAACAGTGATGTTTGATTATTGTAGGAATCAATGGCTAATTGAAGAAGTTCTGGTTTCACTGCTTCAGACGTTTTCTTTTTAGTCTTCTATGGTGCTTTTGTTGAGGAAGGTTGTTTGCAGTATCACTTATTAATAGGTTACTGTAATTAATTTTCGTTTTATGAGTAATTGTATTATACATATGATATTGCAAACATGAGGCCGCAAAGTAAGGGAAGAAACGTCGTGTATTGAACTGATGGAATGAAATGTAATACTTCTTTTGCCTTATAGGCCTTTTACCGTTTCGTATAAATAAGGGAATTACTCTTTCTGTAATTTATTTTATTGGACGATGTTGGTCAATGTCCTTGCTTTTAATTAAAGCTAGTTCTTTCCTTCTAGGAGGACTAAATGGTGCTTCCTTTTGAATTTATATGTAGTGTAACGTTCCTCGTCAACGAAGCGTCCACAAAAGCGATAATTACTAATAATAGAAATTAAAGTAATGAAGTGTGTCCTCGCGAAGTATAATTCAAATTCTGTGTAGTTTTGCGCCTCGCGTCAGTGTGAGTGCGTATTGTTGTGGTAGTGTGTGTTTACCTCATTGTTGGAATCGATAGCGCAGGTGCGCGCGCAGAGCGGCGCGTGCGCAGAGAGGCCGAGCGCCGTGGGCGCCGCTGCCGCAGCCGCCGCCGCAGCCGCTGCCGCAGTCGCAGCCATGTCCGGGCGCCGAGCGGTCGTGTGGCTGCTCGTGCTGGCGCAGTGCTGCGCCGCGCTGCCGTGGTCCGTCCGCGCCGACGGCCGCCCCGCGTCCTCGCCGGCGCCGCCTCCCTCGCCGCAGCCGTCGCCACCGCAGCCCACCGCCCCCGCGACGCCTCTGCAGCACGCCGCCCCCGCGGACAACCACGGAGACGCCGCCGCCGCGCCGGCGTCGCCCAGCCCCGAAGTGCACCGCTACCCCGTCGCCTCCGTCGAGTTCGCGCGCGTCGAGACGCCCTTCATCATCGGCCTCTGGATCTTCAGCGCCAGCCTCGCCAAGATAGGTGAGTACCGCGGCCCCCGCCGCTATCGATCGCCGCCGCCCGGTCCGCGTCAGCTGATGCGACCCAAAACACCGCCACAGGAATAGTTTTGGCGCGAGGTCAGGGAAGACGTCTGCTGCGGAAGTGGACTAGTGTTTAATAACGCGCCGAGCCTCCGAATAAGTCTCGCCCTCTTGACAGCGGTGTCGCGTACTGGTTCTACTCATGCTATTTGTTACTGTTCGATGTCATGTAGCAGGCAAAATTGTAGGATTTGCGCATCCTTAATGATAAGTAACATTAATTTTGCAATCCACCATACGATTCTGAATTGACTTTGGAAACCTTGAAAATATAGTACACTTTTCAGACATTACTGGTTGGTGCTCAGCTTACTAAGAAAATCACGTTTCATTAGTTGAAAACGTTGAAATATCTGAGAATCTTGACTCAGAGAGGGTGTCATTTTATATTCTTTTTTTGTCAATGTTACTTCCCTTTCGATTTTCATATAAGAAGCGCATCAATGAATCGAAATATCGTTCGTTATACGTTACAAGAAATATATTGGAATACAAAAATATATTCCACCTACGGGAAGTACAAGGGAAATTCCTGCCTGGGAAAGAGCCAGGGTCTCCCGCCTGTGCTCCCTTAGCTTTTCTAGCTATTTAAAAAGATCAAACGTTAATTTAGCTAATGGTTTCGGACTATTAAATGCAAATTATATTGGAAATTTTCTCAATTTTAGCTTTGGCAAATTTATCAATTCAACTGTTATAATCTAACTAGTTTGTCGTTTTATGCGACTCGGAAATGTGTCTCAAAAGAATTAAGAACATATAATTCTGTTATATTTAATTAATATCGATATTTACTTTGTGATATTTTTTATAGATATGCTAAATTATTATAATTATATATTTTTTCAAAAAGCTGTAGTGTGAGTCCCGATGCGCGCGCCTCCTCTTCTGAAGTCCGTCCGTCTTTACTTATATCTGTTGGTATCGCGAATCGGTGATTCCATCACAGGAATAATTTCATTCTCAGATTCTCAAACAATTGGAGACTGTGTTCATAATTAATAAATTTGTGGAGTTATAGGAAAGGTTCGACAATGTAAATTGTGACCGGTTTATTTCTAGAGCTTTCGATGATCGAAATGTTACTTTCAACAATTTTCTGTAGCATTTATTTGGAAATCATCGCTTACATTATTCCTTTCATGCTGTTCTGTGCGTAATATTTCCACATCACTTTACTGTGTTTTTGTTCCTTTTATTGTTATACGCTTTGTACTTTTATTACAAAGCTGATTGACCTCCTAGTTATCTTTTATATCCCGCTATAACTTTTCTCATCTACGAAAAAATGCCTCTAGAGATCGTCAATGGTTTTGTTGCCCATTTCGGTCTTCGTTTGCCAATCCCGTTGGTCTTTTGCCGATGTGGGTGGCAGATCACTTGCATGGCGTATTTAACAAAGCCAAATACTGATTGAAAATGGACGCTTTAATTCGTTCATGAAAAAATTGCTATTTTGTGGTCCTCATCGGACGTAAATGTATAGGTTAAAGATTTATTGGGTGTGACTTGTGTTGGCAGGTTACCTGTAAATAATATGCAAGGAGGCATATCTGCAACTTTTCACAAGATTGCAGTTCGATTTTCCTAATGTCCGCGTTTTTCTTATAAATAATCGGGTGTTCACAGAACAGTTTTAAAAATTTTACGTGTGTGATGGAATCTGAAACAGGTTGGAGAATGCACTGCCACCTATTCTGGATGTATTTTGTTGGACCGATTCATGAATTTAGGTTTTAATATTCTTCTACAAATGACACAAAAAAGCAATCCTTACACAGCAACGAAACTAACTTACACGCCTAATATTTTAGAGTAAGAATAAATACTAAGACCTTGTGAACCTCGATTATGGCAAGAGTCATTGAAATACTAAATAATTCTCAATAGTAGAATTTTCAATAAAGGTTAATCATTTTAATATAATTTTTATGTAGAAATAACGTTCTGTAGGACACCAGCTCAACCCAAGGCAGTAAGCGTGGGAAGGGACTGCCTATGGCGGTAAAAAGAAAATCTCGAAAACGTTCTACAGATGTTGGTGCCGCCTTTCTTAACGCTTCACAACTGGCAGACGAAATAGTCCTAAAGTTTTCACTTTTAGCCAAGAATGAACTTTCTCTTGACAATCTTTACATTAATTCCTTGCCCCTAAAATAGGATCTGATTTGAGCATGAGTTTTAAGAATATTTTTAGAACATTGAAATTATTCATCGATTTAAAAATAACACCAAAACTAATAGTCAATTAATTTATATTGAATTTTTTGCAATGAAAGGTGAACTATAAAGTTCATTTTTCTACTATTAACTATTTTAAGTGGTAAAATGTTACTTAGGTACTCGATTTTATGGAATATAATTTTGAAATGTTTATTATTAAAATTCATTGAGTAAGAATATGAAAGGAGTGCCTTCACTTAAATTTACCATCTTGTTACTTGTGATAATAACGTTCCACTGTAGCTGTCACAGAGCTGTGGTGTTTTAAATTTAGTTAAATATTTAATCAGCGTATATTTAAATAAACACATATATGAAATGGATACGCAGTAAAACGCAGAAAAACAACAAAATAATTGGAAACGAGTTTTTATGTATTAAAACTGACCTGCCTTACCCTTTTTTACTTGAATGTTGTTATTTATGTTTCTTTTTAAATGTCCATTGACTCACCTCTCTACGCATTGACCAGTAATTTATTTACTAAATCACATTCCGTATTTACCTATCAGATAATGCATATACGCACATTCTTCTGTTTATTATTCATATAAAATCTTTTGTCGTAAAGATTATCAGTTTGGACAATAATAATTCAGTATATACAATATTAAAATTAAGACTAATAAATTAAAATATAGTATATAATTTACATGTTGGCATGGAGGTAGGTTAATCCATTTAACCAACCTAATTTTGTAGATGGGTCAAAGACTTCTTAAATGGAGCTGACATGACATCCATTACTTAATGACGTATTATTGAGCAGGTTTACGCAGTTTACTACTACATATCGTGGATACGGAATGTATGGAAATATCTGAAGATCATACTACATTTAGAAATCAAAAAAATATTCGTTACAGTTATGTTAAACTCTAACAGGATTCTGACCACAGATTCCAATTTAGAGTACGTAAGGGGAATGCATATTGGGGATAATTCTTTATTGAAATTATATCATTTTAAAGAAAATAAATTAATTCATTCTTGAAGAATTCACCTATACCAAATTAGTTATTTTATTCTCGTTCTCCTGAAGAAGTTCCCAGAAAGGGAACGAAACTCCGTTTTATTAAATTATCGGGTGCTGCTGGCTAATTGACGACACGCAACCTGAGCGTTCACAGGTTATTAGCCTTTGCCGATAAAAGGTTCTTACTACCTATGTGCAAAAATTTTTACAGTTACGGTGAAAAAAGCGACATTATTCTATCAGAATTGCTCCTGGAATTATAATTTTCCTTTATTATTAACAGCCGATTCCCTAACAGAGGTCTTCTGCGTTTGAGTTGATTATTTTTGCACCGAAAAAATAATATAATTAAAATACAAATGATAGAAATTATCGGGACCTCTTCAGTTCATTAAGTAAAATATTACAAAATTTCATGTAGCTGCTGCAACGTTCGGCCCCGGATGGAAAGTTGGGGACGAGAGTATTTAAATTAATTCTATTTGTCTTTTGGCTTTAATTATAATATTAAGTCAGGATATTTTATGATCTAATCCAGAATTCGATGAATCCGTGAATAAAATTGAATTGACGACCGAATACAGACAGTATAATTATATGAAAATTACATTAATGCATTTCAAAATTTCACGTTTCCTCCAACATTTTGTTGACCTCATCAGGTATGGATGTCATTAAGTAATAGGATTCCATCCACAGATTCCAATCTCGAGCACGTAAGGTAAATCCGCATTGGGATCAGGTGTATTAATTTAATTATCAAATATTTATAATGTCTGTAAGTGGTTATCAATTGAAATAATTTCTTTTAAATAGTCGAAATATTTTTTTTGGAGTATGATTGTAAGATAATTCACTTAAATTGTACTCTCCAATAACGTAACTAAGATTTATGCATTAGGTTTCATTAATGGAACGTCTCTAAATTAATTAATAACAAATCAGCCATGTTTGATGCAGCTAATTAGTCTCTGCGCGAAACTTACCTTCCAAGTTTGCATTAAGTTACTGAAGCTAAAGACGTCTTGGTATTACTAGATGCTTCTTAGAACTGCTGAAACATAACCATTCTGCCATGTTATTTTGCATCTCCATTTCAAATTGGTTTGTCACTCCCGCCTTCTCACATTCCTTATTACCTTCACTCTTACTTTCATTCCCTACTATACGCCTGAATTTCTCTACTTTATTAAATTCCTGTTGTGCAAAACGACAATTGAAAACTGCAATAAAATAAATAAACAGTTCATCAGCCATTTAAATAAATAATTAAAGGAATTTTAACAGCCTCTGTGTCAGTTTTTTAAAATTTTATTTAAAAGTTGAAATGTTCTACGTTTTGTCTCAAATTTGAAACTTCTTTAGGTAGATGTTCATGGACCTCACTCCATGACTTCTTCGACCGAAAAAAGAAACGAGGTATTTTGTATAACCTAATAAGTCTGAAAATAGAGACGCAACGCCAGTATATTTCATATTTTGATTAAAATAAAAAACTGACAAAGAGGTCGTTTATAACTCGTTTAAAAACAATAAAAATATTCTAATCATAGAATGAAGTAAATACTCTTTCTTAAAATATATTATTTATTATAAATAAAGTAATATTATAATTAAAACAAATAATGGCCTAAATTCAGCATTAGTAAAAATTTAATTTTTGTTATTTATTTTTTCGGCGCAAAATAAGCAACTCAAACGCAGAGGATCTCTGTTACGGAATCGGCTGCTAATAATAAAGTAATATTATAATTCCACGATCAATTATGTTCTTTTCCCCTCTGGAACTGTAAATGTTTGCAGATAAGTAGTAAGAACCTTTTATCGGCAAAGGCTAATAACGTGTGAACGTTCAGGTTGCATGTAGCTAATTACCCAGCATCAGATACACACTTCCCAGTATTCCAATATGCAACGTATACCAAATTACAGATAACGGAAATTTTATAAGAATTGTGTCAGAAACAGTTTGTTGGCAATTTGCGGTTAGGGCAACAATTAATTTACAGATATTTCCTAATTAAGCGTTGAGTGCTGACAGTAGTATTATGGAAGTTCCACAACGACAAACCTGTATTTCTTTCTACGATAAGACAACCGTCACAAATCATGAGTAACTTGAAATAGCGCGGAACAACACAAAATAAATAAACGTTTCGTTCTTAGTTTATTGTGATAGGCGCTACGTGCAATAACTCAATACTTATTTAGTAATTAATTGTTTAATCATTTCACAACACAATTCAATCGTTTTGAACAAACAACAAAAGAAAGCCGCTCGGTCTCCAGCGATCAGTATACCATTTCCAAAGATCACAAACAAACTCGCTTATTCTTATGAATTTACCCAGAATGTAATAAGCGTGCTGCCGTAGCAATGGGAGTAAAATTATTTCCCGTGTCGAATCACCCAGTTATATTCTAGAAAACAATTCCAAATATTTAATAGTTTATCTGGCAATTAAACATACAATAAATGAGTTAAATTAGTCTCTATCAGGTTTTTAATTTAAACGTAACAACGTTTAGTCTTTCCTTTGAATAAAGAAGTCTCAAATGAGAGACGAAACGTTGTAACGTTTAAATTAAAAAAACTGACAAAGAGGCTGACTTAACTCATTAATTCCAAATATTCCCGCAAAAGTGTTATTAATTAGAGGAAGCGAAAAAATTCATACTTAACGATAGTGAGTGGAATATGACAGTTGTACGTTAAATAAAAGAATTGAATTACAGGCTTTCACTGACCACAATTATTTCACTTAAGTCTCGTTTATAATTTAAAGAATCATTAATCCCTTCCGGACATATTAATCTTTCAGTAGGTTCTTTAAATTATAAAGGAGAGATTTGTAAATTCGAATGTTGTATTCTGACTGTTCTAAAAAATTTAAATTAGTTCAGACTAATCCCTGTCGTTGTTTTACTCCTTGATTTATATCATCGAATACCTGGTAATTAGCGACTAGTGTCAATTATTGATTTACATATTATTTACAATTATATATTTAGAAAATATGATACTGGTAATGTCCATTTTCTGTTCGTTAACCGATATTAAATTGTGTTCATTACATTTGATTTATTAATTTAAAACACAAAATGCAATACAATTTAAATTTTATAAAAAATCTTACTGTCCTTACAAACCTTAATAATGTCTTTTTGACATTGGGAGTCCACGATGGATTTGTAATTTTTGCCCTGTATGTATTTTAGTCTGTGTTGGTGGTATTTGAGGCATTGATTGATGACATGATCTATATTTAAGGCAGTATTGCACAGATCACATGACGGGTGGGATGGATCTATCTAGTGATAAGTATGGCTCAATCTGCAGTATCCAGTTCATATTCTAGTAATGGCAACCTGTTCCTTTCTTCCACAATCCCGCCGTCGTTTTTTTAATTGAAATATTTAATTCGAATGATAAACTTTTTTTTATCAAAACTTCATGTTGTGGTTTTTCACTGACGGATTGTTTTTTTTAATCTTAAGTATTGCGAAAGGACCGGAGTGAGAGAAGGTCAGAAGGTAACAATGTGCACGGGTTTTAATATTTGGACCCCATTATCCTTCTTAGTAAATCAATTAACGAGGAAAAGACTTATTCGGAACGTGTATTACATTTTATATCAAATTACCTAACACATCATAACAGAGTTACTATGAAGTATCATAACGAGAATGTTAAAATTCTTATAAATATTATAATTAATAATTCTTATCTGTTGAATTTCGGTAATGAGTATATACAAACGAAGAATTAACGGTCCCTATAGCAGGCATTCACACAAAAATTTGAATTTATTTTAAAATAAAATACACGTATCGACCATCCATTGAGGTCCTTGTCATTAACAAAATTAATTGTTCTTATATTAATGAATATATCTCAAAATGAATTAATAACCAGAAATATGAAACTAAATTTATGATGAAAAATGATAGTAAAACAAATAAAAATTATATAAAAAATCAGCATTCTGAATTGCACAAAAAAGACTTCAACGCAAACGAAAACAATATTATATTATACTTGTTTTATGGTAAAACCACAGAAAAATTAAAAAATATGTTAAGAAGTTTCAATTTTAAGGTCTTTTTTTAAAATGGGTAACAACTCAAAATTATCAAAAGACGAAATTAAATGTTACACAATGTTATTTATAAAATTAATTGCGGTCAACTTGATTGTGGAAAATATTATTTGGGCAAACTAATGCGCAAAATAGAGAAATGTTATAAATTTGGTTTGGATAGTGTTGAAATTTGAGATATTCACCAAAATTTATTTAAACGAATTATATCGGAAATGCTATTTATTGAAAGAACTGTTAACACACTAAATTCGCATAATGATGCCTTAAAATTGAGTAAAATTTATAATCCTTTATTACTTTTAATATTTTCATTATTGTTTATAAAATTGTAAAACTTTTAGAATTTTTTTATTTTTGGCTGGTTACATTTATTATCAAATCAATAGGTTTTTATATAGTAATATTTGTTTTATTTTCAATATGTTTAGTTTTATATTGCTTAGTTCAACCTATTTTAAAATTCCCATTTTTACTTCAACTATCGATATTAAATGGCCGCTCATATTCTTGTATCACAGTTCGGTTAAAGCTCTAGTACGTATTTTTACACATTTTACATAATTTCATTGAATTTAAAAATGGTAAATTTTATTGTATTTATTATTTGCAAAGTTAATAAAGTAATAATATTTTAATAATTTAGTATCAGCTGAAGAAGTCCCAAATGTGGAGATGAAACATCATTTAATCTAAATAATGGCTGTTGTCTGTAAAACTGGCACTTAATTTATTTAATATCAATCATAGTTTCTTTTTCACGACGTGTCGTTCGTTTTATGGGAAACTATTTAGGTGAAGTAATAAATTATTAAAAATCTAAATATATAAAGAAAACAGTATTTTTCAAATATGACAGTACAATTATATGAAAATTTATTCGAACATTAATTTTAATTTATTTGTTACATTCTGTCCTTAGACTGGTCTGTTGCAACCTTAACGGTAACCTGTCCGATGCAAGCATTTTCATTTCTACAGAACATCATCCTTCATCCTCTCTAATCTACTCCATCCTTTGTCTCCCGCACACTTCCCTGTAATGCCAATTTTACAAGTCCCTCATGTCTATAAACGTGGCCAATTAATCTATCCCTTCTATTGGCCAAAGTCCGCCATATCGTGCTCTCTTCTGTTATTCTGCTTTTTATTTATTTATTCTGCAATTTATTAATGATATATAAAGGGATAAATTTATGATCGGCTCAACATACAAACATTACAGCCGAAATATCTATTATAAACGTTCAGCTGTTGAGCGTATTGTTGATGTTCAATTCAGAAACAGTTATTACAATGAATAATAATGTTTATAATAATATGGAATCATAAATTTCATTTAAATTATTAGTATCATTCTTCACATTAAAGGCCGAATTAACGGATCTGTTGTGCATCATTTCACTTGTCATTTCCAGTCTTCATCTAAAATGTTAACACATTTAAAATCAAATTTATAATTACATAAATAGAAATGTATTTAAAAGGCTGAACAATTTTTTACGTCCTATTTATAATCTTTGATACGAGTATATATATATAAAAAGAGCGTCTTGTTTGGCCGATGTAACAACCTTTACTGTCTAAACAGTAAACTTAGTGTATAACATTATGTTTGCTAAAATTTTTATGAGAGTTAAAAATACGATTATCAAAATTATCAGACAAGGCATTAAGTCTATACTGTCTGTTTTCCAAAAACGGTAGAACTACATCCATCAATTTATTACTACCAGTTTTAACAGGTTGATTGATAATTTTTTTAAATTTTATTAAAAGAAAACTTTATCTGTACAGTGTGCAATTTAGTTATTCTTTACTGACACAAGTTGACACATGTAATGGAGAAACTGCTCAATAGCAGGCCCCAGCACATGATTTGTAGAATTTTTTTTAATTAATGAGATTATTATTGAGGAATTAATGACTAATTTAGGTTCTGGTTTCACTGCTCCAAGAAGTCTGTTGTACGTTCTTTTTTGTCTTCTATGGTGCTTGGGGTTAGGAAGATTGTTTGCAGTATCAAATATTAATAGGTTGCTGTGGCCTGTCATTGAAGTCATTGTAGTTGATGGATAATTTCGTATTTAATTTTAATCAATGTAATTTTTATATATTACTTAATAAATGTAATGGTTAAGAATTAAAAAGAATGATATAAACAATTTCATTCATTTTAAGCTTATGACACCGCTGATGAGATCACTTAATTATTTTATGTATGACTACAAGTTTGGTTCTGTTGTGACGTTATTCGTCCGCTTATGATTTCGTCTAGAATCACCTTCGTTTTAGCTATTGTACGGCCAGCACAGAGGATTTTTCCCAACGGCCATTTTTAAGCATATTGGGACGGCGCGATGTGGTATGGCGTCTGTTCGATACCCGCTTATCCGCGCGCGTCGTTACGTGTCCTGAGGGACGTCGCCATGGCAACGGATGCGTCCGAGCTTCCTTCTTCCGGAACAAGCGCTCTCTTCACGTCAGCAACGCACTCGCGTTCCCTGAAGAGCGGAATTCTCTCCGCGTCCTCATCCGGAACAGATTCGCTTATATTTTTTGCAGAGAGGAAATCGTCACTGAGGCGACGTTTCCGCAAGTACGCGGAAAACAACTACTGTTCCATCGTGTTGTTTAGCATCGAGTTCGACGCCTGATCATGAGTGAAAAATTAGCTCTGAAAATTGACCAAAAACAGAGGTCTAGATCTTGATTTAACTATAAGGACATTCCTAGGGTAATATATTTACGCGCAATGAGTGAAAGCACGTCGAAATAAAAGATAGTTAGTGTAATAATTTTACTTTTCAAATTAGCATAAATACTAGCGACATTTCTTACTCGTACGATAATATGGCGCTGCTGAAAGTCAACGGAATCGAGGACCACGTAGCTACCTTTATGTTGGTTCCAATAATTTTCTCTAAATCGTTTAATCAGGTTTTGGGCTTAAGTTATTTTACAAGCACAGAAATGTTTTCTTCTATATTAGGTGAAACGTCTGACAAAACAGATGTGCTTGCCGCCGTATGCAAACCAAAAATATACCGCCCCCAGCTTCAAAACAATTTTTCTAAATAAAAACATGTAAAAGAGCAACGTTAATCATAAAAAGGACACTTAAATTATCACAATAATACTAATACAAACACATTGAAGATATTTTTATTGAATATAAAAAATTTACATTTTTAATGAGCTAACGACATTGAACTTCAAACCGAAACTACTATTTTCAGAGATAATTTAAATATACATTCAAACATTGAACAAAACTAGGCAAATAATGTACAATGTCTAAACCTGAATGTAAGTTTATTTTCTCCGAAACCGCGAATTTCATATCTAAGTTACTACTCAGTTCACGTTCAATGGGCAATATAGCTAACCCATTAAGACAATTTTGAGCAGATTGGTTCTTATATCATCATTTATTATTTTTAAATTTGGAAAGGCTCTTTTGCTGATAGCGACAGTCGTCAGAAAAATTCTTGAAGCAATGCTCGCCGTCTGTTTTCTTCTCCTCGTGCACTATGGTCCAGGGGATTTTGCCGCCATAGGCAGTCTCTTGCATGCCTCACTCCGAGGGCTGGCTCTGATTTACAATAAAATCGACTTCGTATTTTGATTTATAAGAGAGTATTCGCTACTTTTTTTTTAAATTTCATACCATTAAATCGATAGTCGGTCGGATTTGTTGATGTCAAAATTAAAACTAAAATCCACAACCAACTTGAAAGTAATAACTAGCATCTCTTACAGATTTCTTGTTTTCTGTATTTAAGATAATTATTGTACATCTTGATTCTAATTTCCATCCGAATCGCCTATATATCTGTTGTGGTGCGGTTCCTTTCTTGTATTTACCATATATTTTACACAGAAATGAAGAGAGTCGACACAACACTCGTCAACCAGAAATTATTCCCTTCGATCCCGAATAACGTGCTCCGTAATTTCTTTACATTTCCTGAAACCATTAGTAATGTTTACCCCTTTTGTAAGGAAGTAGATGACGTTAAACGAAAAGCCGTTTCATGAAAACACAAAAACGCTTATCATGTTGCGGAGTTAGGTCTGAATAGATGGCCACAATATTATCCGAGTTTTAAGCTACAAGTGTACTTTACTTTTTACGAGACTTAACATAAAAATTTCAGTTGTATCTGCTAATAACTGTAGGGAATAAAATAATTTTTCTGAAAAAAATACAAATACCGCGAGACTTGTTGCTGAAACAAAAGCAAAAAAATTGCGTTATTAATTAATTACAAACAGTTTGAATAACCGACTACGCAAGATTCGAGGCACAAAAAAACTCTGTGCGTATAAATTCCGCTATTACAAAAAAAGCTTTATCCATAGAAATTAAAGTGAGGTGGAGAGAAAGTCATTCGTAATGCTTTTGAACCCGCGAAGCGTTTTAATTTAAAAGGATTGAACTGTAACTTAAGTACATACTTGCATGTAGAAACTGTTCCCTTACTGGAGCTGATTAAACGAACACACACTCATGTAATATATGTTTGTATGATTAAAAAGTGACATTTCAATTGACTTGTGCTGCTGGTTGTGAAATTCCAGTAATATAATATAATAATAGATATTACACGCATCTTCAGTGCTTTTCTAAGTTAATTTTTTATAGTCCTCAGAAAGCTTTACTTTCACTGTCGAATCATTTATGCCACCCAAATGAAGAACGATATGATTATAGTTGTGTGTGACCATATAATTGCAAAATTTGCACAGTGATTTCAGTTTATTACAATTTTATTGCTATTAAAAGTTATAGCCTGAAATGTTTTCATAACTCTAGAGAAATGCAACTATTTCTAAGGAATGGGAAATATACTGAATACCCTTTATTGATTATAATGTATAAATTATAATACTTTCAAATGTTTCTGTCATATATTTAGGAAATCGAACTTAGGCAAGCAAGAGTACTTTTTTATTTTTAACTCAATTAAGGGAAAATGACTATTTTCTACACCACTGGTATCGCTTTAGGGTACTGGAACACTTTTATCTTCATTAAATTTCCGGGAATATTTTTCTTTACTCGGTTGAAGAACCATCAGTTATTATCCTGGTTAATTTGAAACTATTCTCTAGTCAGTATAGAATAAATTATGCCATTTAAATTAATCGTTGATCAACAGGTTAATGTACATTTTCAGGGCAAACATAAATAAATCCCAAGTAGAGATGGGTGATCTGATCGAGATCTATTCAAAAATTCTGCGGAGTGAGTGATCATTCATTCGGAAGGAAATAGCGGTAGCTCCTTTGATTCAAGTGCTACATCCTGTTTGAATCACTCGCTCATGAATCAGATCGCGTGGACCGAGATCCCAGAGCAATCTGCTCTTTGAACCACTGACTCATGAATGAGATTGTCTTTCTTCGTGGATAAGTGATCATAGCGCAATTCGTTTGGCAAATTAAAGTAATTGACATATGTACTAAATATTGGAACCGAGCGTCTAGGATATAATCGTATAAATAACTTGTGTAATCTACAGGTACACGTATTCTCGCTAAATGTTATCTCATACTTTCACTTTAACCTATCAAGATAGTTTCACTCTATACTATACTTTTAATTAACATTATTAATTCACTTCATTTGGATCGTGCCCTTAAATCCCCGAGAATTCATCATGATGTTAATACAAAGAACGTATGTACAAGATCGATACAAAAACATTATTAAGAGATAATAAAAATATTCCGTAATGCAACCAAAAGAAAATTTTAAATTACGAAGCTTTGAGCCTGATGACTCAGTCCACGGCAGTTCAGTATATTTCAAAACGGTTAGTCATCACACTACTTTTTATTGAGTGACGAGCTAAGTGGGGGTAATCCACGTGGTCGCAACTTACCTTTAATAATATAGGAAGGGATTTAAAACGACGGATGCGAAGGGAGAGCTATTAACAATTACAATTTAAGCGCATGTATGAATATTTCAAATAATTTTATTCCTCTTCAAAAAATATCCGAATCCATTCGAGACCACTGAATACCTAAATTATAAAAATATAGTACATAGTCACTTATTTTATTTTTATAATTATTTATTTTTTAATGAATACAAAAAATGTATAATTACAAGGAAATGGTAAGAATTCGTTGAAAATGAACTAAACAGAAAAGTAAAGAATAGTTTTCCAGATCGATTGTTATAAAAAAGTAGTTGGATAGTTAAAATAACTGGAAAAATGTAATTTAAGAGCGCTGCAGTCGAAAATGGGCGGAGCCTGTGATAGAAGACTCTGCGGAAATTTCAATAATTAAAGATCAACTGAGTATAAAACTAATCATAGATCATTATTGCGATAGAAAAATCGGCAAGGAGAAAATGATAAAGATGCTATCGATCAAGTTATTTATAACTCTGACCATCTGTTTATCTATGTATTGAAAAGATAATAACAATGAAAAGTAGGATTAATATTCAAGATACGAAAAAAATTAGAAAGGAATTCGGAAAAGAAATATTGAAAATGTAGGGTAAATTATGAAAATAAGAGATAGAAATTCAGTTATTAAAGAGAATCTATTCTTAAGTCAAAAGAAAGGTGGCGATCAGTGGTCCGTCACAATATAGTGAACGGGGGATCATCTCTTTCTACTGAGCGAGTGTTTCCGATCCCATCACGGTTTTGCCCATCTTTAATACCATGGCACCGCCGGGCCCCCAGCTAGGATATTATAGACTTTTACATTCGGCATAAATAGATTTAACGTTTTCTGGATTTATGAGCAATTTGTGTAGTTTTTTGTTTGCGGCGAGCTTATGAACTTACTTCGTTGATCAAAAACGTTGCTTATGATGCTTACTGATCAAACTCCTTACACCTTTTTTTTTACCTGTTGTAGCCAAGTTACCAGCAATAAATAAAATTTATTTCCCCATTCCGTGGCCTGTATGACAAAACATTCAATACAAGTATGGCATCCTAGTTTCCGCGTATTTAATCGAAGTTTGATACCGTTTTCAATTTTTGAGATAAATCATCTAAATTAATAAAACGATTAGATCATTATTCATTTACTTTCTTCTTGAGTTTATTTTCAGTAATGATGATTAAATTCATGATTAAAAGGATACGAATCCATATAACCTACATTGACACCCTTTCATTGTAACTCGCGAGCTTTGAGGGTGTTTTGAGATGCAAGAATAAATAGCTCGTCGTACCAGTCCTCTCAAGTATTGTGGTCGGTTCTTCTGGGATGCCATAAAACAACGCAGTACTGTGTTGAGTTACGATCCTCGTAAAGTGCAGATTTCGGATAACTTCCCAATTAAGTCAGTATTTTGAAAGTGTCGCTGAGCGAGTAACGTTTCCCAGCAGCGTTTATTACCGCGCGCAGCGACCTCGAGGGAGAGTAGTTAGGCCACGGGAGATACTCAATCGATCGCCGCGTATTCCACGGTGGAAAATTAGAATTAGCCGAGGTGTTCTTTTGTGGTCAAAGACCGGACCGCGGACTAGAGGAGCGCGAAGGGACGAACAAAGCGATCCATCCGATCCCTCTGTTGATATTTTCTCTCCCGCGTATTTTCATTCGGTTCGCTCGTTAGCCGGAATCATCGATTGGAATGTGGACGCATTCTTCGGGGAATGTTCTGCGTTGAAACCAAGAGGAAGAAAGGCCGGTTCCATAGCTGATATAAAACGTAATGACACACATTCGTGCATTTTTACTGGAAATAATTTTGTCTTGAGAGTATCGATTTCAGCAGGCTTATGTAAGGTACGTTTCTCCCAAACGATCTATCGTGCTTGCAATAACTCATAAATGAGTGAACATAAATCCTTTTACGTGTCCCATAAACTCGAGACACTCAAGTACGACAACTGCAACCGTAAGACGAAAAAATATTTGCTTGAAACAATTTATCCTGTAAACATCCGTTCACTGCAACAAAAATTTTAAGTTCTCGACACACCAAAACGAAAATTAATATGACAGAAACTTGATCACAAGTTAGATTTAGCAAAGTATTTTTTACTATAACTCCTGTATTTATATATATAAATAATATAAGCCAGCCTCTTTCAGTTGTAACATTATTAACCATCTACTCTACGTCAAACTGTGCATACTTAACCAAATACTAGGGTTGTTCGAAAAACCCAGTAAATTTTTATGAGAAGCCGAGAAAATTTTCACTTTCGCGCCATTGTTGGTAAACATGATCCTCTACAGTATATTCCTGATCCGCGCTATCATTGAAGGCTGCACAAATAAAAAGCGAATTGGATAACGTTCATGCGGACTCTTCACCAGCATTGACAACCATTTACTTCTAGATTAATGACTTTAAACAAGGTAGCAGAAACAAAGAAAATGAAACACGCTCAGGCTGCCCAATTGAGGTCACCAATCAGGAAACATCGAAAAAGTTTACTATATAGTAATTGAAGATCGTTGACTACAAGTGCGATATTTATTTAGTTAATTTATATCCGAAGACTTCATGAAGTCGTAAATACTAAATTACAACCTGAAGCTTAAAATATATACTAAGGCCTGTTGTGACTTATGGTTGTGAGACTTCGACTTTGACAAGTATGGATGAAAAGATCCTTGGTACCTTTGAACGAAGGATCTTGGGAAGGATCTTCGGCCCTGTGAGAAATAACGATGGTAGTTACAGGATTCCAATGAACCATGAACTGGACAATTTAATAAAACAAGCAAACATTACAAGGTTTATTAAGAGCTTATTATGAAGATGGAGGAAAACAGGATGCCTAAAAGAATTATGCTGTGGAAATCAGAGGGAAGAAGACTAAGAGGATGGCCCCGGGAAAGATGTGAGGGAGGAGTTGAAGAGGATATGAAGAACATGGGAGTACGAAGATGGAGACGCCTGACGGAGGATAGGGGAGAATGGAAGAAAATCGTTGAGATGTCTAAAACCCACTCAATGATAATAAATAATAATATATCCGAGGATAGTACAGTTGTTTTTACATGACATACAGTATTAAAAGTGCGCGAGGTAGCTGATTCCGTAGGTTGTGACATATCATAGGAAAACAATGCCTATGGAAAAGATTTGTATGAGATTGGATGTCACGACTGTTGAAATTAGACCAAAAGCGGTTTCGGAAAAACATTTCAACCCAGAACATAGTAATTGTTTGGCGTAACAGTAAGAATTTTTGCTGAGGGTCGTAACCGTCGATGAAACTGGGATTCATCATTACACTCCACAGACCAAAAAACAATCAAATAAATCAGCAAAAGCTGGCGAATGTGCACCAAAAGAAGGGAAAGATCATTTCCGTCCTCGACCGCAGTCCGTGTGCATTTCATTAGATTTTATATAGTATTCTATTCAGTTTTACAAATTTTACTCTGTTGTTCCCTAATAATAGCAGCGCATTCATTAGTGCTCGTCATGAAAATGACCGAAAAAAAATCACTGTGGCGGCAGGCGTTAATTAATCAATTGTAACTTTCAGACGCTGATTAATTTATTTCTTAGACACAGGCGGATGGCGCATACTGTAGAGGGACTGTTTGAAAAATTGAGTTTACACGACAGTGGTGAAATTTGAAACACTTGTTACGACATAAATAAAGAATGTTTTGAGAATTTTTAAAGTTTTGAATTACACAGCAGACGTTTTCGGAAGAATCGTATTGATTGAAGTACCACGTAAGGTTCTGAGGTCTTTTTTTAATTAAATTTAAAGATAACTTTTATCCGAAGATAATACAATTGTTTTGACATGTATTTATTCACCGACTAAATAACTGACGTGAAAACTTGAAAGAATTGTAATGTCCAGTGACATTCAATTTAAAAGCGAGAGACACTATTTTGTGAAGTAGTGTACAATGTAATCTCTATCCTGAAAAATACATTGAAAGTAATCCCAGCTGTTACTTAAAAAACGCAGATATTGATTTTTAAAACCTCAACGTTTAGCCATTAGTAAAGAAGCAAGCATTTAAAAATGTGCATCGAACATAAATTATTGTACATTTTATTCGCTTTCATCTGGGCTTAGTTTGATTTAAATATCCTTCAACTACAGAGCTTAACAAAATCTCTGCGCAGTTCAAAATACAGTCACAATCTCTTGCAAATTAACCACTGAAACAGAGGTATCTAAAGTTATTGAAGGAAGACTGTTTTCATCTTGGTACAAAGTCTAATGAAAAAATAAAGAATAAATTATATTCATATATATGTGTGTGTGTGATTACATCTCCGTCCGATATAGCAGGTAGGCCGCGAACTACTCTGTTGGCGGCCTTTTTTGAAACTTGTCGACAGAAGCAGGCACTATTGTTGGCGCGATAAGTGCGCAGTACAGTGCACGGAAATATGAGTTCGTCGTCGACGAACTATCGTGGAGTAAAGACGTTGGTGGGTTCGCGACGAATCGACCGTAGGTGAAGGGTCTCGAAAACGCTACAGAACCACAGTAGTTAGACGCCAACAGGAATTTGGGTTTGATTTGATTCTAGTGAAGTTCGAGGCGAGGTGCCGTGGTGAACAGTTGATAAAAATACTATATTGACGTCATCTTTGCTCGAATAAATGAAGTATTCTTTAAATTACAAATATTTTGGTAGTTTTCATTTGGAAAAATTTACCTGGACCCCTAATAATATAAAAAATGAGGCAGTGAAGTCGGAGTGAAGCCGAGGCGAGAATTTGTGAAACGCGGCACATGACATCCATTAATTGGTTGATTTAAATGAATATAACAGCCAATGAAGACAAAACATTTAATTCGATAAAATTTAGGACTCATTAATAATTGTTACTTTTTTTAACGTTTTCAGATGAAAATATAAATTTTTATAAATGTAAAGATTCAAGGAAAATGCGTTTTTAGAAACACGATGATATTAATACAATTACATGTATAATGTTGCATCAGCAACATGAAATTTTTGTAATATTTTAATTAAATAACTGAGGAGGAACCTAACGAAGGAGGACTTAACGTATTCATATTAAATTTCTCACTTTTGGCCATTCTTTGTATTTAATTTATATGAAAAATTATGTAAAGGTAATTTATACTATGAACTTTTAACACGAATAATTTATTAGCATTCTCATTGCTCACGCATTGCAGCCGTAATGACTGAGACACAAACGCTCATTTCTTTTAATATTTAAAATTATTAATGGAAATAATCTACATTAAATTACAAAAACAAATTACAATTCATGATGGCTATTTACATATATACGTTTTGACACGACTGAATAATTTAGAACGTTCAATTTCAAATCGTTTTGATGTTCGTTAACACGAGTTTTTAAAGAGAGTTTAATTTGGCCATTAACATGCTCTCTGCGCCTGAAGAGGTTCCAAAGAAATGAACGATACGGCGTGCTAATTTTATTAATAGATACTAAAATATTTTGTTGAATTAAAATTTATTTCTGAATAATTCGGCTGTTGCACCAATTCATTCCGATGATGCCTGATAAATATAACTATTGGAAGACAGAAGAATTCCTTTCGATTGAAGCTGAGCCAAGGCCACGGAAATGAATTTAGACGATCATAATGGAAAAACTCAACCGGACCTGGCCCCAAATAGAACTATTGTTTTTTTCTGGATTGACCCCTACCGTCTTTATTTATATTATTATACACCAACCTTATTCGGAAGATGTGGATCGACGTCGTTGTTGTGGTATTCAATCCTAAGACTGATCTGATGCAACCGTCCATGCTAACCTATCTTGCGCAAGCCTTTTCAACTAACACATCCCACAGCCTCATAAACGCTTAGCACATTCCATCCTTAGCCTGCCTCTTCTGTTCATACGCCACGCACTTCCCTCCAATGCTAATTTTACAAGACCCTCGTGTCTTAAAACGTGGCCTATTAATCTATCCCATCTCTTCGTCGTCCTCCATATTGTTCGGTCTTCCCCTATTTTGTTTAGAACTTCCTCGTTAGGGATTATATCCACTCATCTAATTTCCAGCATTCTTCTACAGCACCTCATTTCTGCAAGTCCTATATATAACGCCACACTCCATACGAACATTTTTAGTTACGATTTCCTAATATACACACTTATATTACCCGTAAGTAAATTCCTCTTTTTCGCGATAGCCTTCCTTGCCTGTGCTATCCTACTCTTTATGTCTTATATGCTTGTACCATTCGTAGTTATTACGCTTCCCAAGTATCAGAATTCCTGAACTTCAGTCAAAATATCCCTTCCCAATCTACAGTTTCCCGTACTACACTCCATCACCTTGGTTTTCCCTCTATTGATTCTCATATTCTCCAAGACCACGTTCATGCCATGTATTGTGGTTTCCAAGTTTTCTTACTCCCCTAATATTACAATATCATCTTCTCCTTGCAGTCTGAATCCTTTTCCATATTCCGCTTTCACTTTGTTCATCGCCTGTTCTATATATAAGTTGAACAGCGTGAGCAACAGAATACTTCTTTGTCTTACTTCTTCCTTGATTTCTGCTTTATTTTCTTGATCTTCAATTCTAATTATTCCTGTCTTCTGTAGAGGTTATGTATAAGCCTTCTTTCACAATATTTTATTCCTGTGTTCTTCATAATCCTTAACAGATTCGAGTTCACATTATCGAACGGTTTTTCTAAATTTACAAATGCCACGAACGTAGGCCTGACGCAGAGTCAATATTGCTTCCCTTGTTTCTACATTCTTCCTAAAACCAAACTGATCTTATCGTAACTCGAAATCTAATTTTTTGGGGGGGTTAACAGGCTATATGAGGGTGATCCTGAAATAGGCAACTCCCCTTTAATAGCATAGGAAGGGAATTGAAAAGGGGGGGATGCGGATGGTAGAGCAAGGTAGCCAAGGGTTAACTAGGGCCCCCGGGCTATAGTTTAAGGATCCTACCCGGTGTTTCACCTAAAGAGATGCAGGAAAATCCCTAGAAAACCTGCATCAGGTAGGTCGGGCATTGGGTACTATTCTCACGCCCTTCCGAATGACGGGAGACGAGTCTGCTGTGGGGTCGCAGCATTCCCTTCTCCGTTTCTCCACCAGTTTCAGGAGGCAGTTGGCCGACTGATCCAATGGGATTAGCGGACAACTCTTACCATATGCCCAAGGTCTTTGACCCCGGTACATATACCTCCTAAAATAGGTGAAGGTGTCTCGGCATATGAGAACTTATATAAAAAGTACTCAGAGATAGTGCGAGGCATTCCCAACATGATCAGGTGAGCCCCGCAGTCACTCTGCGAGAAAACTCCCGCAGCGCCCTTCCTCTAGTCC
>CM067376.1:34825894-35083394 GCA_034510155.1 Eucriotettix oculatus
GTTCCATCCTCCTACATATATACTATTTTATTTAATATTTTGCATGCATGAGATATTAACTAATTGTCCTGTGCTGTTCTCATATTTCAGCCTAATGTATTAGTTTTAAAAGGCAATTAATGTAAAATTTTTATATTTATAAAGTTAATTAAAGCTTCATGACGTTTCGTTATGATGAATTCAATAATTACATGTACCGGAGGTGTTGGTGCAGGGCGAAGGAAAATGGCTGAAATTTGTGAAGGTTTTGTCTGTGTTCTGTCATTGCTGTGCAGCGTTCCCCTTGGCAATGAGATTATTTAGCGGGTAATGCGGGTTCCTGTGTTCCGCCATGGACTGTTCCTGGGCAAAGTATGAGCGGCGCCGGGAACCGGAAATCAATGTGTGAGCCCTACCTACCATGAGGTGTAAATATTCAATGACCCCCCGATCAAGCGAACCTTGTTCCGTCGATATCTGCATCGTGCTGCACTTCAGCCGTCTAATATACCGTACTAGAGATCTGAGCGCATTATACAGGGGCGAGCATTCATTAAAAAGACTCGACTAGTTCGTTCGAGAGGCTGGAAAACGTGAGCTACTTTACTTTCTCAGCATAAATGAGACAGTTTATTCTTCGAGGATGATAAAAAAGTGAATTAATTTACTGTAAAATGTGGTTGAAATTTGTAGGCTACTTATAGGCACACATACGCCCACGACATTTGCTATGTCGAAGAATTATTTCTAAAGTGTAAATTGACTTAGAAATTTTATTAGAAAAACACCATAAAATATAAGAACAGTCGAAAGATATTCAAAGCACATGAAAGCCATGTGGCAACTATAAGATTAAAACACGACGAGAAAGAAATCTATATTAAAAACGGTCAAATGCAAGGTTTCACCTAATCACCCCTGTTATTAATTTTTATTTCTTACATAGGCAATGCAGGAATTAAAAAAGAGCTTATAACAGGAAATAAATAATTAGAATGCTTATGAAATTTTTGTGTTGTCAACGGAGGGAGAAGAAACATTGTGAAAGTACGTTGCAAGGAAACGTAGAGAAATTCGGACGAAAGATAAATAGGGGGATTAATTAAATAAACGAGTTGTTAGTCAATGTAATGCGTTACTTCAATTGGAACATATTATTATTAATTAATTTTATTTCCCACTAACTAAGCTGTTAAGTAAACTCATTTCTTTCCAATGAAGTCAGATTAATATAAATATTCAAACATCATTTTCTGACTTTACGTTTGAAATAAATAATTGAAATTTAAGTGATTAGGTATTTATTTCAGCCCTAACCGTCGCTGGCGATTGTAGGCGACTCTAAATTTCTCTAAGCGGGATAGTTGGTCCATTTAATCACTTTCCTGAATAAGTCCACAAAGTTGGCTGAAACGATGTATTTGTATTAATTAAGTAGTGATTAAATTATTTGCTGACTTATAGATCGTCTTTTCATTTAATACGGTTAATTCTCTCCTCCAACAGAAACGGAATCAACGAATTTTTATTTCGAGTCCGAATTGTTTCACAAACAACCATCAATTTTAATTTCTCGTTACGTGTTTCGAAATGTTTTTGAATGAGAACAATGAATTACGACGTCTGTTAAATTTCGTATTCGTGTAAACTTTCGTAGAATATAGATTTTTGCAAATGAAAAGATAGGCAAAAAGCCGAATGGAAGATACTCAATAGTTTAAATAATAACGATAAAGGTAACCAACATACTAGAGGAACTGAGCGTCATGGGTCGAAACTCCTCTTTAGTAGCATATGAAGGGATTTAAAAGGGGGAATATGGAATGGAAATGGAAGCATCCTGAAAGTGAGGTATGGCAAAACCTCTTAGGCTCTTGGTACTTATCCCACGCCTTTCCGATGACTGGAGAGTGGTTTTATGTGAGACGCAGCATACCATTCTTAATGCCTCGACAAGTTTAGGAGGCAGCTGGCGAACTATTCCTATATGAAAAACGGCTAATGGAATCCTTTATTCATCACCAGATATATAATCTTAAATTTAAAAGAAAAATGTATTGTTTTATCATAAATGCTCAAACATATGTTTAATTTTCCTTACTCGAATATTTTGCACTAGACTGAATTTCTGAGATAATATCTCCCACAAGCCGTGGCGTAATGGCTGTTGTTCACCTGGTTGTTATCGACTCCGCCCACGCTGTGCGAATTGTTTGTTTACTTCACCCGGTCATATTTTACGATTACCTTACTTCGCGTGACGTTTGGTCTTGTTTATAATTAATAGTTCGTTAAATCTTCGTACCGCTGTTATCTGTTACTTACTTACCACTAGTTTGAACCCGTTTTCTAATACTTTTCCTTGACCGAGAGAAGGCTCAGCAAACAATGTAACTTGTAAACTAAGCAACGAGTCGGAAAAGCACATTAGCCTGTTTCCGATGTTTTCGTCCTGTATCTTGGGTATCTCTGGAAGGACGAATTGAAGATGAAATATGAAAAATAGGTATTTTTTAAGGTTGAACTGTAGGAGAGAAGTGAAATTAAACCAGGGGAAAACGGGAAGTCGAAAAAAAGATATCTTAAATTTTACGGCGAGAATTTTTTTTATAAAAGGTGTTATGCTAATAATCATAATATAACTATACAATTATATACGTATTGAGCTGAAATGAGACCCGTGCGTTCCAACGCGTGGCCATTTCATTTAATCCTTACTGCGTTTGATATTTACAGAAGATTAAGGAATGTGTTTGTGCGGCTTTCTACTTTTATGTGATGATTTATACGTTTCTTATGACATCTTTGACGTATGGTACTTTCAAATCTTTATGAAGCGTGTCGTTAGACATACCATGGAAATATTTTTTAATGTGCTCCTTTGCATTCTTTCCCTAGTAGACTTGCCTGGTGTATCACCGGATTTCTGTCCCATAAATCCTTACTGGATTAAGGGTTGTTTCAGATATTAAGACCTTATTTTCGAGTAGTTTTGACCAATGCATTTTCCTTATTTTTACGTCTAACTACTTGAGTGTTTTCTAAACTATGTTTCCTTGTTTAACGTTATCTGAATGCACCCCTAAGTATTTTGAACTAGCTCACATTTTTGGCTAAGTATCCTTGTATTTCCATTTGTGTATCCAAAATTGAATACCGTTATTTTGATGTGCACCGGCTGAGTCATCATTGGTGGGTTAGTCCATGCCAGAAAGAGGAAATTGGCTGCCACACTATCTCAGAAAAAATTAATATTTTGTTGGTCCATTCCGTCGTGTTTTGGCAGTTCAAAAATAATTTTGTTTTATTTATTTTGGGTCCGGTTAAAAAATGAACGCCATTTTTTTGTAACGCGCACGCCCTTTCTCGCGTTCGTAGGTGTTTACGAATTTATAAATTACCCGGCACGTTTTCTTTTAAAATAAACTGCATCATGTTCAGTACAACAATGGCGGTCTGTGCGGCAACCTGTGCTGTACCAGTTGGCGTGGAATTGACCCTGGTGGAAAGGAATACCGTGTCATAGTATTGTGATTACTTGGTAAATCCGAAGCGTACAGGAATAATAGAAGTGGGGGCCAATACGCTACCCTGCGGTACGCCACAGAGTAACAATATGGTCGATTCTTGCTATGTTTCGTCGCTATCCTGATGAGTGTCTACGCCGATATAAAACTGTTGATGAAAAATGAATCCAGCAGTATAGTACAGAGAAAATCCAACAGTCCAAACGTTGCATTTCTCAATGTGCTCGACGGCGATGGCCACGGTTTCTTGTTATTGGTGATGCTCGCGGAATTACCTCCATAGACTACTCATATAAACAACGGAAATTAACAAAACATCATATGTACATATTTATTTGTCGCACTTGTACCAAAAGAATAAACTAACACATTTGGCCATGAAGAAAGTGGGTTTCCTTCTGGGCAATTTACGAGGGTAGTTTGGATGAGAAACGTGGTTGGATTGGAGTCAAAGCTATTGCTGCGTTCACCGTGTTCGCTAGATTGGAGCCGGTTCGATTTTTTTATATTCCCTTACCTGAAAGAAATTGTCCGGCAAGTAGTTCCATCGAACAAGTCCATTGCCAATACAGAAACGTCTTTTGAAGAACTTTCTTATATTTTCATCCATTTCAAACCCGTTGTAGAATATTGAGCTGAGAGGAGATGTTGAGAAGAAAACGAATGAACCAGAAACAATCCATTTTTCTGTTGTTCTTTATAAGGTCTTCTTGGCGTTTCCTCATAACAGATTTTTATCTACATGCCAGAGATATTGCCTCCCAAACATTGTCAAAAAAAATTTCACTTTTAAAGGGGTGTAATTTGTAAAAGGAACGTCAGTTACCATTGATAAATTATATAGAGTAACTCCACCGTTATGTGTAAAAGTACGATTAGAAACTATTTCTTCTTGGAGAAATTAGTCTACTAAAATTGAATTTTCTTAATTTAGAATCGACACAGAATGCATGAAAAAATAATATTAGGTTAGTAAGTATGAATGTAATTTGTAGGTCTGAATGTATTGAACACGATGCAGTTTATTTAAAAAGGATTCGTCAAAACAGTCGTGGATAATTTAAAAATTCGTAGATACCTGCAAACTCGATAAACGGCGTGCGCGCTACACCAAAATCGGCGGCCATTTTTGAACAGGACACAATATAAATGAAACAAAATTAGTTTCGAACTGTCAAAACATGAAGGAATGCAAAAAAAATAAAAGATTAATTTTTTCTGAGATGGTGCGGCAACCAATTTCCTTTTTCGTGGACCACTTGGCATGGATTGACCCCATAGTGTTGCGCAGTCTCCCATTTTCAAGTCCAGATTGTAATACTAATTTATTTTTCTCAAAGCACATTGACTTGCGTTTTGTCGAACTGATTTTAAAATTATTTGGCCACCTTTGTGGTCTAGTGGTTAGCGTCACGGCCTCGCACTACAGATGTCCCGGGTTCGATTCCTGGCAAGGGCCTGGGTGTTTCTGTGTTTTTTATTTTTATTACGATAACTTACATCCGAGGTGGATTGCTGTGGCGTCATTGAATTGATTGATGGAGCTTTTGATTAAGGAGGATACGCATGATTTTATTATGGCGTTTGTGGGCGTATTCAAGTTCCCTCACTGAGCAAAATTAACTAAAAGGTAGTAAGTTGCCTAATTAGAAAGTCGCTAATGACCCTAGATGTTGCTGCGACTAAAAACACAGAATTAAAGAAATATATATTTATTATAAAGGTAAAGGGTTAGTTTGTACGACTCCGAGGAGTCGATTGCTATTTCGTCGACGGTCAAAGAAGGCTTGTGCGACGTTGAGAACGCCGTTGAAATTGAAATGTAAATATAAGCGGCTACTCGCAGCGGGATTTCACTCCGGGGATGAAGAGGCCACAAACGGCGATGTTAACCCCTTAACGGCCTTGTTACGCCTTTCTCCTCCAGCCCGGGACATTTCCTTTCCATTCTTTATTTTGCGATATCGTGGTTATCGTCCTCAATATATGGATGGCCGGCCTCTGTGGTTTAGTGTAGATTTGTAGATTTATTGTTGTTTCCATTAATCCTCGATTGAGGAAATAGGATACGTCATACATTAAAAATTAAAAATGAACAAAATAAAGTACATAATTAAAGACAAATAAACTTAAAATAAATTAATAAAAGAAAATGTATGTAGACAAAAGTCAATATAAACACAACACGGACACACACTGGGAAACACAAACAAGCACACACTGAGGAACACGCAATGGAGTTTTAACTACTTGGACCAGGAAACTGTCCTTCCCTCTGTCGTAGCTCCAGGCAAAACATGAAACAAACAAACAAAAGAGCAGAAAAAACTGAATAGAAATTTTAAAGATATGTGTTGTGCTATTTTACAAGGCAGCTCATTCAACACTTTTTGCGGGAACCTTGATTTAAATACTAGAAGGACGATTAAGAAAATCCTGTACCGAGTAAAACGCGCCATTTAAAAGAATAGTTTTACTCTGCTTCACGAAGCTTTTGTAGGTACTATTTTTAACCTCTAGCGTAACTGCGTCGAACCCGTACACAGGTCTCGGATTCGATTCCTGGCAAAGGGCATCTTTGTGAAACCTTTACGAGGAAGATCAGATTACTCAGCTGATATTTAATAATAAATATATGTAGTAGGGCTTTGAACATATCGATTGCGGGCTAATCGTCGATTTATTATTACTATTATTTCTTATTATCTTCATAATTGTATGAGGAAACCTGAAGTGGTACAATATCCTTTTAAATAATACCTTCCTTGTCTTCGTTTCCTCATTTAAATATATCCGCTTGATATTTCTATTTGTTGTACTCTCCTTTCTCTGTTTGGGTCAAAGTGATTCTAATTGCAGAAATTTTTACCATGTTTTCTTAATTATTCGTACACTATAAAAATTACCTAATTGCGAAGTTTACTGAAGGCTCGACCTGCCTGGGGAGAAAAGACAGCAGAAGGAAAATTTCAGCTAAAGTGAAAAGAAAGGACAATCGGTTTTTTAAATTAGAATTATCGACCCGTATAACAGACAACTAAACTATTTTCATACTTAAACTAATTGAATCTTAGAAAATACATGTCCTGAAAAACTTAATTTAAACCTACAGCATATTATAGATACGTTGAAAATATTTTCTATATAATCCCTTCTGATAAATTGGACGATTTACTGAATGTCTTTTATAATTATTGTTCAAACACTAAATTTATGTTTCAATTTGAAAAAAGATTACACTCTAAATTTTCTTCACGTATCTATCTTCCGTCGTAACTTATCTTTCAGTTGGTTCCATAAATCTGTACAATCTCGTAGAAACCTACATTTTTATCTAATCGTCCAATAAATAAATAAAAAGCTATGGTATTTAAATTTGTTGACAAAGCTTTATTACTGTCTGATTGTCCTTCTCATTTTTGTGAATGTTAAATATTGTGTGCCACTTATTATCCTGTGTATTTCATTGTTAAATTCAGCAATGTCGTAATCACTTATTTTTATAATTATGCTAATAATAGTGTTCAGAAATCCACTTCAATTAATTATACAGTTTTACCTTTTCATTGATAATCTTCCAAATAAATTTTAAATGTTATTTTAGAAATTCAATATCTCAGTAATCTATAACTGTTAATTCTTAACCTACTTTATTAAAAAACGTAAAGATTTTCTTACTTTTGTCATAATGTTGTTTATAAAATTACTCGTAATAATAGTTGTTCCTGTAACATTGGTCAGACTAAACGATATTTGTAAATTGGAATTAAAGACCATAAAGATAATCTAATTTTTCCGTCACACAAACATTCACTTATTACAAAACATCATCTGCAACAAAATATCCCGTTTAATTTTGGTAAGGCTGTTATTTTAGATGAGGAAATTAATTTTAAGAAAAGGATCATTTTTAAAATGTAATATACTAAAACTAATGACTTTTCTGTAAATATAAAACCTGATATTTCTCAATCAAATAAATTATATGATGGAATGTGGAACTGTTTTAGTTAGTTTCTCATTTTGGTTATTATTTGAATTATATCTTTGTTCCGTTTACTTCGGTAGGTTATAAATATTGACAAGGAAATGTATATTTGGCTGAAGTTTATTTTAGTCTTCAAACCTTTTAAAGTTGTTTGTTATACGGTTCGTTAATTCTTATTTAATTTATGTTATTTAGAAGCGTTAATTGTTCTTATATGTTTTACTGTTTAAAAATACAGTCCTTTTTTAACAACCGGCTATCCTGGTCCTTTCTTAAATTAGGCAAGGACGCCTTTCGTCTTTTTTCAGGTATTGCAGGCACAAATCTAATAAAATCTAATATTTTTGATTTTAGTTGTTTGGAACTACTGCAGTCACAAGATGAAACTGATTCTGAAAAATCTGGTAATCCGATTTAAGTTATTCGTATTTCAACTTCATCGTTAACCCATGTCCGAAAGATGAAATTGTTGTAAAATAAAGCAAGTGGCATATAATTAAAAAAAATTCTGAACGGTTTGAAAACATTCCAAAACTGATATATTTTGTCTTGCTATCTATTTAAGTATTATTATAGAAATCATCAACATTGGTTGGTAAGTAAGGAAGTTATAATTTATTATAATGGAAGAACAATTTGTATTTTCCCTGCCTGATCGATAAAAGCCACGAAATTTCAAAAACTTTAGCATGCTGTAAAATAAGAACCATTTGAGATAGAGCAAAAATATTTTATATCCTTCCTCATATCCATAAAATGAACAAACATGCCACCATCTTGGCTGTAAATAATTTAATTTTTTGATCTTTGTTACTTTAAGGTCGTTCTCACAATAATCCGGTTTTATGTTCATCGAAGTAATCAACAGAATGCCTTATTTTTGAAACCTGTTGATACTTACCCCCTGCGTCGTCCTAAAACTCAATCTAAACATGGAAGACAAGTGCTGCTGCTACCTGTTTTGTTCGTCGACAGCTGACAGTAGATTTTAGTGTGCTGTATTCATTGAGGTGCCTCCTGCCTGAATGCCAAAGCTCGCGCGCGCTTCTCTGTGCTCAACATTAATCTCTGCATTCGCGTGTCGTAGGGGAATCCCGCCGAGTCTGTTCAAGTAGCGCTGACAAGCGTCCGAAGGCATCGTAGTCGTGCTTCAAAACAAACTTTAAACGAACACAGCCTGACTCGCACCAACGTTTCGGGCTTATCTGGCCTTGCTGGCGTCTCCGTTTTCAGTTGCGATAAGTCAGGTGTCAAGTTTTCAATTATAACCTACTCCGCACTCCACATGCTTTATATACACTAAAACCCCGCAGAAAAATAACCTAGGGCGCCGGTTTACTTACCGAAAGAGAAAAAAAGTCTCCTTCTCTTCTCCTAGGTTTGTGAACATTGCAGCTCGTGTTTCAATACATGTCTGTCTGCAGCATAAAATAGTCTCAAAATAGTGATATATACGGTTTGTCTATGAGGGCGGGTCGATGTTGAAATGGAAAAGGAAACAAGCTGTGTGTGTAAGGTGTTAACGAAATTATTTTTTTATTTGAAAAAGTATACCTAGGTGTTTCAAATAAAAAATTCCTTAATACCTCACTCACAGTTTGTTTTGCTCTATTTCAATGTGGACTCACACTTGTTGACAAACTAACACGAGGCTAATAAAGGATGACGGGACGGGACATTTATTGTTTTACAATTCCTGTAAAATGGTAGAAAAAGAAAAATCACTTCATAGAAGTATAAAACATTAGTTTGGTCTATTATTTACTTATTTATAGATTTATAAAAATTTAGATTTTTTATGAATTTTTCAAAAGAAACTTACAAATTTCCCGTTCTTCCCGCGGGGGGACGTTTTAATGTAATAAAATAAAATTTAATTTAAGAAAAATCCTAACACCTTTCATGGTTTCTTTCTTGTTTTTCTTTTACGTATGGTTGAAAATACTCTCCATTTTCTCAGTCCTCTTACTGCGCATCTCATACTACTTGCCATATTTCGCAAGAATGGTCATTTATACACTACTTGAAGTCAAACCATTCACGTTTATCTACGTCTAGCTCAGAAAAAAATGAGTACGAGACCGAAGGACTCGGATATACACGCTTTTACATTCTAACATGTATTTCCCCCAAGCTACTCTTTGACAGACATTGCAATCAGGAAATACAGTTTCTCAGGTGAGGATTCTGCTTCCTTGAAATTCTTCGTGTATTAAAGAAGAGTAAATCTGTGTGTTTGACATATAAAGAGTATGAAAATACAAAAAGTAATAATAATGTATATATGATCTACTAGAATTGAGAGTTGCCCATGGGAATTTTAAATAACTACAGTTGAGGAGAATTAGCTAGCCGTGTGTGAAGACGATGCGCAGTGGACAGTGGGGGTAGACAGGAGCTCACTTTTACTCCGTGCTTTATTGAGACAAGTTGGTAGTGTAAAAGCATTTCTGAAAATATTGAGGTTAGGAAATGCATTTGTCAGCTCAGGATATGTTGCACGTTAAGAAATGCATCCTTATAATGTAATATATAATAAGTATAAGGTGTGTTATAAAGATGTAGCAGGCTCCATATCCCGTTCGTATGAAGACAATTAGTGCTGTTAAAAATGCAAGAAGCGTTTCACCAGGTCACGTGGAGGGGAAGTTCGTCCGCAAACGACAATACTCCCGTTCTCCTTTCCCTTCTGCGCATGTAAACACACCATGTTGAATCTCACGAACTGTAATAATAATTTCAACTACAAAAGAAAATATTATGACCCTATAATATTTCTAGACTGTTTACTTAACTCTTTTGTACACTAATTAGGTAAAGAAGTATACAATTACTAGACAATATAAAGAGATAAAAATACCACACAGTGTTTCTGAATTCTTGGTTGCTTTCGTAAGGTGATTCAAAATCACAAGATTCCCAAGAGCGACACAATTGCAAGAAACAGGTGACGAATATAAACCGAATCTATTAAAAAACTGAATCGCAAAGTAGATATAAAAGCAAAGAATTTAATTAGCGATCTATTTATCTAATTAGTATACATTTAACCTTTTATACTGTATTATTAGTTAAAGGCGCTAGTATGTTTGAAGGAAAATCATTCCAGTTCCTTACTGACCCGTTTACAAAAGAATATTTCCTACTTTCAGCTTATTGATCCCTCTGCTTTATTTTTTTTGCAGATTGTAATTTTGTGTCTAGGAATGTTTTCATTATTATTTTAATCAGCGAGCTCCGAAAGGTCGGTTAATGTATAAACCGCGTTCGTGAAGGAATAAGATCAATTAATTCCGTGATGTTTTCAATGAACATCGAAGTGTTTTGACCTTTTCTTCTCCTTATTCAGGTAGTCGAAAACTTGCCCAAAATTCGAAACCCGCACCAAACCTAAATCCTTTTCCGCTCTGAAGTTTAATATTACTTCCAGTTTTGCGAGATCCTTCGGAAAGATACTCGCAATAGAATTTTTGTGAGCCCGCTTTATAAAAGCTTGTTTTGAATTTTGCTGCGTTCCGATATGACAATATATTTTTATATATGAAATAAAGCAGCTTTCTTTGAGACAGTTTCTGGTATAAGTATACAGGGCTACAGAATACGATCGTTTCCAGTAAACTTCTTCCCAGGGAATCGCGTCAGGCAATCTTAATGGAATCTTGTGTAACAGGCCTTGGAAGGTAATTTCTTTGTTTTCTTGCTACAAAGAGTTTTAGTGCCAATTAAATAGTTTTCGTTAAATCCTGTGTATGCTTGTTAGGATGAAATTGTCGTTACTATTCCCAAACATATTTTGTAAATTAAATTTACGTAAAATTACGGAAGACGTTCTCGAAACCATTATTGGTGATAAAGATTTTATTCTGAATACTCGTGAACTGTTTCACTGAGTAACTATGCATATTTCGCTTATGGGGGACAGACTAAACAGTTCGCGTGACAAATAACTACCTCCTGTCTATCATCGTTCAAACACGTTGAAGTTAATTGAAAACCGCAGCAATTAATTGATACATGTTTCTTCTGTTCGTATTCCTCCCATACGAGGTTTATGCATCAAGGGACCTTTCGAAGCTCGCTCATTAACCTCAGTATTCCACACTCAAATGCGGCAACGGAGGCTACTTAAATTGGACTGATTTAAGTAGACAATGGCTCAGGATTGTGTTGGGGCTTTTAATGTATTAGCGAAGCTTCCTTCTTGCTTATGTGGTGGGTAATAAAATATTTATTTGCTGTTTTGGCAATTTTTTCATTTTATTTTTTGTTTAATTGTACTACCGCCCCCCTTGGAAATATTGAAAAACATAAAATTGCCGATATTTTCGTAGGTCGACATTTTTATGAAATAAGAGGTATGTTACAAATGAAACAAATTTTGTGCACTGCATACATCAAACACGCTTAAAGTCCCTGGTTGACTTCGTTGTTACCATCTGACCACGTAGTGCAATTTCCTGATTTGCCTTTGCTGTTAGAAAACCAACAATTACCTTCTGATCTTCCACTTCTCACGCGTTCTTCTTTTTTTGTACGAACTTCGCCACCAACTACGAAGACTCATACAGTCCTCCCCCGCATGCTTGGCTAAGCAATTAAATTTGTCTCCGCAAAAGTTTTGTCAACTTTGTAGCAAAATTTCACGAATACATTGTCCTTCGTGTTGTTTCGTTGTCACGTTGGCACTAATACGACGAAACGCTTGGACTCGTGCTCACTTCAGCTGCTGTACATCACCAACTAACGGTTGCAAAAAGCGGCAAATGGCAATTTGCTGTCTAAACCTACCCACACGTGCTCTCGGTGCTCCTTCTGTTGGTTCGAGTGCTATTTTAAAAGTTCTGTTTCAATTTTAAGTAACAATTTATTCGAAATCCTAAATAGCCCCCATAAATTTAGCACACATAACATAGCTTATATGGTTTTTAGTAAATAATAAATTAAATTGGACTGATCAGATTAATCAATTACTTAAGAAACTCAGCTCAGCTACATATGCTGCAAGAGCAATGTCCACCTTCAGTGATCTAAAAACAATAAAGTTAGTATACTTTGCATATTTTCATTCTGTTTTATCATATGGTATTATATTTTGGGGCAACTCAGTAGGCATTGATAAGATTTTTATTAGGCAAAAACGTGTTATTAGAGCAATATGTCAGGTTACCTCACAAACTTATTGCAGAACTCTGTTCAAAAAGTTAGGCATTTTCACTTTAACGTGCCAATACATTTATTCATTGATGTTATTTGTAATCACAAATAGGCACTTATTTTTGAATAATACTGATATTCATCCCTTCAATACAAGGAACAAAAATAATCTGTATAAAAAATGTAAAACATTGTCAATTGCACAGAAAGGTGTGCATTATTCAGGGATATCCATCTTCAACAGACTGCAGTCAGCACAGAATTAAACAGTTGTCCGATAATCAAGGTAAATTTAAGACTGAATTATGCTCATTTTTGCTTAGCCACTCCTTCTATTCAATAAAGGAATTTATAGAAGAATCGGAGAAGAGTAATTAATTAATTAGTTTATAATACAAAAATTTGTTATAAGTATATTTATCTTTTATACAATAAAATAATGTAATAAATGTACACCCTGACCCATTCCACATCCTTGAAGCTTAGCTTCTTTACAGGATCTACGGAATATGATTATTATTATTATTATTAAATAACATAATATTACGTATAATTCATCAAAACATATTTTTGAGTATTGAACATTACAAAGGGGCGTGCGTAATGCAAATACACCCACCTATTTAAAAAGTATTAATAAATGTATAAGTATCGACTTCAATTTTGTGAAGGGTCCTCTCATGGAAACATGTGAAACGATGTAATTAGGCGAAAATGTATGAAATTGGTTTGTACTTTTGCAAATGACAGCCTTTGATCCGAAAATATTGAAAAATTGTTTTAATGAATAAGATTGTGTTATTTGCACATATGTGCAAGAGGTATGGTGGTTGTTAAATATTTTGGTTACATTGTTTGCTTAAAGTAGAATAGAAAAGACCTTTTAGTGCAATATAAGAAATAGTCTACCCGTAATGGATTATGATCGGAAAATCACAATTTTACCGTGAATTGGAACAAGTGGTCTCGTGGTTCCCGTGCGAACATTTCCGATTTTGATGAAATTTTTACAGTTTGTACTATGACGCATTAGATGGACATCTGCAAAATTTCAGTTCGAAATATGAATTTCTGGCCGAGATATAAGTCAAAGTCAGCGTCGTCTCAAAAATACCAGTTTTGAGTTTTAATATTGTGGCAATTATTAGAGAATAGTCCCTGAAAATTAGTTTATCAGGTAAAAATTATGCGTAGATTACGAAAATAATAACGAAACGTTTCACAGGTATCATCCCTGGCCTGCATGGCTGCCCCAAACATGACAAAAAAAATACGCCTTAATTTTTCGTTTTTTCAGGGAATCCTGCTGGGATAAATATAGATGAATGGAGTACCTACTTTATCAAACTCTGAAATAGTCGCGCGGGGATCGTTCCTCAAATTAAGCCCCTTGATCATGGAATGACCCATATCTATTGGAGTTGAGCTTTAAACGTGACAACGTTTTATTATTTTTTTAAATTCAGTAATTTAAAAACATACAATACCAATTTTTTCTTCATTTTATATTATCTCAAGCACACAAAATATAATTGATTGAAATTAATATATCGGTGGAATAGATCGTTTCTATCTGTGTTTACATTGAATTACTTGTGTCTACTTTTGAGTCGTTGGTTGGAATACACTTCCAAGAATCAGTTTTGCAGATAGCACAGAGAACTGACAGTTACGGCAACTAACTAACCATTTAAGTTGGTCTGCATAGCCATTTTTTTAAATGACAGTCGGTGTTAGAAAGAGGAGAGGAAGAGTAAACGCGGACATCAAAGTCAGTCAAAGAACTGGGTCTTTTTAATATCGCCCTTGGCTTCCTCTCTGACCCTTAAATTTCAAGAACAGCCTTATTAAGGAACAGTGTGCTTGCATAATGTTCAGGTTTTTTGAAAGATCTCAGCGTCGCAACGCGGAAGCTGTGAAGTGGATGCAGCTTTAATGAAAAAGAGAGTAGAGTTATATAGGTACCAGTGAAAAGCATACAACCGTGCGTTAAGTTTTTGACGCCAAAAAAGGTTTTATCACATCAATTATTTATAAAATTGTATGGAAACAACTGAATTTTGTAAAGAGCAGAGAAGGTGGGACGGAGTATTGTTGTCAGGGAGAAACGTCCGTTGGAGAAAAGCTACTGCCATTTTTCAAAATAATCATTTTTTTACGAACGGCATATATAGACAAATCCAAGATCTACCTTATCATACCTTAACTTTTACGGATGAGGTTTTTTGGCGTACAACACATTCTGAACTGAACGCAATATGTTTCCTTGCGTCAATGTTTCCAAAATAGTTTGTACACTACCAAGTTACCGTAATAAAGTTTCACGTTGAAGAGACTCCCTTTGCTGGACAGTGGGCGACGGCGGATAGTATTTTGACACAACTAGCTATTTCTCTCTAGCTATACAACAATTACGAGGACACAGTACTCCGAAATAATACTATTTAGAATTAGTAGAGGGAAATGACAAGTCGCTTAGTAGGATATCGTTTTAGAAATTAGGGAATGAGCCCTTAATGTTAATATTTTTTTTTCTAATGAGGCCGTAAGGTTATCAAATTGCTTACCCACATTTCATATTTTTAGCAAGTTATCCTGTAGTAACAGTGAATCGCCAGAAGTGAAACTGACCTTCTGAATACGCCGTGCTCCTAGTACATCGGAAATACTAAAACTTCGTGATACAAATATTTGTAATTTATTGTCTAATAATAAATGTAACTCTTTAAGTTTTAATACCTCAGTCACTTTAAAAGACCAGCACCGACGAGGAAAAACAGCTGACCGCAGGAAAGTATCTATCCCCACTACTTCCATTTCCGTTTACTAGCAATGCCAACCAGGAAGAACCGAATTTCTAGTTCTTTGATTTTCAAAGTACTGTAAAAAAATAGACAGATGGTCGCTACGGTAGTTGTTGAACATCGTATATACAGTATATTGTAACACAAGGCGGCGCAAACCTTAGTATCTCAGCTTTCTCGCCTTTCCTACGGTCAGTAATATATGGGCACCAGGTTATTTTACAAAGCCAAATTAGAAAAAAAAGGTTTATTTCAAAACATGTCCAGTTTATTTCGAGCATTGAGATTGACAAAATCCCTCAGGGCGTGGTCACAAATTAAATGCAACATCCTCCATCAGTCGCGCTGCACTTCGAATTCCCTTAATTATAAATCAGAAAACAGTGTGGCATCTCGTTGTTATGGTATTCAGTCCTAAGACTGGTGTGATGCAACCCTACATGCTATCCTATCTTGAGCAAACTTTTTCATCTCCGCATTCCTTCCATATACCACATCATCCCTAATATGCTTAGCGTCTTCCATCCCTGGCCTCCCTCTTCTGGTATTATCCCACACACTTCCCTCTAATGCTAATTTTACATGAGCCTCATGGTGTCCATATTCTGTTCCCCTATTCTGTGCAGAAAGAACTTCCTTCACAGCTTGTTCAGAGACCTCTTCTGGCCTCGTTCCGTCGTGACCTAACTTAACTTACTCTACTATATCCAGTCATGGACTAACTAATTTTCCTACTGCCAATGATTTTTCCGCACGTCCCACGGCATACGACAATCGATACCTTTCGGGCGACTTGCCTCAAAGCAACCGCCAACAATCCTGTCTGAGCCGGTTTTCCAAAGACGAGCAATAGTCGTCTGATTCATGTTACTCTATAAATATATTCTTATTTCTTTGTTCATCAGCGACTTAGTTACATAAAATCTAAGATGAAGTAATATGCTTATATGCCTAAAATACTACACTTAACCTCCTAATTTTAGTTTGTGTGTTTACAAAATACTTCGATTGTCGTTTTGTTTCCTTCCATTTTTATAAAAATTTTCTCAAAAGCAAAGTACACGTAAATACGTAAACAATACAGCCAATTTGTTATCAACAATTTTATATTTATTTAATACATCTACGACGTTTCGTCCATATTTGTGGACTTTATCAGGTAACTAAACAAAAATTTATCAAAACAATTATAATTTTGAATTCAAAACATTTCGTTCAAATATAAAAAAGATAGTTTTCAATTTGATAATAAATATGTCTCACATTTTCTATGGATAACATAAGATTGGGTAATTTTGACTTGGCGGTAGTCATTTTCTGACAAAATATCTGTCTTGTTTATTTATTTATACTTAATTGTCAGATTCTTTATTTATTAAAATACACGTAGTATGAATTTGACTTAAACATAAGTTTATTTTTTGAATGTGGATAGAATTATTCAGTCAGTTCCTTTGAGGTCTCTGGTTACCGAAACAATAATAATTTACTGGTTAATTGGTACAGCAAACTATACTTTTCATTTCGTGTTCTGAAGTTTTTATCTGATCATCCGGTTACAGAGAAGCTAGATATAGTTAACAATATTGATAATCTTAATTATATCATAAAGCTAAGATTTACGGTACTCTCAATCAGATCAATGGTACAAAGATTAAAATATGTAATAATTTATCTTACTATATTGTGATACTTTAATCTAATTAATTTAAATGCCTCTGATTCTTAGATTCATCAAAGGACACACACCAATATCCTACTAATATGTTTTCCATTGCCAACGTTGCTTACAAAATTAATTGTGCCTTTAATACAACAGATAGCATAAATCTAATTTTAAGTTGGTCAACCTGTGAACACAACTCTGCCACTAAGGATTGCATTCACTTAAATCAGTTTCGAATTTGACAACAGCGCTATTTTAGACGAGGTAGAAGATTAATTTCTGAAAAGTTGCACATTAAAAATCAACTGAAGACTTAACAAGTTATGTGATGTTTTATTTTAAGTTTATTGCTAATTTCCAGCATTTAGCTTTACGTTTAGATCTATGGTTTAATTTCCGATCTAATCGCCGTTAGATAGCGCTAAGCTGCGTCGAATTTTCAAATGTGTTTTGTAACTGTTTCTTATTAATTATTGTCTGTTTTTTTATTTATGTATAAAAACTATTATCTTTACAGATTTTCAGTTGTGCTAATTTCGATATAGTATATACAACATGAAAACAAAAAAACATGAAAATAAAATATCGTATATAATTTACATGGTTACATGAGGGTAGGTTAATTCGTTTGATTAACCTACTTTAGCCGAACAGGTTAGGTTTAATTGTATCTGAGGGGCATACGACGTGGGTGTGTGAGAATTGACAATCAGTGAACTGATTTTTGGAGGATTAATGAGGATATGGTCAGCGGGCATGATGGTAGAGTGGGTTAGGATGTGCCTGATTGATCAGAGGGAAGATTGTCTGTTTATGAGGTCGAACGTTATATTATTAATTTTAACAGACATTAATTTTCTGTTGCTGTTGGGATGCAGCATTTTCTTTTCTATGCCTGAGCCAGGTGAGGAGCAGCTGGCCTACAGTTACACTTGGATCACAGGATAGGTAACCCTTGCAGTGTATCTGGGAGTACATACCTCTTGAAACGAGACTGTAACAGGCCAACTTCCCATACCCAGATGCTAAACGTTTCATTTAAAAGCTTCTCTTTGGCCATTGGTGTTTCTCTGAGCTCCGTTGAGTTGTAGAGCAGAATAAAAAACTGTGGAAAGGCAAGTGTGAATGGAGACGATCCGTGTTGTTTCTTCGCTAGCCTCGCTTATAGCTTTCTAGATGCTGAGAATATAATTACAGGTCCATTGAGTTAATGTTCGCGGCTGTGCGGTTGTTTTGGTAGTGCATTCGCTTTAACCGCGATAGAAGTCTTAACCTGAGTCTCAATATTACTTTTAATTTTCTTACATTGTTGCTTATATAAAAATAACTGGGTGTCCGGCCATGCCCGAGTACATATTAATTAGCCCAGTACATCATTTAAGTCGACACAAATGTGATATAAGTGGTATAGTGAGCGTTGTCAGGCCTCACTACCCGCTGGTTCTAAAAACGATTGTAGAAAGTCTTATCAACAGTAATGTATATGTGAATCTCTTCTTATTCGCTATTTGTAGATTCTCGTGATTCCAATACCCGTGAATTTTTAAAATTTCTACTCGTAATTACGGATAAATCTCACTGTGACGTCACTAGTTTGCTACAATCACTAGCCGTTTAATTGATGCTCACTCAACTCATAAGATAGCCTCTATCTCCGAAATTCTCGAAATTAAGTTTTAAACAACTTTTACTACGATGTCAAAAGCGTAAAATTGAAAACCGTAAAATTTAAAATATACATACTCAAGTTTTTCAAAAATTCTCACAAAGATTATATTTAATTATAATCATTAAAAAATCTTAACTTGGGTTTTTTACAAGCTTGATTTTTGCAATTGTAGTTTGAAATCTGCTGCGGTAATATGGGAAAAATTTAAGGATTTAATGAAAGCTTTCGTATTTATTATTATCATCATCATACTTTCATATGTTCGTATTTAGTTTGAAATACTAAGTTTCAGTTCATAAAATAGGTTAAGTATATATTAAATTAACACTGCTAGGTTTAATGGAAGCAAAAGTTATACTTGTTTCGATGATAATATTATGTTTCAGTTCATGCAATAGGTTAATTGATAAAGGTTGAAGTAACACTTTGAACGGAAGTGTACTCTCTGTGCCGTGGTTTCTTTGACGAAGCTAAAGCCGAGCGTGCCCGATGTTTCCCGAGCGTTTCACGAAGAGCGTTACTCAGGTCTATGATGTATAGAGGGATAGTATGATTACACATGTGAGTATAATTCTTCCATCCGGGAAGTGATATTGATCAGTATTTGATGACTCTCACATCCGCCTTCTTCAGACTGAAGAATAAGGCTATGGCGGACGTGGGAGCTTATCTGCGAACGTCGACGGAAACTATGGAACTCTATGAATACTATTTCCCGGAAAAAACTTTTAACTTAATTGCATTTGAGCATCAGCTTTACCGGCAGTGCTTTTAATGATGTCCGTAATACACAATGTCGTTTCCGGGGGAAGTGAACATTGCTAGTGAGGTTGTAGTGACAGAAAGGCGGGGAATGCTTGCGCGTGGGTGTTGACTCAGTGACCCTGCGTCGAACGCAAACCCTATGACGCACTAAATTCCAATCTACTGTTCTTAAATATAGAAATCAAAAATACACGCCTTCGTTATTTAATTATATCTTTTAAAGCACACAGAAACGTTATTGCTTCTGCCACACGTTTCCGTTGTCCGAACGTTATCCGTTTTAATTCAACTGCAGTCTAAGTTATAAATAACAAAAAAAATGAAATCTGTTCTATTCCTAGGCTTATTAAAAGTAAAAAATTTCCTTTTATGAATCCAAAAAATTTAGCCGTTACATTGCGTGTTATTACAAGTAAATATAACAATATACAACCGATGTGAAATAGTCCAAACTCGCCAGTAAGGAAATGTGTATTGTGTATTTATTAAATCTACAAATGGGCAGATGCCCATATTCAACCTATAGTTTAGTGTATAATTATATTCAATATAAATAACTAAGTGTGGAATCATATTATTAGAAATGATTTTTTTTAAAAAAAGAATAGTATTGTTTTCCCTGAAAAAAAAACTGGAAATATAATTCACTGTAGTATATTTTTAGAGATTTCGCAGCACTGATCACTTCACTACACTACACTAAACTTAGATTGAGTCGAAATTTTCTTTCTGTTAGAGGAAGTTCCCCAAACACTCCTGCAGGCAGATTGTTCCAGTCATTAATTGTCCTATTTAGGAATGAGTATTTTCCAACGTCTGTTTTTTGGTTCCTTGCTTGTAATTTGTTCCGAGTCGATTCTTTCATTCTATCTCGGATTCCCTGCCAATGTTTTTGACCTGCAAAAGCTCTGTAGAAAATGTGTAGCCTAGCTGTTTCTCTTCTTGTCTGTAGCGTATCCCACTCTAGTCGCTTTACCTTTTCGTTCCCATGCCCAGGTCCTATTTGTACGAATTTTGCGGCCCTTCTTTGCACCCTTTCTAAGGATTCTATTTGACCTATCCTGTACGCTGCACCATATTCCATAAGTACTAATGACAAATATGCCATCTCTTTAGATTTCGCATTCCCCTTGTTGAGTGTTCTAATGACAAAATGCAAGGTGTTCCACGCTTTCCTTGTAGCATAGTTTACCTGTCCCCAGCTTACTGTTAAAATAAATGCCTAGGTATTTACAGTTTGTCTCCTCGATCACTGTTTCCCCATCTATTTTATATATCAAGGCATATTGAACGCGCATTTTAGTAAAACTAATCGCCTTTTACTATTGTTGATTTTGATTTTATTTCGCTTAGCCCATGTACTTAGAGTATCTAAGTCAGTTTGGAGAGCAGCTGCGTCTTGTTCCCCAGTAAATTACACAGTCATCTGCAAAAATATTAATCGTATATTAGAAAAATCACCAAACTCAGAATTTCATTCATTCCTTGGGGGTGGAGCATTCCCCCTTTCTCCCCCATCCCTAGGATCCGCCACTGGTTTCACACATCTATGTGAAGTTACCATCCTTCGATATATCGCGACACAGTTTCTTGAACGTATATCTATACCATTAAATGAAATCGAAATGTTTGTCTCCAATAGGTTCTGAAACGACTATACGGATGTTAATGAAAATTTTACGGATTAAAACAGGGGTTTTAAGCTAAAATATTGTTTATCTTCCATTTCGGTATATTGCGGGGTTCAGGAGGTATGTTTATAAATATTTGTAAATAAATTGAATTCTCGCGCCAAGCCGGCTGCAGTACAAGAAGATCTCAGGGACAGACTGCTTAGTTGACCTGTTGTGGCGCTGTTTTTGTATGAAGCTCTTATAGTCTGAGGTTTGTCATCCTCAACTGTTTTATATATAAATAAAAGGCAATGTTTGCGACGGGCTTCAGTCGTTATATACCGAACCTGTTCGAATACACTGCTAGTTATAAGGTTTGCCCTTTGGTTAAACTTTTTTACTAGTTTATAAACTGCAATGTATTTTATAAGTCGCAATGCAGATTGAATATATAAAGAATCAATTTTATTTTTCCTAGATATGTAACATTATATACACATAATTTCACGATAATCAGACCGATGGGATGGTTTAAGTATCTTGTCCTTATATGGAATACAATCGACTGTTTGAGTGTTAGTATGTGCCCCACATACAAAACTAGACTAAATTTTGTACACCTGTTCCTTGCGTCCCGGAAATAGGAAACGACCCCTGGGGGCGGGGATGAAGGAAACTGAAATTAAAAACACATAATACGGTATATATGTGCATACTAATAAATATTTTTCACGGTTAGTGGTAATGATACTGGCTCTCTCGGTATTGTGCACTTCTTTACACTTTTTTTATTTCGTGTGTCCATGGAAGGTACCAGAAAATTTCTTTACCCGATTAAAATACTAAGTCATCGCGGTTGTTCTCATGTAATTTAGGGGCTTGAAAACGTAAATTTGCAAAAATTTGGCCCTCTCTCTGAGGGTTTAATCAAGTATTGACAAAGAGATTACTTTAGAATTAAATACTGTAGCCGACTAATGTAAATGATCGCCGGGCACCCAGCTAGTTTATAATAGCGTCAGTACTTGTTAGCAGAAATAGCTACATAACAACTAACCGTAAATATTCGATTTGAATACAAATGAACTTTATTACGATTCATTCGTGTGTGGACCTTAAAAATTACGTTTTACGCGCAAGCTTTACAGTTATATTTAATTTAATCATTTAATATTGATTAGAGCATATTATTGTCGCTGCCTTGAAAAAGTATGGGAGGAGGAAAAATAATCCTTTTTTCTCATTCGTTACCTTGCGTTTAGGAAATTATCAGGCAGCTCAAGAGAGATAACGGCTATAAGAAAGTAGTGTACAATTTTTTTTCTAAATATTATTTCGTAAAAGTATCCAATTAGTTAGGCGAACTAACGACGATATTTTAACGAACTAAACGTAACCCGCGTGATCAATGGTTAAATCTAAAGTTGTTTAAATTGCATTATTAGGAGTCCTGCAGCCGAAGTAATGTTTAATTATGGAATGTAATGATCTGCAAAGTGTGGAGCTAAAGGAGAGAAGAGGAGAGGAGAGAGGAGAGGAGAGAAGGCCCGAGCTGTTACTTGAGGCGGGATTCCTTGTTAGCACATTGTGTTTCTGTGCCCTGCGCAGCCCTACGCTCCATATTGACCAGATCCCTCGACGCCTCGACGCGACGTCCGTCAAGGCCTCGCATCTAAAATTCCATCACTGCTGCTAATTGAATTACACTTCTATGCTCGTAAAAACAAACTCGCAAAGCCACACGCAGAGTGCAGTATTAATCACAGAGCTGCGAAGCGCGTACCGTGCATTGCATTCCATGATATATAGACCATGTACACGAACTGGTATGATTTAGGAATTGTGCCCTCGTCTAGTTATCAGAATTCGATAAATAAATTGCTGAGTGCATACCAAATGAACTCTTTTGAAATAAACGACGGGAGCAGGTCATTGTGACTACAATGCTTTTCAAATGGGAGCCGATTTGACCTTGAAGGTTTTCCCTGCGCCATCCAATTAGATTCCTATGTAAGAACTCATTTTACAAGTGGATGTCTTCGGTTCAATTATTTTAGTTTGAGATAAAATAGAAATTGAAACCTCGTTTACCGCGTCGGAAGTTGACCTGCTGGCAATTTCCTGGAATTTCGGCAGCTGGCGGCGGCAGGAATAGGAACAGGTTGGCTTCAGTACTCGTCAGTGCAGCTCGAAAGCCAAGTACTAATACATTCTGGTAAAATAAGTACTTAATTGCTTTTATTTCGTTCAATAACTGGTACTATTATTATCACACACCCTTCACTTTCATCCACTAACTAGAAACTTTTTACTCTCCCAATCTCTGTAGCACGTTGTGATTTCTGGTAGCCGATTATATACAGGTCTCTTAGAGTAGGTACGGGAAGCTATTCGCACCTTGATCCTTTTGCCCGTCGCTACAATATTTCATGGGGTATAACGCTCTGACGGAGTAGGCTCGAGGTTCCCCGTGACGTAGGAGGGAATGTGGAGAGGATCGAGCGTGAGCGTGATGACTAGGAGGTTTCCTTTTTAATTTGGACACCAACCTGGACGGTCGAGAAGAGTCTTCGATCCAGCTTGTGGGGGAACAGCGAGATTCAGGCCATTTGTACAAGCCGCAGACTTGTTTTAAAGAACTCTAAAATTTTATTTATTTCATTTTTCAAAAGTAATTTTGTTCTCACATATCCCTGTTCTAGACAAGAGTTGAAATCACGTCAAATGAGGGTCCAATTTCAGGAACGAAACGTCATGTACCGCTGTTTAATAAAAGTTTTTACCAACTTTTTTTCTGACGAAAAGTCAGTTGTACTAGTAATTTACCGTTCAATATTTTTAAAATTTACCATCTTTTTTTTGTTTCAAAGTTAGATGCCAGATATGATATCCTGATTTCAATTGTTTTTGGGGATAAACAAAATGATGAAGAGAGGAATATGTCACTGATGAATAAAGGGAGGAATTAACATTTTTATTAATAAAAACATTGGGACATCAAGGACTATAAAATGTTGAGATTATGAAATAAGGGGCTGAACTTCACAAAACGCATAACACTTTGTTTTGTTTGGTAAAACTAATTTTAGAGCCACAGGGTAGGAAAAGGGAAAAATACGGTTCCTTACCCTTGGGTTTGAATACCCCATTGCGTCAGATTATATTTGTCACACCGCAGAGCATAATTTTCTCCGTGAATTTCCGTCTGCATTTATTTTCTACTTTTTATTGATAAATGTTTCTTTTTTTAATTTCTTCTGGTGTTTATTTTTCTTTCGATCAACATTTGTTATTATTGCCCGCAGAGTAGTTGTATTATTGCAATTTGTTTTTATCCGAAGTGATTTTTCTTCTCAAATGTTTTATAACCAAAACGATTTCTCCTCAGTTTCGCGAGCATTTTACGTCTGTTTTCAGAGCATAGGTCGGTAGAAATTGAATGCGAAATCTGGTAGTGGAGCTGAACAGTTGTAAGAGTCCAACCAAAATAGATAAGGAAATAAGTTTGGGTGATTTTAAAATTATTGGCGAAGAGGAAGTCAGAAAGTGCATCTGAAACGACTGTCGAGTTTCTCACTTGTGTGCAAGTCTATTTATAGGGTAATAAGTAAAATTTATATGAAGAAAACATTTTTAACGACTCAAAAATTTCTTTCTTTTATTTTTATTTAACTTGGCTTCTTCTTTGTGTAATTCGTTTTATTAGTGTACTAAATAATAATTACATTTATAAATTGTCAGATTTTGATTCAATTTATCTCGATACTTGGCGTAAATTTATCGTCTAATTTTTCTGTTTTAGGAGAACTCATAATTAGTTCCTTTGTCCAAAACTTTACTTAAGTTGTTGTCAATTATGAAATTTGTGAGGAATTTTAAATGTGTTTCGACTGAATGCTAAAATGTCGGAATGAAATTCAGTGTGGTATTTATTTTATTACTTAATTTTTTCTGTAATTTGGATACTTCTTTAGTTTACCTTTTATTTTATTTCATATTAGTTGTTTCAATGAAGTTTCTCTAAAATGATTTACTTATAGAAACATAATTTCTTTGAACTTTTAGATTTATAAAAAATTATATTTGCACACGAAAACAAACAAAAAACTCATACTAAAATTAGTTTATTAAATTGTTTGTCTTATTTGGCTGTTATATTCTTTTTAATTTTTTATTAGCGTTTGTACTACAGTGAAAACAGGCTTTTATAATATATTTAGATATCTCTGCATGTAGTGGTTATTTTGTGAAGGAGTAAGATTGTATTTTCAACTTCGTAAGAGATTTTTGTTGAACTCTGTAATTGATGGATATTTAAGTCAGATGAATTAGAATAAAATGTACTAAATTTTATGTGCGGTGTCCATTTTTAAAGCCTTTCTTCATTATATCTGAAATCAGTTTTTTTAGTTGAGGCTTTGAAAATCAATATCTGCATTTAATTCTTTTTAAGAAACAGCTGAGATAACGTTCGTTTTTTTGGTTATAGGCTATATTATACACTACTTCAGAAAACAAATATTGTATTCCGTCTGTTTCTCCCTTTTTCGGTTCTGAACAATACACTAATCGACATATTATTAGATGATAAATTAAGGCCAAGTATCGAATTAAAAGTAAGCAAAATGTGACACATTATAAGTTAATATTAGGACTTATATAAACACGTCGAGAGGAATTTTGTTCACCCCTCAACTACTAACGATTTTTATTTCTCCTCCTATCGATTCCTACAACTTTTCATTTTCTACGCGAACTATTTTCTATAAAAGTGTCAGAAATTTTAATTGGCATTTCGTTTCCGTACCAATAAATTTACATGAACGTAATATGTATGCATACTTTTTCATGTTTGTTTTCTATTTTCATTAATATATTTCAAACTTAAGACCACTTGACCGTAAAGGGGCCGTCGATTCGTTCACATGTAACGATTAAATGTTTGTGTGGGCCTGGGTCCTTTACGTTTATCATTTAAAATTGAAAATTTTTATTCCATCCCTCTCATCCTGCATACATTTCAGAAATTATTCATCACACTGAGTTGATGTTTATAAACAGATTCCTGTTGTCTCGTTTTATTTTCTCTAACGTTCAAATTTCTGTGATACCATAAACTTTGCGAAGGCGTTGTGCAAAGACAGGGAAAGTGATAGATGGAAGAGAGCCAACTTTGCTAGCTGCGGGACATGTCAAGTAATTAACGCGCCACAAAATTAAGACGTTATGATGTAGAGAGAAAAAAATCTTGCGCCTTATTTTTTTTGTTACTAATTCTTGTTAAAGTATTATGCGCTACAACACGGAATAATTTTGTAAGGCTCTACGAAAGGAGCTCTTTTTTAATGAATAGTTCGTAGGATGAGGTGAGGCTCATGAGATCTCACTCTGGATTAGGAAATTGTGTATTAATATGAATATATTTTATTGCAGTTTGCAGGTATATACATCGTGAACGGATATACGTGACGATAGTGCATTTATGTTTTGGATATCTAAAAATTTAACTCATTTGTATTTGCATCTATTGAAAATTAACCGTCATACGAAATTTGATTGCGGAAGTCTTTACCTGAAGAAGTCGCAAAATAGTAGGCAAAATGATGTACATGTGTTGAATAATATAAAAATTCTGACATAGCATGCTCTATGTTAATTCGTTGATGTTATAAATTTATGAGTAATAAAAATATTAGATAGCTGTAGGATAAAAGAAGGTTGTTAACCCCAGAGTTAGAAGAAAATAGAAGGATAAGAGTTACATACTCACTATTTTAAAGCAGTTAGACCAGAGGTGGCGTATTTACACCCTTTGAGCCTGTTTGTATTTCGGACGAGAAGTCCCTTTACATTGTTAGAAAGCATTGTACAGTTAGACATGTATTATAAATAAATACAATGAATGTCCAAGGGTCAGAAATAGAAGAACTTAATAATCGTTGTTCTGGCAAACAGAGAGAACAGACAATTCCAAGTTCCGAGCTGATCTCGCCAGCAACTGTAGTCCAGAGTTATCTTCACTAAACGAGCTTCATTAAACTGGAGTAAATTAATTAATTTAACTGCGTCAAAGTTATTCCTTTTCGTTCCCTAAGCGAAGCAGATTCTATCCTCATATCTCTAACCATGTACGTCCGACGCTATAAAATGTGTTCGAGTCATCTGACGCACCAAAAATCGTCTGCCAAAAATTTGCGCTAGGTTTACGAAAGATTGGCCACCCCTGTGTTTGATGTAAACTTGATTGAAAGTGCTGAATTCATCCAGTGTGGGATGTGAAGCGGAAAGTGTTACATATTACTAAACTCAAAAAGAAGAGGTGTAAATATGTTGTGAAGTGTGTGATGTGCTTTAGTGAGGATTTTCCAATTCATTCCACTCCCTTATTTGATTTCATTTATTAGAAATTAGTTATTGAAAGTGAATAGTATATATGTAGAAATTTCTTATTGACCCCGGAGGAGGTTGAGTTACAACAGAAATGATATATATTCCTTTCTTGGCACGTTAACATTATCCTTCATTTATCAAATAATTATATATCACTTGGGGGTTATCTTGGTTATCAGATTTGGGAGCACATGGTTTTATTCAATACCGAGTCCTGTACCGCCTCAGATTTTAGATGATAGTTTTTCCCACACCAGTTTAGGGAAATATTTAACCGGCTCGTACTGCCGCCATAGAGTCTTCCTTCTGTCCCAGGAAGATTTAACGACCTTAGACTTTGGCCGCCATCATATATTCGACCCTTTTGCAAAGTGGCCCTCAGTCAACCTTCTGCAAAAGATACGTCCGGACACGTTGCCCATCACCCACATTCTTTGATGGTATACTGTAATGAATACAGGGCGATATTAATTATTTTAGGTGGACTATATTGATATATTAAAAATAAGATTTTGTAATAAAAATAAGAAAACAATTTACTTTAACAAAAACCAATTTTACATTTATCTTTCTTGAATTAAAACTACATATATATATATATATTTTTACAAAAAAATATGTAAATAAATTCCGTGAAACTAAACAACTATATCTCTAACCTCAGGGTCGCATATTTTGGGCCTTCTCATAGAACAGAATGTTAAACAGAAAATCTACTCGGACCTGGAAATTACAGAAAATTAGCAAAGAGTCACAAGTGTAATTACCGTGTCGGCTTAGTGCATGTTCCAGCTCCTCCCTCCTTATTGGGTCGTCTTCTCCCCAGATCACAGCAGCCTGTTTCAGGAAGTATTTAAAAATCTCCCTTGCCACAATTTGAACCACAGTCATGAGTGAGAAGATTAGCGTAGCTCCAAGGGGAATTTCGCAGTAACTCCATAATTCTGTCCAAAAATAATCTCCTCTCCAAAAATCGATGTGAATCTCTTTCTAAAATCGATCTGTCTCCTCTCATCTCACCGCTTTCGCACAATCTCCCAAAATCTCTGCCAGCCTTTTTAAAATCTCCTCCCCACTTCATTAGTTCATATCACCAAAGTGGCAGCGATGGATATCCACCAATACCATTTATGGTTCTAATTGGGGAAATACACCACCTGATGCCGGCAGCTCTCACAAAAATTGGAAAAGTCTAGGTTTTATTGTTCCTGGCTCAAATGCTGTCTCCCGTTCTTTTGATTTTGCGCCGCTAAAAGTCCAAGATGTTTCTGACCGTTACAATACATCGCTCAGACAAGTCCTTTGAATGAAGAACTAGTACAATCTATGCACAAACTTTCAGACTCATAGTCTTTCGAAGAAAATAAAGTGTCTCGTTTACTTAAAGCAAATATAAAATATAAAAAGACGCTTAAACCTAGTAACAGAATACTGTTTACAATAAAGATTACAATTTAAATTGTAATAAATCTAGCCCCGCATGACATCATTGGGAGCTATAATTAAATACAAGATTATTTCTAAACCGGGGTATCGGACTTTGATATCACAATATATATGCATGAATATATGGTAACATAGGCCCCAGTTGCGTCGTCAAAATATAACGCAACGCCTGAACTTCGGCGGTGCTAATGTTTCAAAGTATTATAGCTCGCTCGAATGCCCAGTTTTGTCCTTTAATTTCAGTATGTAATGTACGGATGTCAGGCGATTTTATCAAGGGAAATTTCCAAAAGATATTCTTTTCGAAATTTATTTCGAACAGTGAGTTATAAAAAAGTAATCCCTCAGGGCGTGGTTGGGTTTACTTTCTGAACATCGTCGATAACTACCTTCTCGGATAACGCCTCGTGCTGAGCTGTCAAATATAAATCAAATAGCAGTGTGGCGTCCTACTGCCATGAATTCCGGTAGCTTGTTCCAACAAGACACCTCCTCTTCCAGCTGCGACCCCGTACCCAAACTTACTGGCCGTCGTCGACTGATTTTGACTTCTAGATTACGCACACCTCGTGGCAAATGTACTGTCGGATTGTCTCAGAGCAGCCGCCAACAATTCTGTCTGGGGAGGCTTTAAAAACGTAGCCGTAACTTCATGTTACAATATATAGATGTTTCTTGGAATCTGTCATAAAGACTGATATTTACTAATTGTTTTAACATACAATATTAATAGATATGGTGAAAAAAATTTCATCAAAAATTTTAAAAATAATACTTTGTATAGTATTAGTTGCTTCACGTCACTTATTTAAGTCGTTTCGCGTTGATTCAAGAGAAACGAATTTTCGTCACCATAGTTTAATAAAAAATTCATTCATTTGTTTGGTTGTCTTGTACGGAATGTGTATCAATACAAAGTCGATCTGCATGGAATGATATTTTATAATTCCGATTGTTTGTATGAAATTATTGAGAAAATTTTACTGTTTTTCCTTATCTCTCGTATTTTTTAAGCGTTTTAAATATAATCTAAGATTAGATAATCAGATTCTCTCATCTATAAATGAAATCTGAAATTGTATAATAAATGGAAAATTTGAATATGTGTCAAATACAATTCTCGGGTTTCAACCCGGGTAAAAGTTTGTTTCCACAACGTTTCAACGGCAAGCTCCGCCATTGTCGTGAGGTAGATTCGACGGCAAGCTCCGCCATCGTCTTCAGGTAGACTACGTGACGACGATGGCGGAGATTGCCGTCGAAACGTTGTGGAAACAAACTTTTACCCCGGTTGAAACCCGAGAGTTGTATTTGAAACAAATTCACCGGGAAAGCCTTCACTCTTTGAATATATGCGTATCAAAATGATAATTGGACAGTCCGACGTTCAGGCCAGTGGTTGTCCTTACTAAGCGGTTATTGTGATAGGGATAATGTACTTTGATGGCCTTTACGTATGGTATTGGCTTGCGATAAACAAGTGTTAAACATATACGAGAAGTTATCAAATTTTTGTTTTGTAAATAACATGACAATCACATTCCGTTGATCGTTCAGTGAAGCTATGCTCCCGGGATATGTAACGAGTGAAATAGTTTTGCATTAGTTTATTACATTATTAATAGAATAATGTATCTAATAGCACATGCCCGCTATTTACGTTTAGTTACTGTAATGTAATCAATAATAACATACTTGCAGAATAGAAGGAGAGGCTAAGTAAAAGGGTGACTAGCTCCATTTTAAATTTGCTTGGTTTTAATTCTGTGCAGGGGAAGCTTGTAGTGTACTACTTTCTGCGTTTTTGACATATCTTAAATTCTATATGAAAGTAATTTTTATTTCTGGTGTTAATTCTGTGCAAATTTGAGTTAGTAGTGTATAAATTATATTTTTAATCTCAAAGAGTGGTCTAGTCATATCACAGGAGTTCCGGGTTCGATTTCTGGCAAGGGGTTTGGTGTTTGTGTGCTTTTTTGTGTTCCCAAATCCAGGAACCCTTACATGGAAGATTAGATACCCAAAAATGGTAAAGTAAGTCGCTAATGACAGCTGTTGATGCGACTTGAAATAAACTAACAAAGAGAGAATGCACTGACATGTGAAGGTAAGTATGCCTAATTCTTTGAAAGGACCTCGACAAGATGTTCTCGAGTTGACCTTTCATATAATTCTAATGTTTCGTGTTTGGATTATAAATAGCTTTCCTATCGCCGAAGAGTCTCCCCAAAACATGCCATAAGCAAATGCACAATGGAAATATGCATTATATGGTTAGATAAAACTCTTCCAGCATAAGAAGCTGTGGAAAGTTTCGTCTATATTTGATGCCCGGGTATACATTTATATTAGCCAGCTACAGTATTTAATTCGAGAGTAATCTCTGTGATTAAACCATCGGCGAGAGCGTCACATGTTTGAAGGATTGACTTTCCACGCCCCCTACTTTAAACCTCAGTACCTCATTTGAGTCAGGAAATCTACTGATACCTTAAAGAAGCACACACATTCAGAAAAATACACAGAAACAATCAAAGATATTTATAAGCTGAAGATATTTGAGCCATATCTTTTGTCTGATTAGCGTGAAATAATGTGTCCATACATATATACATCTACAGAAAATAAAATTGTGTGTGTGCTTCTCTTTTCTTGATGTAACGTACCTCAAACACCTACTCTACGACTTGTAAAACATTTAGTGTATTTATTAGCACATTAAAAGTATCAGTACTTCAATTAAATCTTAGTTAAATTTAAGTAATATATCATGCTTGACAGACTTATTCTCTTCCGTCTGATTTGGTTGAAGGAATGTGTTAATCCTGGCGTAGCCTGACAAACGTGAAATAACGCTTAAATATAACCAAATTTTTAATTATGCTGTAATACTTCTTAATTGTTTCTCGCGAACGTCGCACAGTTGCAGGCACTTGACTTAGTTACAGAAAAACCCTTCTCGAGAGCCTGAGTCGCAACTCTATAAAACATTACGCTTTATTAATAAATAACTAACTGGGGACCCGACGTTACCCGGGTATTTATTTATATTATCCCGGTACATTATTTAATTCTTGGTCAACACTTAACCAAACCGACATCGTAAACGCCACAATATGAACCTTAAATATACTCCCAGTATCTCAAGAGAGTCCAAAATACCCCCGGTACAATAGCAGGAATATATATATTTTCAGTATTTTAACAGAATAAAAAATTTTCCCCCACTTAATGGCTAATGTTTTACTTAAATCGCATTTTAAATGTCATAATGTAACACAGCGCCTAGCATTACACCGATTTCGATACCACACTCGATAGTTTAGTTTTACCTGACGCGAGAAATGAAACCAATTTATCAATTTATGAACTCATCGTATTAATTTTTTCTCAGCCTGCTGCAACAATAGTCAGTAAGTGGAATCAATGATGTAGGAAAGCGTAGAAGGACTAACAACTCGCAGTTGGTTTACACACCGCGGCAATTCCAAGAAATATTCTAGTAGAATAAATATATTTTATTTATCTTCATATCATATTACATTGTGAATAAACACCGGGAAAACCTTCGATCATATTATGTTAATAACTTCTGCAATATATGGAAATTAAGCATGTACGAATTTTTACATTAATTCTCCTTTTTTTAAACCCTCAAATTTTCATTGAAACCATTTGAGCCGTTTCGGAACCTGTTTGAGACAAACGTACGGACAGACAGACACTTCAATTTTATTTATTGGTATAGATTAAAAAGTATCATTACACAAATCAAATATTTTTTTAATGAATGATTATTGAACGCTAAACAGCAATATAATTCTCTCGCTTTACAGCTAACGTGAGGCTGTAATCTATACATTTGTAAGTTCTCTGTCTTGACGGTAGATCGTGTTTTGGTCTGAAAGGAAGGAACATAATATTCAAGAGATCGACGGAAACCTCTGGACAGAGCACAACAATACAACAAATTTCATGGCAATGGGATGGCTTAGGAGATCACATGGGTTAAACATAAAGTCTTGAAACACACGTGATTGTCGTGGAACGTTTTCTGACGTAAAAGGAGGAAAATCTTTAAAAAATGGATGAACCTTTGGGTTGATTAGCGCTAAACACAGAAAAAATTGACGGCTTTCGTATGAATGGTATAGGAACGCATAAGGGGAAAGCTTAACACATTATAACTCATAGCGTTTGTGCAGTTTCAGTTATATAAACATAGATTCGAGCCGGCAACATTACCTTTTATTTTTATAGGATAATATCCCCTTTCCAACTTTGTTTATTTTTTTCAGTAAGTCCTAAAAATTTAGTATACTTGTATTCATGTTTTTCTTTTCTCATTACTAGGTTTTACTAGATTGGGACCAACACCGAATTATTCCCACCCGTCTTTTGGCCCATTCAGAATGAAACTCTTCACCTTTTAACGATGAGAAGTAGTCAAATTTTATATATTCAGTTTAGAGTCGATTACTGTATAACTTAATGCAGTTTTGCATGGCCTCCGACTAGTTCCGTATCCTGCGTAACAGTCGTGCAACTGGAGCTGCGTCATTGTCAGGGGCAACGCTTAAGAGCAGAGTAGCAAATGACCGACCACGCCCATATAACCAACATTTTTAGTAATGATTTCCTAATATTCATACCTATATTAGCCTTAAGTAAATTTATTTCTTGCCTGTACTATCATAAACTAGTTATTATGCTGCCCAAATAGCTGAATTCCTTAACGTACTTCAAAATATCGCTTCCCAATCTAACAGCCTTTGCTATTCAACTATTTCCCGGTAGAAAGGGTACATTATTTTTCATGTCAATGAATGAAGCAACCACATTTATGAAAAATATATTTTACTAAAATTAATAATTAGATCATATTCATAAAATAAAAATTGGCTCGACGTATCGTTGTTCAATGGAACACACAAACAATGAAAATATTGATAGTCTGAATATAATTTATTTCTTTAAATATCAATACATACTTAAAATTTTGTAGAGAGAATTTCTAATAGAGTGTGATTGACCCACTTATTGCATCCGGAAAGCTATAAAGTTAATACATGTTATTTAAATCAAAATTATCCGGTCGTGCCGTTCATATGTGGAGCTGCGTTATGGTTCCGATGGGCGCTTGTTATCCAAAAAATTATAATTATGTAATGAATAATTCAAGAAATAAATTACATTCAGCCGTGTAAAATTTCTATATTTGTCCCTGAAGAGGTTCCAGAACGCCACGATGCGTTGACATATATTTATTTCATTAATTCATACCGATATTTTATATTTCAGAAAAAATCGGAATTTATAATTCAACGAAGTCAGGTAAATTATTAATTCCAATCGGTTAATGTGTTCTACGAAGCAAAGCATACATATTGTGGTTTTCTAATTATCAGAATGAAGAAACTTTGAGGAACGAGAAAAATTAATTAGTTATTTTACCTTCCTGTTTCGTTGATTAGTTAATATTCTAGCTACGTTAAACGTGTTTCTAATGTAGGTGTAGGTAATTCGAAGTTGATGCGACGTTTATTGATTTAGGAATGCTATTACTGGCGGAGAAGTTGGCATTGAACGCCGCCTTTGCCGAGAATGACACATTTCATCCGACCTCGTTACACATTCGGGTGTTGCTCCAAAGGTCGCGTCGCGTCTGCGGGCGTCGCTTACGTTGGTCACCCAACATCAGTTAATAGTGATTTGCTTTGGACATTCATTGAATAAAAAAAGAACTTAAAAATAGCTGCCAAATTTCTTAACCACACAAATGTTGGAGAGCTGAATAACTGAACAGTCTGATAACCATACTCTTTGACGCAGCTAAAGCCGAGCGTTTCCAATAGTCCGAGCTTTTCCTGAAGAGCATTACTCTGAGTAAAAATCACAATTATTCTGTCCTTTTTTAATTCTATTTTTTTATGAAAAATATTAAATCGATAGCTGTTAAATATTTTGTATTAATCATCATACATAATAACCCCGAGTAACGCTCGTCATGAAAAGCTCGGGCCAACCGAAACGCTCGGCTTTAGCTTCGTCAAAGAAATTACGTTGAAGAGAGTACTCTTCAAATACGTTTTCCATAATAACTATTACGTTAGTGTTTCTAAATACTCCTATAACCCTAACATACATTGAAGGAGACGCATGGCTACTACATAAATATCAACCGTTTGCTTCCTAGCGGTTTGAATTCAATCGATTATAAACCAATTTTAAACTAGCTGGGTGCCCGGCCATTGCCTGGTACAGTATTTAAGTCGACACTAATATAATTTAAGCGCTATAGAGCTCGTTTTCAAGCCTCCCTATCCCTGGTTCTAAGAACGATTTTAGATAGTCTTATTAACAGAGGAATATATATGTGAACCTCTTCTTACCTGCCATTTGTAGATACTCATACTGGTAGCCGCAATTTTTTTTCTTCAATTCCTACTCGTAAATCCGGAGGTATATCACAGTGACGTCACCACTTCGCAACAATATCGAGCCGTTTACATGATGCACACTTAACGCAAAAGAGAACCTCCAAACCTAAAAAATGTGATTTAAACAAATTTGCAATTTTATTATGATGCCAAATCATACAATGAAAATAAAATAAAATGTGAAATACACACATAAACAGATTTCTCGAAATATCTGACATGTAAAAAAAATGGTGTTTTAAACAACTTTGCAATTTTAGTATGTCAAAAGCTTAAAATTAAAAAAATACATTGAATTTTAAATACACACAAACCGACTTTATGTAATTGACAAAAGTTACATTAAATTAAATTATATTATTAAAAAATTTATCTTTGGTTTTATAAGTTTCTTTTATGCAAATGCAATTTGAAATCTACCATGGTTACTTGAATTGTCTAAGAAGTCTCAAATTTTCCAAAATCCTTAAATTGTATGCCAAGGAATAGGAAATTATTACTTTTTACTTCACAATCTTAACTTGTTGTGAATTAAATATAAATCGAGGAAAAATACTATTTTTAAAATCAATCATAAAATGTTGAATGCGTTTTTGAGTACAACGGAACTATAAATGTTACTAACAAAGTAATGGCAACGCCCTGCGGTATAGTGGTTTCCTTGCAACACTGTGGTCCCGGGTTAGAATCCAGGCAATGTTGAGTGTGGCATCATCATCATCATCCGAGTAGCCTAACTCAATACTTTGGCTTGTGAAGCGACCTCAAGTTAGACAAGTCATCAAGAGTCGAAACGACGGAAAAATCTTGACTGGGTCCGGAACCTCGCGCTTACCGGGCGGTTGCTCTACCACTGAGCCAATCCGGCTGGATGGCCTTTATCCTAAGATTCAATTGAAGCAATACTCCTCTCGTTAAAAATGTTATTTTATGCGAAATGAAACATTTGATTCTTAGACTACATTGGGCGGATATTTCGATTAAAAAAATTATTAAAGCTAGACTTTGCGTAATTTTATGCTTATTTACAATAAAATCGTATAATCACTGTATACCACCACCGAAAACAATAGAGTAATTCGGGGTATTGTAATGCAATTCCTTTTTATTATGAAGTAATATTTTGTATCGTTTTTGGTGTGCACCAGGAACTTACATAGATACTTGGCACTTATTCTGAGGAGCTAGAAATCAGGAATCAAGCGCGCGTTATAAACAGGTGTTAATATTATGGTACGCTTCGGAATACCACGTGGTCAGGGATTTTGGGCGCCACCTGTGTAGGTTATTTACGCAGGAATAAATTAAATAAAATAAATATCGTAAAGAAAAAAGGAATTTATTATAAAGAAAACAAAATTAAATATGAAATATTTATCCGTCTGGCATAAAAATTTACTAATTCCGAAAACTAAAAATGAGACTCCTTTTCCCAAGGATAACCGTGGTGATTTCGGTTACGAACCCGCGGTCGCGTGATCATTCGTGGCCAACACTTACCAAAAGCCGGAACATTCAGGAACTCTCGGACGCCGCTCGTTCTGTGGTGCTAACAGGACCATCCCTCTCGCCGTCTTTACCAGAAGTGTCTGTCTCTGAAAAATCTCAGAGACGACGGTAAACGTTTCCTCCCTTCCTCTCTACTTTTTCCATCCTCTTATTCGCCAGCCTATGGCTAAACCCAATATCCCCTCCTTAGCCCTTTCTGAGAAAGGGGGCCAAAATAGACATGTTTGTCCCTTTACGGGATTTTCCAGCGTCACCCTTTGTCCCGAAAGTTCCAACTCTTGGCTTTGTGCTGGCTACAAATGAAATATTTATAAATTATATTATAATGCACCATAATATCATAATTTACAATGAATAACAAAGTATTATGGACAGGCTGTTAAAAATGCTGCTAATTGACAATACATGTGGAATTAGAACACTAACATTTATAGCGTCTATATCTTGATAGTTTGTTTATAATATTTATGTTACAACAGGAATGGAGGCCAGGCCATCAATTTTAAAACGGATCCTTTTAGATAATAATAAAAACATTATTATTTGATAACATTATTTAATATATTTGGACTTATATTTTTGCCCAAATTAACAACATACTTACTTCGAGAACTAAAAAGCCAATGGAAAATTACCTGATGGAGTCCAGATGTGTGGACTGAACGTTGTAGGAATTAGATTAAGAACTGTTGTTTTTTGTATTTGTCGTCTTATTTAATATTAGTACAACACTACGTTCCATCCCTGATTTCTGACTTGTAAACATAAGATGAGACATTCTTCAAAGATGTCGAAATTTTTTAATTAATTTTGAGTATTCAATTATTAAGTTTTTTAAAGTTTTTAAAATTTTCAGTATGGCTTCTATGTCTGTTGTAACCGAAATTATATTGACAAATCACAAAGTTATAGACTATTGTGCACCACTCGAGTGTTATTTCTCTGACAGAATAGATACGTTCCAACCGCTCTCGAGGCTAATTTCACTTAGAATTCATATAAAACATTAATTTAATTTTTAAACGAATTGCTTACTTTCTTAACAAGCATTTCAGTTTCATAAGAGTGCATTTAGAAGACATTCGTTTCTGTGTTACTGTTGTAGCAAAGAAGCAATTGACAAGCTGATGGCAATTTTTTTCAGATACAATCTCAGTTTACGACAGTTTGGATTAATCGGCAGTGGCTACATTATAGTTGTCTCTTATCTTTCTTTAAAACAATACAGTACTATATTACAATTAGCACCTCAGTTTCCCAGGAAGTTGTTTTTTAGCGTTGACACAACGCCATATTACCCGTCACGTCTCGTGTATTTAACCTACTATATTATGTAGATTATTATTTTCCTTCTGAAAATGGCAATTATTTTCCATTTCTGCCTCCATCGCTCGTCAATCAGAGTCTTATCTGTGCTGCTTATGCCAACACGGATTATTAAATGCATGCATCGCTTCTACACGCGTTACACGGGCACCACGCCTGCCGTGCTTCTGACCTGTCAGCCATTAGTGTCTTTGAAAGAAGGCAGCAAGTTCGTAAAGCCAAAAATAAACAGTGCCGGAGTGAATACATTAACCTTTCGCAAAGGAAGGTCGCCGGAATCGCCTGCTAGAAACATCTTTGACGTTACAACTGGAACCATTACTCTGAAAGGCACGTTACACACGCGCGCGCGCGCTTTCAACAGTGTTTTACATGAATTAATGAATAAATTAAGTCCCATACCTGGTATTGATACAATTTAACAGAACAATGTTCAATCCATATTAATAAAAGGCAATGTTAACGCCCTGCTCCAGGGCTTATACACCCGGCGTGTTCTAAACTAAGTAAACCAAATTTCAAGACTTTCTGCAGAAAATAAACTAAATTGGCTTATATATACAAATGGATCTTCGAAATGTATGCACGCGCAAGACTTTCGAAAGGCTGCACGAAATTCGATAATTATTTTTTGTTGTGATCGTTATTATCAGAAAAAGGTTTGCATAAAAGAAAATTTTTAAAAATTCGTACGGGAAGGTTTCTTGACATACATGCGTTTGAATCTCCAAAACGTGAATGCGGGTTGTCTATACCCTTGATCTGTTTATGCTTCGAAACGGCTTAATGGATTTCAATGAAAATTTCAGCAATTGAAACTGGAACTTTGACTTAAGTTTTTGTGTATGTTTCATTTCGATGTCTGGCAGAGTTCAGAAGATATTTATGTCGAGTTGAGGCGACAAAACAGACGACTAAGAGTATATTTGAGGTTCTTATGGTCACGTTTTCGATGCTGGTTTAGTCATTTGTTGACCAATAATGAAATAATGTACCGGGATAATACAAATAAATACCCGAGCAACGCCGGGTCCCCAGATAGTTTATCTGTATAAATAAAACATAACGGTGCCGTTTATATTCCCGGAATTGCACACACACATTGGAAGTTATATGGTTTTCTATGATGTTTATTCTTAGGCGTTCAAAGACCATTGATCGATCGCCATGAATTTTTTTCTGTTTACGCTGTTCAACCCCCTCCCCCTCCCCCAAAGCATTCTGTCGATCTTCCGAAGATTTAGGATCCTTCCTTTCCCCCTTTAAAGCCAAAACAAGTCCGACATCAATCATCTGCTCTGTGACTTCATGTTTGTCCTTTATGATTTCCTATACCATTCATCCGATTGCCATAAAATTTTGGTTGTCTCTCCCAGAGAAGGTTTCTGTTGATAGTTTGAATATTTAGCTTCCTTTCATTCCTCCCTTACAGTCCAAAAACGTCCCACGTCAATCATCTGCTCTGCGACTTGTTTGTCCCTTATGAATTCCTGTACCATTCAAAGGTCCTACTCTAAAGACACATAGAACTTGCAACAGGATACATTGTCCTCACGGAATCTGCCAAGCGAGATGTTTATCCGCTGCGTGCGAGCGACGACGACGGCGTTCGCTAAAAACAATGAAATATATCATAATTTAAACAAAATATTAGTTATATTTAAACATTATTCCACATTTGACAGAATACGTCAGTGAAAACACATAATTTAAAGTAAATAAGACTAAAGTGAATATGTCTGTGAAGCGTGATATAATATTTAAATTTAAAGGGCATTTTATTTAAGTAATGATACTCTTAATTATTTAATATATATGCAAAATGTTTTATTGGTCACAGGGCAGATGAATGAGATTCGTTATATGAAGACCAGGACCGCAAACACCCGATTTTATTTTTTGAGGATGTAACTACAAACTTTGTTTCACGCTAATCAGATCGAAGAGATGGTTCAAGTACCTTATTCTGTTTCTGTGTACTTTTCTGTATGTATGTGGTTATTTTTATGGTATCGGTGGGTTTCTTCACTCAATTAAGATACTGATTCATGGCGTTGGTAATGACGTCATAAAGTAGACTACGTGAAAAGTTAAATTTTTAAAATATGTGACTCTTTTGCTGATGAGATTATTGTCGAATTAAATACTGTAGTGGGCTAATGTAAATGAATTCGCGGGAATTGAAGAAGGGTTTCAGATGCGATTAAAATAAAGGAAATCTTTTGATTATTAGATAACATTAGAGAGAATATATTGGACACTTAAAAAATATACTATTCACAGACTTTAATTGTTCCTATATACAGTATTATAATTCTTAATGAATTTGGAATTATACATTTCGGCTGTATATAAAAATGTGCTAGCTTTGATAGTAATTCCCCAAATTAAATCCAGGTACAGCAAACATTACATCTCTTCTCCTTGAAATGCCACTTCAATTACGATTTCGCCGAAGCACTTAATATAATTTATTTTCGAAATACTCTCTTGGTTTCCGGCTACAGTAATTTTTCACTTTCTGTAATGTATCTAGGTGGTGAGCCTATTTTGCTGGTCTTTCTGAAGCTAGTCGCATGTCTTCAATATTTACAAGCATGCGAGTCAACTCCTGCCTATTGTCGTTTCAGTCAACTGCCATAATGTAATGTAGTGATAGCCAAGATATTCTTTTAAGGGAATAGTTCATTTGCTTCTTATACGTATGTCACAAATTTCGTTGGTTAACACATGCAGATTATGAGACCAAGATGTCACTCAAGTCCCAGGCAGCAAAGAAAAATATTTCTTTAAATATAAACGTCTGTATTTAAAGTGTAATAAAATTACTAGTAGAAATAGCTAAAATATAATAAATTAGTAATTACGTATAAATACCACACAACGTTTCTGCCTTCGTCAGGTGAAGACAAACATGAGAACCGCGGGAATTACAGGCAACATACAGCAAGTGACGAACTCAACAGCAAATACTTTTTGGAACTGATATTTTTTTTCAGTTTGCAAAAAGTAAATTGATAGTTCAAAGGAATAATAGAATTTTCTATAACAGCAACGTATAAAGAGGTACATTCGGAAGTAGTTGCAGTTGCAGCATGAATACTCTTGTAGGTAGAGATTGATAGCTCGGGAGTGAGTAGTTTAATACGATCTATTCCTTCCTCCCGCTCGCTCTAGCTAGAGCGCGACTAACTCTTTTTACAGCTCCCGCTCCGAGGAGTCGGACTGGGAAAAAGGACTCCACTCCGCTCAACCACTGTGCTGAGCCGACTGCGCATAACTCCGCTCTGAACGAACGAGTGCAGTGCTAAGACTGAATGGGAACTGACACTCACGCCCCCGCACCGACCCACAGCTGCTGTTCGTTCATGAACGACAGAGTTTCGACTCTTCTCTGTTAGGCGTGAGGAACAATTTGAATCAAATGTTCTGCTCTCCCCGTCCTTCAAAAGCTGTCAGTTGATAAGTATTAATATGAGGAAACAATTATTAAAATGTTTGTATGTAGTGTGGCGTTGTATGGGCGCGAAACGTGGACGACAAGAGTAGCGGACAAAAAAAGAATGGAAGCTTTCGAAATGTGGTGCTATAGGAGAATGCTGAAAATCATATGGGTCGATAGGGTAACTAACCAGGAAGTTCTAAGCAGAATAGGGGGAGAGCGAACAATATGGAAGATGTTGACCAGGTAAGGCCACGTTTTGAGACATGGTTATTGAAAAAATTAGCATTAGAGGGAAGTGTGTGTGGGGTGAGAACAGAAGAAGGAGGCCAAGGATGGAATGCCCTAAGCAGATTAGGGAGGATATGCATAAACTGAAAAGCTTGCGCAGCATAGGTTAGCATGGAGGTTTACATCAGACCAGTCTTCGGTCCACGACAAAAATCTTTGATACACTAAATTTCAATCCACTCTTATAATTTTTGTGGATTTATTTGTAATTGTTTTTGAGTGGCTGGCTTTAAAATCAACGCAACGATAATTACAAACATCGACGTACTTCAGTAATAATTTTAACGTACTATCAAATTAATGCTATAATAAAATTAACTCATTAACTTACCCACGCATCTATACCGTCAACATCATTATCCTCTCGGTAATTACACATAAGCGCCTTATATTCATAATATACTTACGGACTAATAGATAATGTATCGCATAATGTGCTTACGAGTTCATAATGGAGAAACGAGAAGCTCATTTGAACGACTCTTCGCCAAGGAGTGAGAGTCGATGGAGTGGAGCGGCTCCGACCCATCTCTACATGTAGGCGTATATTACTGTACTTTGTTGTCCCTTAAGAGACGGCAGTCTCGAATAACAGATTAATTTTTTCAGTAGATATAACATGACAAAGTGAAAGGTAGTGTGGTCGGAACTGGAGCGCAGAGTATCGTAATTTTATGAAGTTCACAAGAAAAAGGATGTGTTCCAGAATTTAAGATTGATTAGCCAAGGTGGACGAATAATTTTTGTACTAACTGTTTGAATTGCGTTAGCACGTGTACTTGCCAAAAGAAAGATATGAAATGACTCTGTGACCCAGTTTCCTCTTCTTCTTGCCTATAATAGTGTGTCACAATTATTGAGCGCCACATTAAAGTTGGAAATACGCATACGTTGCTATTATAAGTGTATTTTACAGTAATTTCTCTGGCCATATATTTATTCCGTGCCTTCTTACACTCCGATATTACTTCATAATAATTTTTAAAAATCGCGGTTGTAGGTTTGGAGTTTGCACAGTAGAAAGAAAGAAATTCTTAATCATCACTAATTAACAATATATATGTAATTATTTAACATTTTTGTATAATGAACTGAAAAGATTCCAGAAGTTGGGGACGAAACGTTTTAATTCAAATTAAATTCTTCCATTTCTGAATTTTGGTCATTCTTAGTTTTTTATTTATAATTATTTTGTCAGTTCATTATTACATTCAATTAATAAATGTACTAGGGAACAAATAAAGTTATTATAGAAACGAGTTTTTGTCCACAGTGACTAACGGTGACTCTCAGTCCCTTTATGCAAGAAATCACTCTGTTGGCTCCTATTAAATTAATAATATAAATAAAAAAAAGTTATTGATGATGCTAAATCATATATAAAATTTAATTAAATAAATTAACAGCTAGTTTTTACACACTAAGTTTTTATTTAGTTTAAAGGACATTTCTTCACCACATTCTTCAGGTGTAAACTTTTGATGAAAAAAAAAGAGAAGCCAAGTAGGGAGTCAAGTTTGCATTTTTATTCATGTGTCATCTTTTTCTTTCATCAAAATTTCAAAATTTATTACATGAAGGAAGTCCTAAATGTGGTGATGATGCGTCGTTTACAGAAAATAAAATCCGTGTCAGCAAAATTGGTCCTTAAATCTTTGCTTCTTTGAAAAACACGTTAATTTATTCCATTAAATAATAATTTATTGTATAAACATCGGTTTAAATTATTAATCCAAATTATTAAGTAACACATTTTCTTTATTTATGTAAAGTGCGAAATATCGATTTTAATAAAAAATAACGTTATTTCAGAATTTTTAAAAGGAATCGCGCTTTAGGCCAACTAAAAATAAATCAGTTGAATTCCACTTCCTCAGAAGATAATATAGAAATAATGCCGCAGTTTATTTACATATTCTTCCACATTCTTCAGGACTATTTTCGCACGATTGGTGCTTTCAGGAAGATAGGATACGGCTTCCTCTGTTTTCGATGTTTTCCTGGTTGCAGCTGTGGGACATAAACTTTTGTCCTTTCTTCTCTACGACGCGTTACTCTACGTACAAAACCAATATCAACATGCCACAGTTGAAGAAGTCCCGCGAATCCTTTTTCCTAGTTTATTATATTCGCTAAACACACATGCGAAAGAAGCCATCCACTTTTACCCACGTAGTCTACACGCTAAAGTTGTTTTGTCCAACCGTTCGAGAAATATTCTGTTCTAAAGTTTGTAGCTTAGTTATTACAGGACGTCGGCAGTTACTGTAGGAAAACCATTATGTTGAAATATCTGGAGGATTTACGACGGTGGACACTATGCAACTAATTTTAAATCTACTTCGTTGTTCTTATTGACGTAATTGTGAATGAGGTACTCGATCGTACATTAATGTGCATAAGTGATAATATGTGAAATAAGGAATGTTCTCATCTATTACTGAAAGAAAATATCGTCGATGTGAACTGATAAATTGCTGTTTCGCGTTTTAAGAAAGCGGTAATTCAAATGTCACATTTTTTAAGAAATGGGCAAGCAAGGAGATAGTTAACTTTGCTACCAATGATAGTAATCAAAGGCGACGAAATCAACAACAATGCAAAATTATTTTGTCAACTATTACATTTATTATGGAATCAGCGGATTTTGAACTATAACCCGCGATTAACAGACAAATAAAATAATTTATTTAGCCAAATCGTCACAAAGGTGAAGAAGGTATGGGCAGACACCCGAATGGGGAAGAAGGTGAGCGACAATGATAGTTGTGAGAGCTCTTTTAGTTTGCCTGCAGTTCTGCACATCCGCAAAACCGGCATTCACACATGATTTTGACCGGTTAGTTCCCAAGACCGCGATCGATCGTTCGTTTCGTCCTTCGCAGAGGCCGTTTTTCAGAGTTTATCCAGTGTCCTGTAGGCGGCGTGCGTACCTGTGCATCGTCTCGTCTTAAAGCTGATAAGCTCTTAACGCGTGGTACGAGTTGTGCTATAAATACACCAGTGAATGACAATGCAGAACCTCCACTCTGCGGAACGAAATCCCTTCTCATGACAATGATTATGATTATATCTCGTTACGGCCTTAAAACATAACTCACAGTCACATCATTTCCAAAAATAGTTAATTGAGTACGAAAAATTGCTCTGATTATTTTGAGTTCCTTTTTGAATCCTGTCGGTGTTTGTTGGGAAAATTGAATTCAACAGATGAAGTGTTGGAAGCTGATTGATGTTAACAAATATTTCCTTCTAAGTGACAGTTTAATTTATATATAGATATATAGGGCCTTTATGCTCAGGTGGTAACTGTCCCGAGGTGAAGTTTTATGGGCTTGGAAAGATTCTTCAGGTCTGACTCCCAGGTTTGGCGACACTATGACGGTGCTGTAAGGTTCCAAAGTCGCATCTAATTCGTAGCTGATGCTTTAGGAAAGCCAATGGTGGAATTTTCTAACACGTCTGCCCTATTACATTCATAATTCTTTAAATTTATATTTCAATTACGTTGCATGACGTTTTTTCGCTTCACTTTCAACTGCCTCAACACTTCCACTACGTATCTTTTTGAGATATCGGAAAAACGGATGTTGTTCCTCAAATTCCACTTTTGTTTGGTTTCTGTTGGATTGAAGACTAATATGCTGTCCTAGAAATCCTTATTTCTCCTTCATGTGATGAACAATAAGGTGCGAAATTTTCATTGTAGGAGCGGGCAGTGAAAAGGCGAAAATGCGTACCTCAGTTTCGACGTTAGGTCGGCTATTTTGATGACACTGAGGACGTAATTTTTAAACTTCGACAGAGAGAGAGAGAGAGAGAGAGAGAGAGAGAGAGAAAGGGGAACGGAGGGTGGAGGGGAAGAAGGGGGGAGAGACTTATTTTATTTTTCATAACTTGTTTGCAAGTTTTGGATGTTTTAGAGTCCGAGTCGTAGTCTAGTCTGCGGACGAAGCAGCATTTCTACGCACAGAGTTGTGCGACCCTGAAACCACACGAGACCCGCAGGACAGGATGTAAAATCATAACTTTATCTTTTCAGACCAACCATTTCCTCAATCTGGCCAACAAGACCGCTGCTAAAACTTGAGGTTAAATATCTTATTTTGTTATTTGTTGAAATGTCAAATGTTATTTCTGTAGAATGAATAATTTATATAATTTTCCTGCCCTACAGTAAATCGATTTGTGGGTTATGTTTTAAAAATTAATCAGTTCCAATGAAAAAAAAACATTAATTGGTAAATACGGTATTCAAACGTATTTAGCTCCTACATTATTCAGCACCAGTTTTCAATTTATCTCTCAACCCTTACCAGGAGACCTAATCTGAGTAAATCGTGTAAATGAACGAGGTACGAGCTGGAACAGGTCTTTTTGTGTTGATCTTTTTATTTCTGTGGGTCGTTCGTTAACGCTTGGCACGTAGCTAGCTGCCTTTTTATTCTCATCCTCGCAGCTGTAATTTTAAAAATCAGAAGCGAGAATCAAGCGAGGACGCGGTTTTTAGCTGTATTCAGTCCGGATCCTTAGTACCTGAGCACTTCTTTATATTTCTAAAGACTACGTAAATATTTTTGTTCACAGTAGAAAACAATACACTTGAGTGGTAAAAGGGTTTAAATGCATAAAATCTTTCATAAAATAAATTGTATCCTAAGTTGAGACTAAATAATCTTGTTGGACACTAAGACGGCTCGTTGCGTCAGACTCTCTGAAAAAAATTGTTTGCTTAAAATGTTCCGTCTTCGTCAGTACATTTATCGACGTCAATTAATTTTAAGTTGTACAGGGATAACTCAATAAGTAATGTACACTATTGTTATTTAACTCTATATTTCATTCTACATCTTTCCTATGTTTATTTTATTTTTTATATATAAAAACTATTATCTTGTGCCAATTTCGATATAGTATATACAACATGAAAAAAAATTCATGAAAATAAAATATTGTATATAATTTACATGGTTACATGAGGGTAGGATAATCCGTTTGATTAACCTACTTTATCCGGACTGGTTAGGTTTAATTGTGAGTATCTGAGGGGCATACGACGTGGGTGTGTGAGGATTGTCAAACAGTGAACTGATTTTTGGAGGATTAATGAGGATGTGGCATGAAGGTAGAGTGGGTTAGGGTGTGCCTGAGTGATCAGGGGGAAGGATGAGGTCAATTGGGAGTTTTCTTTTGAGGCTAGGGAAGCGTGGAGGTGGAGGAGGATTGTTATGAAATTGCTGGGTCGTAGGGTTTGGGTGGTTGAGTGCGCTTATAATTAGGTTTGTTATGGATTTGGAGATTACTGATTTTTTACATTGGGAATTTTGATGTTATGGTGGATGACAAAATTTCTTAGGTACCAGGGAGAGTTTGTAATGGTGCGTAGAATTGTGTTTTGTTTGGTTTGAATTTTGTTTGAATGGGTTTTGGCTGTTTTTCCCCATATGGAGGAGGCATAGGACCAGGTGGGTTGTATTATGGAGCGTTTTGTGCTGGTGGAGACAGGGGATTTTCTGTTTAGGAAGGGATATAGAGTTCTCAATTTTTGGTTTATTTTGGAGAGGAGAAAATTAATATGAGGTAACCTATCTTGCGCAAGTCCTTTAATTTCCTTATAACTAGCATACCAAACATCAACCCTAATCTGCTTAGCGTATTCCACCCCACACACTTCCCTCTAATGCCAATTTTACAAGACCCTCGTGTCTTAAAACGTGGGCTTCGCTTAGCCAACGTCCTCCATATTGTTCGCTTTTCCCTTATTATGTTTCTCGTTTGTGATTCTATCCACCCATCTGATTTTCAGCGTTCGCCTATAGCACCACATTTCAAAGGCGTCTATTCGTTTCATTTCCCCAATTCCTATCGTCCACGTTCTTCACCCATATAACTCTATGCTCCATACAAACATTTTTAGCAACGGTTTCGTAATATTCAAACTTATATTCCCCGTAAGTAAATCCCTCTTTTTAGGGAAAGCCTTCCTTGCCTGTGCTATCCTAGTCTTTATGTCTACTATACTTCTACCATCCCTACTTATTGTGCTTCCTAAGTAGCAGGATTCCTTAACTTCCTTCAAAATATCCCTACTAAATCTAACACCCTTTGTTTTCCCTCTATTAATCCTCATATATACATCCGTCAGGTACACAATTCATTTTTCGACTTAATCCCCACACCTCTCGACTGTGTTGGAACCAGGGGCTTCATATCCGCATGTGTTAAAGTCTGGACCAGCGTTCACTAAGGAGTCACCAACTTCAACCCTCTTTCCACGAACGGATTGCTTGAGTTTACCAATATATACTTTGTATGTTGTTGTTACTTACAATTAAAATTTTAATGGAATTTTAATTACCTAAGGATCTAGTCGTTAAGCCGCTCTCGAGCACGGTTGAGAATCTAGGTGCTAGATGCACAACAAACCGAATAGAGCATCTTCGAAGTTTAGATAACTTCAACTTCCGTTTCCATATCCAGGTATAATACCTCACAATTAATCCGGTAAATAGAAGCTTCTATCTTTGACGATGCAGTCAACCAGTTTTCATGAATCTTGCACTTTTTGTTTGTTCACTATTTTGAATTGAAACCCCATTTAAAATTATTATGCAACTTTGTGACTGCGGAATCTGTCAACGCTTTACCTATTGCCAACTTGACAACACTAAGCTAATATAAACAAAACGCCCAAAGGTCAGTTAAAACTCAAACGTTTTTTTTCAGATACACTAAACAACGTTAATAATCTGATATTTAGTTTATTTTAAAACTAAACTAAATTGATAACTTAAAAAACAATCAAAAATATTATTATTGCTGCTAAAGTTTGCGTTGAAGATTTTAGAATCTTTTTCTTTGAAACTGATAATTAGCTTTATTTTTAACAGTACCTTATAATCATGCCATAGCAGTTTCTTTTGTCGCTCACTGAACCGCCATGGCGTAAATATAGGAATTAATCTTGTAAATAAATGATTACGCTGATGAATTATTATTTTATTAATTAGTTTTCAAATTAGAATTTTAATAATTAAAAACTAAGTAGCTTCCAGATTTAATTGACTAATTAAAAAAATGATTACGAATTTATACATTTACCAATTTATTTCCTTGCTGTGGTTCAGTGGTTCCAATTATGAAGTCTCTAAGTATTTTTAGCACAATTACATTGTCAAATGTTACCGTGATGGATTAATATTTATTTCCTAACAAGTAAATCTTCGAATTTCCAAGGAGTCTGCGTCTGCTGGCAAATGAAAATACGTAGTTAAAGGGGGGGGAGTGTGGGTGTTGGCATTGCTAAATTTCCTACTGTAGGAGAGTGACGTCAGCTTTGAAAGGAGACCGTAACATGTCAGCAGTAGCTGAAATTAAGCTACAGATTTTGTCTGTTTTACCTACAGTTCAATTGTCAAATAATGTTGAACTCTCCCAAAGAACGTCGATGGAAGGCGGCCAAAGTAAAACCGAATTAATCAATTTTTTTAGCGTATTAGGTAGTTTGATTTTATATCTCTCACCTCTAATGAATTTCTCTGATTTGAAAAAACACTATGGAACCACTAAAATCATAATAGTTATAACTATTTGGCATGCTAACATTTTTTATAATAAATTATAATTAAAGGTTAAATTACTTATATTATGATTAATTAATTTTATTATGCCTCACCGGAGGGCTCAATTGTAATAAAAATTATTAGTTCGTCAAAAGGTATACATTTATGTAGGATTCAAAAGAGAAAAAATAGATTTAACTAAGATTTTGAATTTATCACAACAAAACTAAGATTTGATATATAAACAACAAGGGAACTAAATAAAGTGAGCATTAATAAATTTCTATTTAAACTCTTTAATATCAGGACCCCTGTGGGTGAATCAAACTAAGCAAAGTTTCTTTGGGAATAGGACTGGAAATGTGAACTTTTTGAAATGTTATGTCAACGACACCGACAGAAGTCTGAAGCTGTTTTCTTTGTTGTTGGCTGTGACGCTCTTCATCTGGTTGAAGAACGAGGCGCCAGTTGAAACGTTCTGCTTCTGCTTGACTCTGCGTCGCCATGACCTGTATGCATGTATAACGACTTGGGCCTAAACAGTAGAGACCTCTACCAAAATTTTAACATCTCCTCAGAACTCAAGAGCTCAACTCTGCTCTCGATAGCGACCCTCAATGTAAATATGTCTCTGCACCAAACTTCTCGTATAGCTCCGAATTATCGTCCTCCATATTTAAGAGCCAATCAGCTGTAATTTTAAATAGGATCTACTAGTTGAATTTACAAAATTACAGCCAGTAGGAAATTTGTATTTGTACATGTTTCACGTTAGTTACGCAGTAGCCGTTTCCAATAACCTACGCGTAGCTTCCAACTTGTGAGGAGGAAACCCTAAATGGTGCCCAACACTGGTCGTTCAGGAGCGCCAATTCCTCTTTCCACGTTAACTTATCTACAATCTATTTAACACTAACGACCTAACAAAATTAATATATTTTAAGTAATATTCATAATTTTAATACATTGTCAAAACCTTTTTCTTCTTTGCCCTGTCCTTGGCCTTCTTTACCACCTGCCTCCATTCATTTTTTCCCACAGCCTTCCTTTTCCAATTCCTTATTCCCATTGTTTTCAAGTCCTTCATAAAGTCAAGCCACCTTTTCCTAGGTCTTCGTCTTATTCTTCTTCCTTCAAGATTTCCTAAAATCACTTTCTTAACATTCCGAGGTTCTGGCATTCTCTGTACATGGCTGGCCCATCTTATCCTTCCCTGCTTGATTTTAATTACAATATCCACCTATCGAAAAAGTGTCTACAGTTCTGCCTCTTGCACAGCTCCAAAACTGTCATCATCTAACCTTCAGATTCGTCCGTTACTATAGCTTTAATACAGTCATATAATAATAGGATTTTTTTATTTCTCCTAACATTTCTAACTGCAATATATTCTACAAGGCGTAGTAGCATCGGTATCCGCTTGCAATCCTTTCTTGTATTTATACTTTTATCATATTATCTTCTGTTCTAACCGAACCTAAATGATATCAGTCGAAAATTCATACTATGTTTATAAATTTCGAGTAGAATTTTAATGGCAGGCTCTGTTTGATGATCATTAACATCCTCATTGAATCCTCAACGCAAATGTTAACAGAAGTAGCAATGAATCGCATTCTTAATTTTTTTTAGTATCTCAAATTAGGGCTAGTGATAATAACTCTGTCGAAGTGAACAAGGGAATATTAGATTAATTTTAAATTGAACGACATGTACGATTAGAATCATGAATGGTCTAAACACAAGATTTGTTACAAAAATATTTGATTTTTAACTATCTTTTCGACGGACGTATTTTATATATTAGCTTACTTTAGTAAATTGAGTAGAGTGGAACTGAACATGTATAGTAGTCGTGTGTGTTTTTAAATGTTTTATTTGGTGTCGTGGTAGATGTTGAGGGTTGCAATCACTGGTGTAAGGCAGAAATGGCTACTCCAGCCCGGCGGGAGGTTTCTACACAGTGATATTGCCTCTCAGCTGGAAACTCTGGAGCCTGCCTGTTCTGTTCCACCATCCACATTTATTAGCGACATTTCCAGTTCAGGCAGAATCATGTGCTTATATTCCAACCCATTTCTCAATTTTCACGTTACTGATTTTAATAAAATAAGAATAATTTTATTCGAAAGAGTATTACAGCTGTTTATTTTTCAGTGAAAGGCCACTATAGAGAGCGGATTCACTATACTTTATTTGTAAGGGTAGACAGAAGTTTTTAATAAATTATTTAATTAAACTTAAAAACACCTCCCTAACACTTATTAAGGCCAACGTCGACTCTTCAAATTTTACTATAACTTTGGTATTGAACCTATATAAACCAATAAATCAGTCCTCAAAAGAAAGCAATATTTTATGTGTTCTTCGTCATTGCATCAAAACGTCCGACATGTGTCCATATTCAGATTAATTTATGTCCAAATAAAATATTTGTTTCTGTTGAGGACTGTTTTATTGGTCTATATTGGTTTGATTACCAAACTCATGACGAATAGTCTTGTTGTAGTGTTAATTAATCATTGAAAATTTTGATTTATTAAATTAATTCAACAACGACTTGTTTCTGTGCGGATGCAGACCCTTACCAGGTAAAACTATAAAAATAAAGTTCACTAAGACACTAGAGAAAAGATTATAAAAAGATGAAATAAGAAAGATAAATAAATTCGTTCTGATGTGTGAGAAGAACATGGAAGAGCTTTCTTATTTGATGGTACAGATTAAAATTAAATTATGAATAATAATTGACAAGTCTCGAAAGTAAGGACTACCAAAAAATTTTAATCACTGATGAAAAAGTTTTTTTTACGTTTAAATGGAGAAAGTAAGGATCACCAAATTTTTTGGGAAGTACTGAACTCGATAGAATTTTGATAAGTAGACGAGAAATTACCTGGAATTTAATAATAACAAAGTTAACAGACGTTATATCTAAAAATGTAATTTTTAAGTTCAATGATTACATTAATATTGAAAATATTTATAAATAATTGAATTACACCTTGATTTATCCTTAATTGGTATTTCATCATGTGAAATTAATTAGAAAAGATGTCTGCATTGATGTTAAATTTAGATTATTTGATTTATAACTATTTGCAGTTAGAAATTGCATTCACTGGCCGCCATTCCCGTTAAAGCCGTAATGAGACATTGCGAAATTACTTATACATAATAGTACCTAATACTTAAAAGTAAGGAGAACAATCATGAAATTTGTATCCTGCTATGTGCAGTGTTCTTGAGGGTATGTAATAAGAAGGAGAAGACTGAAAGCTGCATAACCTAGGTTCGTACATTAAACTGACAGTATTGCTATAATGTGTGTGGGTAGGGGGGGTAAAGTAATTGGCCTCGGGTACTGACTGTGACAATAAAACCTTTTTAAGTATAAAGTTCAAAGTGCAAGCGGCATTTTAACAAACGTTAGGATTAAATAAATATTTACAAGCATCGTTTGATTATAGCTTCAGCGAGCATTTAAATGGAAAAAAACGGCCGCACCTTTTAACCAAATGAAACCCCCCCTAAATTGATTTCCAGTTTGTTGTGAAAATTACACAAACGTTAGTGAAAGGTAGGAGGAGTAAATCGCACTTCACAACCTTTGATTTGTTTAGACTGAATATTTCTACTGCCAAATACAGTGACCTGATCTCTCTCTCACACACACGTAGAAAAGCGAATATAAATTAGATTAGGAATTTCGTGATCGAGTTTATTTAAAAAAATTTGATCCCTTATTTGATCTCTGAACGTTTGCACCATAAAGTTCTAGGTTTGTTGACAGGTAACAAATATTTTCATCATGTGGACCTGAGTTGAATAAATAGCAAAACATCGAACTTAGCTGCAACACAAAAAATATAAGTAGATATAAAATATCTTTAAAATTTTTAAATGTGTTGCTGAAGAACGGAAAAATGGACAGATTGAGCGAGTAGAAAAATAGTTGAAGACGAGGTCCATGTTGAGAAGAGTTCGTCGAGGGAAACTGGATCGGAATCGCCTTGAAAAGGAGACGCGTATACATTTAAGGGCAACTACATGTGAATAATTGAGATTGGGAAAGTCGGGACATCCGCGATCCAAAAGAGAAAAGAGAAAATTGGGATTTAGAGGAAACTGGATATAGGATTAAATGAGAAGATAAGTTTTCAAAGTAACACATTAGACTTTTTGAAAGATGAAAATACTTGGTAATCATACCTTAAAGGTCAAACGAATCATGCAAAGTAGTGCAGGGAACGAAACTGTAGCCTCGGGTCTTACGAGATTTCCCTGTATTCAAACAAATTATTTTAGTTTCCGTCTGTCCTAAATTGCTAAGTCGAGAAAATTGTGAAAGTTTGTATCGTTTATTAAGCTACGCTTTTTGTTAAATAATCCGGAGTATTAAAAATTATTTATTTTAGGAATACATTACGGGCCCGTTTTAAATTAGAAATCTCATGTCGAGTCTGATTGGAGGGAATATGTGTTGCTACATAGCAAAATAATGTTATACTGCTCCTGAGGTCCAAAATATCGCGGTCACTTTTTCGGTTCCATGGCCTGCCCATTATTTGAAGCGTTGTGATTGGTTCATTTAAGGTCACATTCCTCGAATAAAATTACGTCATCGGCCTTCTTATTTAAAGCAGATTATATTCATTACGGTAATCGCCCTCAATCATCGGTCTAAGCTACGTAACCCCCCTTTTTTCAAATTCCCTGCCTATTAAAATTTGCCGGTTACTGGAAAACCCCAAGAAAAACATCCGTCTAAGCCACAAGTACAGTTTGTGCTTCGTGGAATAAATCAAAAAATTACTTAAATAACTCTAAATAATGTTTCCCTTGCATTTTAATTATTTTGTTTACATTCGCGAGATTGCGTGGGAAACGAACTGTTGATAATGTTCTATGTAAATATACTTCATCCTGTAGCCTGATGTTCGTATACTTAACGTTTCCCTGAATCTTGTCTTCAATTTTTTCCCCATTGATATTCCTTTCTGGTAGGTATGTAAACCGTCCTTTTGGGTTTGTTAATGACAGTCATAATTGTTTTTATAATGGAGCATCTTTCATTTCTTTTCAGATTTTGCCTTGTAACAGTTGTACGTGTAGTCAGTCTTATTTCTCCTGCATATATATTGAGAAGACGGTCACAATGAATGTGCTACGTCAGAACAGCCGCGGGTTATTATTTACAGCAAAACCGTGATGAAAGGCCGTAGACAAATAATTATCTATAAAGTATCAGTTTTCCCTGTGAAGTCGGGCTCCATGTTAGTCTGAAAGCGTTTAATTACCGGCCAGCTTTGTTAAGAGTTCATTACAGTTGCGACCGGTCGCCTATATTAAGTTTGCAGTTTCATTCGTGTGGCCTCCTGGCATTTTAGCTGAAGAAGTCCTCTGCAACCAGGTCACGTCTAGTCAAATACCAAGAGGCGCTTCACTTATTCTGCCTTCAGATGTCCTCCTCCACGTATTTGTTTAAAAACATCAAGACATTAACATATAATTTGTTCATCAGTTTCTTGCTTAAAAAGCACCACTCAATATTGTTAAGGAATATTTTATTTACAACTGTATTGAAGTAAAGTTTCGTACTAACAAGTATCCTTTCCGGTATTCACTGATCTCTGTACACATAACAACTGATTCCAATTGAATAGCTGCCTTATTACTGTATTATTATTTTATATTTATACATGTACGATTCATCATTTGTACTAAATCATATTCATAGAGAAGCAGAACTTCAGGGATGTGGAACGAGTCAGAGATTGTACATAATTTGTTGTTGTTGTTGTTGTGGTATTCAATCCTAAAACCAGTCTGATGCAACCCTCCACGCTAACGTATCTTGCGCAAGCCTTTTCATTTCCTTATAACTAGCACAACCTACATCCTCCCAAAACCGCTTAGCGTATTCCATCCTTGACCTCCCTCTTCTGTTCTTACCCCACACACTTCCCTTTAATGCTAATTTTACAAGACCCTCGTGTCTTAAAACGTGGCCTATTAATCTATCCCTTCTCTTATCCAACGTCCTCCATATTGTTCGCTTTTCCCCTATTCTGTTTATAACTTCTTCGTTTGTGATTCTATCCAACCATCTCATTTTCAGCATTCGCCTATAGCACCACATTTCAAAGCCTTCTATTCTTTTCCTTTCCCTAACTTCTATCGTCTACGTTTCGCACCCTTATAACGCCACGCTCCATTCGAACATTTTTTAGCAACGGTTTCCTAATCTTCACACCGTAAGTAACTTCCTCTTCTTCGCGAAAGCCTTCCTTGCCTGTGCTATCCTACTCTTGATGTCTACTATACTTCTACCATCTCTAGGTACTAGCAGAATTCCTTAACTTCCATCAAAATATCCCTTCCCAATCTAACACCCTTTGTTATTCCACTGTTTCCCATACTACACTCCATTACCTTGGTTTTCCCTCTACTAATCCTCATATTGAACTCTTTCCCCTCTTTCATGCCATTTATTAAGGTTTCCAAGTATTCTTCTGACTCCCCTATTACTACAATATCGTCGGCAAAGCGTAAGGTTTTTATTTCTTGTCCTTGCAGTATGATTCCTTTTCCATATTCCGTTTTAACTTTCTTCATTGCCTGTTCTATATATAAGTTAAACAGCATGGGCGACAGACTGCGTCTTTGTCTTACTCCTTTCTTGATTACGGCTTTCTTTTCTTGGTCTTCTATTCTAATTACTGGTGCCTGTCTTCTGTAGAGGTTATGTATTAGCCTCCTTTCTCGATATTTTATTCCAGTTCTATTTTTATGATTGCTTAATGACTATTATCTCTATGTTACTATTTACATCCATATGATTATGCTACTTACAATAAGATATACAATTTGTACCTGATATATAATATTGATAAATATTGCTAATATCTTATACTAAGAAATTAGGGTCTTAAAAATGTACTCTATGTTAAGGTTTGTAGTATGATACACTCAACTCCATGAATTCTTCAACAGAGTAGGTGTGGCTACGTTTGAACTTGTTTGTATTTATTTCTATTTGTTTTATGGAGGCTGGAAATTTATGAAATATGTTAATAGCACTATAATGAACAGCCTTTTGTATTATAGTTAGAGACTTCCGTTTCTTATGTAAATTATTTTTATTTCCGGTATCAAAGCTATATACATCAGAGTTTGTTATTAATCACAAATAACATCAGTGATTGAATATACTGGTCATTTTCTTGAAGAGCCCCCTGCAAGATGATTTTGGTGGAACCTGACAATATTTTGAGAACGTTTTCATGAGCATTAAAAACTTTGTCTTTCCCTGATGCATTACCCTAGAATATTACATATCATTAACAGAGTGAGTGTATGCAGAATAAACTAATTTTCTTATGTTTGGGTCACTACAACTTGACTTAAATTTAACTGAAAAGGTTTCGAGACTAGCTTTCTTAGCAGAATATTAATATCATCATTTTCATTTAATTTGCTGTCTACAGGTATACCTAAAAATATTTCAGTGTTTCACAGTAACACATAACGTGATAATCAAAATCGAAAAGAAAACAGTGCTTGGCGCAACAAGTATTTGTGATGAAATGAGTGCAATTAGATTTGTAATGTATAAAATCTCATCTCTCGGGCATTTTGTCTTCTGTTGACAAATCCGTTCTGTTCGTTCCAATAATAAAATTACGTATTAATAAAATTTTATAAAAAAATTTATAGTTAATATGGGCTGTCAAATATATTAATATTGTTTACTTAAGAGCTGCATCCAGTATAAACATTAAAAAATTTCGTCTATGATAGAAAATAGTATATTACTTCAATTTGCTGAAAATCATATGGGTGATAGGATAAGTAACGAGGAAGTTCTAAGCAGAATAGGGGAAGAGCGAACAATAGGAAAACGTTGAGCAAGAGCAGGGATAGATTAATAGGCCACGTTTTAAGACTTGAGGATCTTGTAAAATTATCATTAGGATGGAATACGCTAAAGAGATTAAGGAGGGTGTGGTAGCTACGTATAAATGAAAAGACTTGCGCAGGATAGATTAGCGCACAACGCTGCTGCTGTAGACGATGCATGGAATCAGAGATATCGGAAAGTCTTTGTAATGTTAAATTCTCGACGTTGTATCTAAGTTTAACTTTAAGGTCAACTTGGTGAGTCATAGTTAACGTTATGGTAGTGTTGGCAGTCGCTAATGCTTTAACGTTGTCTCAGGTCGGCCAACATTACGCATCGTAACACTCAGCTAATCACGTGCACTTGCTACTTTATTGACGCCTGAAGGAAAAGCCGGAAAACTACCTCATTTAGAAATTAAAGTGCTGTAAAAAGGAAGTTATATTTGCACTGTTTGAGTAGTCGGTGGGATCGTGAGTGATTACGGTTGACTTCTTATCACGAGCATCGACTGAAGTTTACGCTCGTCAGGAGGATTGCAACATGAAATTACAATTTCAACCAAAGTAACCCAAAAATTATCTTACGTGTATATTTTCTGTAACATGCTTTACAGAATCCCACAAAGTTTCTTTTAAGACCATTTGTATTAATAGATGAATCTTGGTGCGTACTCAACAGTTCTTTTATATTCTATTTTAATTTTATACAATAAAATGGTAAAAATATAAGTTATGTCGATTAAACTACTTAGTTCCCTTTATCATTGCATGTCCAATTTACTTTAAGATACTATGAATTTTATCTGTAGTAGACTGTCATTAACTACTCGTAACGGGTAACGTCAAAATTCTCTCTTGATTTTTTTCTGCGGCTCTTGACCTGCCACATTTATCAGTTTTTTAGAAAGTTTGAATTTTTTCAATTGAAAAAAATGATGTGTATTCATTTCCTAAGCAACAATAGGGTAATAGATCAGAACTATGGCCTGTGGTTTCACTCGCCTTATCGAAAGAATGTTGTTTTGTAGGGTGTTTCAATAAGGGCGGGTCGATTTTGAAATGGAATAAAACAAGCCGTGTGTCAGGTATTTACACAATTCTTTTTTTATTTTTTAATTGCCATTTCAAATAAAAAAGGAATTTCGTTAATACCTCACATACAGCTTGTTTTATTACATTTCAACATCGAACCGCACTTATTGAAAAAGCCAACATTTCAATTCACTGAAACGAGAATAGTCTCAAATCTCATGAAATTTGTATAAAAATTACTAATACAGTGCCACCTCCCATAGTTATCGTGAAAGTACTGGTTTTTTTCTCTACAATTTGAAAGTTGTCTCAGCAAACGATGCGCATTCGTCCACGGAACTCTTTTTAAGACGAACGTTTGTTACGGCAACATTTTCTTGTGAAAACTGTTTTGTAAATATTGACGTAAGGAAGTATATTGCGTTCAGTTCATACCTAAAAGCTAAGAGATGATAGATACAGGGCTTTGACTGATAATACTGTTCTTAAGAATGTATTGATTATTTTCAAGAATGATATTATTGCTTTACCTACTTCCATACAAGCGAAATTTCCCCTCCAAGATATAATACTTCCGTTCATCTTCTCATCTCAAACGAATTGCTGTTTCTCACGCAGTATGCGCTTCCTGTTTAAATATTTTATAAATTACATAACCATTTAATCTAGTGTTTCGATTGAACATTCTCAACATTTATGTTGAATGATTTTCTGATTTTTGTTTTTTCAAAAAAGATTTCTTTTAAATATGTCATAAATACTGGGTACCATTTTCGATCTCGAATTCCTACGTTTCGTATGTCAACCTAACGTGTTCCTGTCTTACATTTTAACCTCTATTTTACACTTTACATTACGCGACAAACACGATTTCAGTTGGGTGATCTTAAAAGTCATTAATTGTTCTTCGCGGTAGAAACAGAAAGATCGTGAGCAATTTTTAAGTAATTAAAATTTATGGAAAAAGTTAAGTTACGGAAAATTTATCGTAGGGTCAACTTCTTTTTATTGATCCAGTCCAATTTACCGCTTGATGCAATGTTGCCCATTCCGATTTTAGCTAGTGCTTTATTTAATTACACTGGAACCGTGCCACGGGAAACCGATAAACACCATACTACAGGGAATGCAAACTCGAGTCGTGGTGAGAAATGGACCTACAAGGTTGTTATGGGGCCCACTGCCAGTTTATTTCTCATAATCGCGTAAACATTTGAGTTGACCCTTTGGAAACCCTTTGCTAAGTTTATACATTCATCAGCGATGTTTGTAGAATTTTGTTGGGAAATTGGATTTGGCAAACCCATTAGAGGGGAAGAAAGCTCAGAACTACTAATGAAATCAATTATCAATTCAATTCAATACTCGTGACCCACACAGCTAAAAAGGACAATTGTCCACTTATCGCCTTCTCGTTTATAAATTATTCAATTAAGTTTTGTATAAATATTATGTATTACAAGGACTCGTATGTTTCCCCAAGAAATGACACAGCAGAAATGAGCGCGTTTGGTTTAATTAAGCTTCCAATTGGAGTACACTACGATAGTCAGAATAAAAACGGGAATCGTGTACGAAACCACGTGTTGTGTTTGGTCTTCATTATTAACATTACTACTATCTTCCATTTTTCGCCCCGACCTTAACAACATGTAGTATGAAATGGAAAACTAAAGAAATTTATGTAAATTCTTAGGGTCACAATCACACACAGAATTATAAATATAAACATGCACACTAGAGAGTATTTCAAACTTTAAAATATAACCATTCTCGTCAAAATTACAATTTAATTTGAGTTATTTGTTTTTCTCAATTCATCTCGAGCCAACAAGTTGGGCGCCATTTTGTGGTGTTTGGTCTTCGTTTACACCGCAAAAATATTATTATAACAAGGAATTGTTAAATAATAATAAAAAAGTATATTTAATTTGAATATATTCCATTTAATTATGATATTACATTATAAAATTTTCAAAAGAAATATAACTCAAATTAAGTTTTAGTGAAAAATAAATAAATTTACGAATATCAAATTGGCTCAGTCGGTAAAGCAAAAAAAAAAAAGAATCTACGCAGCTTCTAAATGGCTGCTCCCGGGAACGCGGGTGACGAACGATATAATTGAAATTTAAAAATCGCGAATCAAACGAGAATGGTTTAAGTGGAAAGCCGGGTAAAAATGCCGTTACCAGATGTTAACAAGGGCCTGGTGACGTCGTTCCTGGTTTGCCGTGCTGGATGTTCCTTTGCTGAACACGTCTCCTCTAGCGCCTCTTCTTCAGCTTAAATCTCCATCAAATGTTATCTTTTTGTTTTCCGTACTACAAATGAATCTTCTTTCTTGAACATGCCGAAATTAACTTTTACGCCTGTTCAGCCACTGCTCTCCCATTCCGACCTTCTCAGGACAGCTCCTGGGACCAAGTGTCGAATACAATGCACCCCAGGCAATAAATAATGTTGTAAACGGCGACGTTTCCCGCCCACTCGGCCTCACCAAAACATTCTCGTTTTTCGTCCTGTTGTACGCAAATAACAAAAACTAAATTATTTTTTTGCTTTACCCGATGAATGTAAGGGTCATGAATCACCACACACGATTGGTTAAAATATTTTGAAAGAAAGGCTGACAGGTCAGCATTTGGAGTCCTGAAGACATGACTTATTATTAGCCATTTGTTTGAGACAGGCACTTGATGTAAATACGAGAAGTCGAAAATATACGACAATCACGCGCATGAAGAGTATGGAGAGAACTCCTAAAGGAATGATCCTTTGAAAATCGTAAGGGTTACTGAGAAACCAATCCAACCTGGTCAAAGCGTCAACGATTAACGCAATATCTTGAACCAGGCGGAAAGGAAAGAGCAGTTGACATGTCGAATTGCCGACGTTTCAGATGTTGGGATGACAGTTGGATATATATATGGAGTTCATCCAAACGTTCTCTTAAAATACACTCCCTTTGCTGGCGAAGGACGCACCTTCATCAACGTCAGCAGTATAACGGTCATCATTTGAGAGAAATGGGGATTGATAACTAAGTTTTTTTAAAAGATTAGGGAGATTATTCTATAATACTTAGCAACAGATGTATTTGCTGTAAAAGATATTTCTGTGGTTAATTGTTTTCAATTATTTGTAGGATTACCTGCTAAGATTTTTGGATTCGAGATAATACAATGATCAGTTACTTCCCTCAATTGCGACTGATGCGAGGAACCACGAGATTCCACGATCATCATGGAAGGGTGATGTAAAAGCCAATGCCAAATTTTGGGGGGTTTTATTACCACTTAGAAACTTGTGATGAGAAATTCATGATCTTCTATAAGTTGGAAAATACGCCGCCCGATTTTTAGATAGTAAAAAATTATTATTCTTTTAAAATTTGTAATAATTTTTTTATATCCTGTTCTATATTACTCTTTTGTATACATATGCCCGGTTCGATGGTATGCTAAACAAATATTTCTGACGTCATAACGTAACGTTTCCTAAATATTACTTATAGTCTCTTTGTCAGGGTTCAAATGCATGGTTTGCAATCAAATACTTTGGTTCACATACCTTTAACACAATATATTGAACTAAATAAACCTGTTCACATCGCAACACACAAATGTACGAATCAAAAGTTCTTTATCAGGTCAAAACGTCTGCTATACCTCTTCATAATACAACCCACTTGGTCCTATGTCCCCTCCAAAATTCAAACAAAACATAATCCTACTACGCACCATTACAAACTCTCCCTGGTACCTTAGAATTTCCGTCATCCACCATAACATCAAACTTCCCAAAGTAAACTCGGTAATCTTTAAATCCATAACCTCCATAATCAAAAGCGCCCTCAACCACCCAAACCGCACTTGTAGTCTCTTTGTCATATATCCTCCAATAATCAGTTCACCGCCTGTCAACCCTCACCCACCCACGTCGTATGCCTCTCAGACACACAAAGAAACTCCTAACACATCTGCCCTAAAGTAGGATAACCAAAGGACTAATCAACCTTCACGTTTACAAGTGAATTAAATACACTATTTTTAATTTTGTTAATACATTATTTTAAACTAGAACAATTATTGCACTGACTGATAATCGTAAAGATAAAAGATTTTTTATTTTATTAATTTATTTATAGTCGCATAAACAAAAAAGTCAAAAGATTTTTATATGAATAATAATAAAAAATATTATAAAAACAGTTCTTTGCCATTCTATGAAAACAATAATAAGCTCCATTCAAAATATTTCTTTCTGCAAACATCTCTTTAATACATAAAGTCCTTTGAAATCTTCTTCATTTCAGCAAATATTAATATTTCTCATCTCCAACCAACAAGACGGTCCGATGACATCTCTCCGCCGCCAAAGATAATATACTTTTCTCCCTCCTACTATCCAAAGATAGCCATACTACAAACTTCTATTTTTACTTATTTTGCCCATTTATTACTCAAGCTATTCACTTTCCTGCACACTCAAAATTATATTCGGTTAAAATAGAAATTAATTAATTTATTTAATTTAAAATTTAATTCGGCCGCGCACAATTTTTATGAGGTGAACACGCCAGCCAGCATTATGTCATCGTGGATAAATAATTACATTACTGTGATCTGACATTCTCGGGAGCGTAAACAATTTGTCGTAAGGACTGCCTCGTGTCTGGCCTGCATTACATTAATGTGTTGTCGTATCAGGACATTAAGAGTTCGCCTAAAAAAAGTCTAAAAAATAACTGGTGACTAAATTTTTAAATATCAACCATAACACATGTATGGCTGATATAGATAATATTTTAATATTAAGCGTCATTAACATATAATTTTAAGTGTTCTATTTCGAATGTTTCATCGGAATTATTTTAATCGGGCCATATTGTGCTTGTCTTCCTCTGTAAATGAAGTACAATTTTAAAAAGGGCAATCTGAACAGGACGACTGTTGTTTTATTTACATTCGTCTTTCTGATGGCGCATCGACTAGGAATTAGTTACATCCTGCCAGAACATGTGTGCTAATTCTGTTACCTAACAGATAGGTTAATTTAAGAGTACTATTGTGCACATGGCTACTTACAGAGTATAGTGTTGATGTTTATTCCAGAATCATGGCTTTATGCTTAGAGACTTTGCGCTACAAAGTTTGTAATACTAACTAGCTAATCCGTACACAACAGATTCTAATTATTTTTTAAATAATAAAATATTATTAACATACATTAGAATTATATTTTTTTACAAAATAGTTCCCAAATGATGAGCTTCACGTCTTGTTGAATATACGTATTGTTTTAATTTTTATAATCACGTGAAATAAATTATTAGGTAAATCCTTGGCAATTATACGATGTAGATTATTAATTAACAAATCTTCCATTTTCTCGATGGTAAATGTTTAAAGGGAAGTCAGTAACGCAAGAGGAATTTCTTCGCTCAATTATGTAGGGGTCATTATGTAATAGAAATTTATACGTTATTTATCTTTCAACGTCGGAAGTTGGCAATCAGATAAGTTCCTGGAATTTCGTTAGTTAGTGGCGTCAAGGACAAGTACAGGTTTATAAAAGAACAATTCGTTGTATTTCTGGAAGTACCCGTTTCAATTCTGTAATTCAAAATAAAATCCTCTCTTTAGCTGTATATTGCCACCAACTATCACGTCTGTTTCTAAATATGATCAACCTCCAACTTTCAAATTACCTGTTACATACTTCTCTCACTTTTTTAGTGAAATCACATTATCCTACTACATTGCGACTGTTTCTTCTTCAGCAAATACCCAACATCGAAGTTATGTCTCGGAGATTTCCAAACAGTCTATAAATGGATTAGCGGAGATCTCAGGTAAGGTATAGAAGGGTTGAGGAATCTCGCATCGACCTGGCGTCGACTCAGACTAGCTCAGTGGTTAGGAAACCTCCCAGTATACGAAAGGACGTGGGTTCGATTCCCGGTACGGTAGAAAATGTTCCAGTCTGCTCTCGTAAATATTTCAGGTAAATTTTCCAGACCAACTGTCTTCCAGCAACATCCGGAGACTTGAGAAATTTACAATATCCCTGAATTTTGGAAAATTGAACACTGTTTCGAATGTGATTGACGCTGGTGAGACTTAAATTTGTTATGTTATGATTTGAAACATTTTTATTTATCTGCGTGACCGGAGATGCCGGGGTACCTACTTTTATTAGCTCGGTACAGTATTTAATTTCGCCACTAATGTAATTTAAGCGGCATAGAGCGCGTTGTCAGGCCTGTCTGTCCCCGGGTTCTAAGAACGATTTTAGAAAGTCTTATTAACAGAAGGAGATATGCGTAATAGAACTCTGTGAATCTCTTTATATTTGCAATTTGTAGATACTCATCATGATTCCCATACCTGTAATTTTTTTAATTCTTCTCTTAATCACGGAGATTTATCCCACTATGACGTCACCACTCACTCCACTACAATCTCTGGCCGTTTACATTATGTGCACTCAACACGAAAGATAACCTCTAACCTCAAAATTGTGTTTTAAACAACTTTGCAAATTTATTATGATGTCAAAAGCATACAATTAAAGAAATTAATTTAAAAAAGACATAATAAAGTTAATAGAATATTCTCACAAAAGGAATTGAGAAAATTTTCTATTGAATTATAATGATTAAAAAAATCTTAGCTGTGGTTTTATATGTTTGTCTAGTCTGGTTACTTGAAATGTGATAAAAATTTAAGGATGTAAGAAAATTTTACGTATTTATTATCATTTTCCATGCGTTCGTATTTTGGTTTGAAATATTAACTTTCAGTTCCTAAATAGGTTAATAATCTATTGAATTAACACTAGTAGGTTTAATGGAAGCAAAAGTTTATACTTCAAATTTATTTCGGTGATAATTTTAAGTTTCAGTTCATAAAATAGCTTAATTTATAGAAGTAGAAGTAACACTAACTACTTTGAGCTGAAGTGTACCCTCTGTACCACGGTATCTTTGACGAAGCTGAAACCGAGCGTACTCAATGTGATCCGAGCGTTTCACGAAGATCGTTATTCAGGGCTGTTATAATATATAGGGACTGTACAGGAATATCCACGAGGAATCCGCACTAACCGTAACAATGTTTTTTTTATTTACAAAATATATTTTTTGTGTTACCGCGCCAAAGAAGGAAATTATATAGCTCTGAATCCGTTTAGGAAATAATTGCAAGGAAGGATTGAGTAAGTGCATAGGATTGTAAAAATACGTTTGTTGCAAGTCATGTTTTACTGTAAATAATGAAACGTCATCAGATAATATGTCGTTCGATATTTACTAGTCTCATTATTTAGTTTCTTCGGGAATCCCATTGTCTGAGTAAAGATAGACCAAAGGACAGATGAGAAGCAAAGCTGATAGAAGGATATCGGAGAAACCCAAACAAACAGGATTGCCGTCTCTCTAGGACTAGGCCGAATTGAGTAAATCTACGTCTTTATGATTGCACGGACTCTCGTGATATCCCCTCTCCCTTGATGATGAACAGAGTTTATTTACTATTAGAAACGTTGGAGTGATTTCTCTAATTTCTCTCTTACTCTGCTTTATTGGAGTAATTTTCTAATTTATTTTCTTACTCTGATTTGTTTTCTACTTTTTCTTACTCTGCTTTGTTGTTGTAATTTTCTTATTTTCTCCTCTCACACTGCTTTGGTGGAGAAATTTTCTAATTTCTTTTCTTACTCTGCTTTCTAGGAGTAATTTTCTAATTTCTTCTCTTACTTTGCTTTCTAGGAGTATTTTTCTAATTTCTTTCCTTACTCTGATTTGTTGGACTAATTTTCTAATTTCTTCTCTTACTCTGCTTTCTTACTCTAATTTCTTTCTTTCTGCCCTTTTCTGCTAGACGTATCTCTGCGTCTCTTTCACAGGGATAAACCTAACCTGTTTGTTTGGGTTACACCGATATTCTTCTATCACATTTGCTTCTCATCTGTCCTTTTGTATATCTTAACTCGGATCATGGAATACCCGTAGAATCTCAATAATGATATTAAACCACCATTGTCAACGAACTTCGAAAAGCAGATGTTCTAGTGTGCTTCCACACTTCGGTATTTCGTGCCCACTTAGTTACAGTATCCCTGTTTGCGTGTATCTTAATGAGAGACTGGCCTGTGAAGGTTTGCTGTAGCTCCGGAGAATGTCGACAGGTAAATATTTGTGCGGCCTTAGTGACACTTTATCTCGCGGCGCTTCCAGGTTCCAGTGAGTGTTTCAACCAGCAAGATAACGCTGGAAACAAAGAGATGACGTCACTCCATAGAGACTCTTTAATTCACTCTTCGATCACGGGTCGCCTCAAATGGCCTTTTCCATGTTCTTTGTTCTTTCACACGGGTACACGTTTGTTTGTAACCCGGGTGTATAAATTGACCGTTTGATGGCTTATTAGATGTTCAATTCTTCATCTGGGGGCAGGACGGGAATTTTTCTACTGCGGTAGTGACAAATTATCCACCTTCTACAATACTCGGTAATAACCTTTCTGTCACCATGCTGCCATAATTATAATTAGGTGTACCTAATTTCTGCCGAATTCTTCATGCTTCTTTACTTCTAATACATTTGTCTTCTTTTTTATCCTTACATTCCAATGCTTCTAGACGAGTTTGCACTTATTTTGTGCGATATCATCTAACTTCGCCGGAGAATTGAATTATTTAAATATTTAATTACCAAATTTCATTTAATTAAATTGAACTAAAATTCGTTACGAAAAAGGTGCGTATAAATAGATTTCAAAATCAATGCAACACCAAATCAAGTCCATTTTTTAATAAAATAAAAAATATGAACGTATTAATTAAAATAACATAACTCATCGCTCAGGTGTTTGGAACCACTTTAGGAGGATATATATATAGTTCTGTAAATCCAAAAATTCAAATAAACTAATATTTTACAAACATGATATTTATAATAATAATGATTGGAAAATTTACTAACAATGGACAGAATTTTGTTACGGATATAAAATTTAACAATTAAAAATACTGAACTTTCTCTCCAAACAAAATAATTCACATTTAATTAATATATTTTTAAGTAATACATCACTTTTCAAAACAGCAGGATTCGGCCATTGTTGACATATTCTTCTACACAAAATCAAAATAATATATTTTTTAAAAAACAGAAATTTTAGTCCTCTGTTTTTGCATAATACATTTCTTTTCTTGAATTCATGGCATCCTTGTATATATGCACAATAAATGGAGTGAGAATACTTTCTCTCTCTCTACTTCTATCTGTCTCTCATGCTGCCAAAATTACGCTTATAATGAGACGAATGGTATAGGAACGCCTTATAGGACTTATAACTTGCAGTTGGTTTTCACGCCGCCTTTCGCGGGGTAATTTATAAATATTTACAGTAATATCTTCTGAAGTCTGCAACATATCGAAATGAAACATACAAAATTCCTGTTTTAATCCCTGAAATTTTCATTGAAATCCGTTGAGCCATTTCGGAGCATAAACAGGTCAAGTCTATTGACTGCCCGTATTCACTACTTGGAAACTCAAATACACGTATGCGAAGAAGTCGCCCAGTAGAATTAATATTTGTATTATATCAAATTAATATCTTCTGCAATATATCGAAATGAAATATGCACGAATATTGAAGTTAAATCTTCTGTTTTTAAACCCTCAAATTATCATTGAAATCCGTTGATCCCGTTTCGGAGCCTATCGGAGAAAAACATACAGACAGAAATACAGACACTTCTATTTTGTTTATTGGTATAGATAAGAGAGTGTTACTGTCTGTTATCATCAGGGTGTATGTTCCTATACCATTCGTCTCATTATAAGCGTAATTTTGGCAGCATGAGAGACAGATAGAAGTAGAGAGAGAGAGGAAGGGCGAGTATTCTCACTCCATCTATTGTGTATATATATACAAGGATGCTATGAATTCAAGAAAAGAAATGTATTATGCAAAAACAGAGGACTAAAATTTCCTTTTTTTAAAAAATATATATGAACCATGTTTTGTGAAACGTTTCTCCGGTGTGCACCATCTCTTAGTTGCATGATCGGGGAAGGATTCAACACAGCAGAGTAAATCTAGTTAGTTTACACTACTCCTGATGAGTATGAACGAGTACTATCACGTGTGTCTCCCATCGAAAGATGGATCCTTCTAGCACCTCCCGCAAAGGTCTGATTGTTTTAATCATATTGCTCAAAAGTCCTCCCATATTTATCGTTAACCTCCCCCGCGGAGGATCTCTATGAGGGATTATCCACGCCAAGGCTACAATGGCTGTCTCTCTCTCTCCCTTTGTCCTCCGCCATTCTTTGAGGTTCGTTGAAACTGATTGCTCAACAGTTCCATAGTGAGACGTTAACCGCACAGATTATAATTTTCGTAATGTTCATTTCGTTCGTGTCCCTGATATTTCACACCAAAACACCTCCTCGTTTTTCTGACAGATCAATCTAAATTGGAATCCATGAGTTTCTGTTTTATTTATTGACGGATTAAATTTAGATGTAAATAACTTCCTGTAGGACGTTGGTGCGTAATTATGGTGCCATGCTCCATACATGTGTCCCTACCATGACGATAGCTCGTAAGAAGAAAAGAAACTACTATCTGCTACTCATAAATTGTTGGTTTTATTTAAACATGCGGCTGCTGGCGACCTTCTAACGAAGGATTCTTCAAATCTTCTATTTTTCTCTCTGACAACTAATCTCTTTGCATAATCATACTTAATTCTACCTATATAACATTGTTTGCACTGCTTTCGTGACTATGAACAATAGACTGCATTAATTACGTCCTTGTCTTACATTATTGTAAACAGTTGACGAGTTAACGAAATTTTTTGTCTTGTTAAAAAAACGTTCTAAAACCTGATAAAAAAGTGCAAACACGTGCTATGTGCGCCGACGGGGGAAAAAATTCTAATTAAACGAAATTAATTTATTCATTGGCTCCCAACTCTGCTAAATTCGGCGAAGCAATATGTCGAAATATCGATTCATATTCCGCGTGTGTTTCCTGGAAACAGTTTAGTTTGCATTTTCAGTTTTGTATAAGAAGATATGGGAGCAAGTTTGTAATCGATCTACGTTTGTTATATTGTAAAACATTGTGGTGCCTGAGGAGCTTGTGGTGGAAGGCGGTGAAGCCAGGACTCTGGTGTTTCAGTCCACTGACTGCTGGAGTTGGCAGATGATTGCCCACAGGCAAACTCCATGGTATGTGGACTACAGGATTCCACCTCGAATCTCCGAATGCCTGGGCTAGTGTGCTACAGAGAACTCCTCTCAGCTCTCCCTGTCCACTCTCCACAGAGAACTCCTCTCTTCCATGATTGTGGATGCATAACGTTCTTTCCTCCACTTTTCCACGAACACCATTTCATGGTACGACAGAACCGCGTCCGCAATTGGCCGCGAATTTAATAATTTTTATCCATTGAAATATATGTATGCGGGAGCACGCACGTCCAGGTCTACGAATCCTCTCGTACCTCTTTCTACTTTCTCACTTGCTGTGTTAAATGCATGGCTCGACCGAAATAAGGATTCAGGTCAAAATATCCCTAACGGTCTCATGCCTTACTGTCCAGGCAGAAATGGAACAAAAGACGAATGTTTCCACCACGATACTACAATGATTGTTAACTATTCTTGAACTTGCTATGCCCGCGACATCGTTCGCGGGGAAATAGCTCTGTTTATTTTGCCCTAAAAACGAAATTACGGTATGAATACTTTATGATCGCTTCACGGCAAACCTTATAACTCAGAGTTTCCCACGTTTGCAACAATAGGTGGAGTGAGATTGTTCGCTCTCTCTCTCATGCTGCCAAAATTTCGACTATAACACAGTAAGTGGAATGAATGGTATAGGAACGCATAATAGGACATAAACTCGCAGTTGGTTTTCTCGCCACCTTTCGTTCGGCAATTTAATGGATTTATAAATATTTACATTAATATCTTCTGAACGCTGTAAGATACCGAACCCTATACTTATTATCTACTGGCTAACCCCCGGGATTTCGTACGCGCCGAAATAGTTCTCTATTACTTTGGCCTAAAAACGAAACAGAATTTCCATACAGTTCATTGAATATTCACAAAGTAGTGTATCATCTATTTATCGCTTCAGGGCAAACCTTATAAATCGCAGTAGGTTTAGAAGAGGCCCCGCTATCGTACGTTTCCGAGTCAATAAAAATAAGCAATTCGGGCAGCAGTTCAATAGTTTTATAAATATTAAAGATATTGAACTGAAACATACACGAAAATTAAAGCTAAAATACCTGTTTCAATCCCTGACATTTTCATTGAAATCCGTTGAGCCGTTTATGGATCAAGGGTATAGACAACCCGCATTCACTTTCGAGACTTCGACGCGCGTAACTGAAGAAACCTTCCCGTATAATTGTGGTATTCAGTCCTAAGCCTGGTCTGATGCAACTCTCCGTGTTAACCTATCTTGCGCAAGCCTTTAAATTTCCGCATAACTAGCACATCCCATATCATACATAATCTGCTTAGCTGATTCCATCCTTGGCCTCCCTCTTGTTCTTACCCCACACACTTCCTCTAATGCCAATTTGACACGACCCTCATGTCTTAAAACGTGGCCTATTAATGTATCCCTTCTCTTGGTCAACGTCCTGCATATTGTTCGCTCTTCCTCTATTCCGTTTAGAACTTCATCGTTAGTGATTCTATTCACCCATCTGATTTTCAGCATTCGCCTATAGCACCACATTTCAAAGCCGTCTATGCTTTTCTTTTCTGCAACTCCTAACGCTTTTCGCTCCTATAACGCCACGCTCTATACGAACATTTTTAACGTTTTCCTAATATTCACACGTATAGTGCCCATAAGTTAGGTACCGTAGACTTAATGTTATATTAATATAATTATTAAAGTGAAATATGCATTAATATATAAGTTAAATTATCTGTTTTTATACCCTCAAATTTTCATTGAAATCCGTTGAGCCGTTTCGGAGTCTATTCAAGACAAACATACGGAAAATCAGACAGACACTTCAATTTATTTATTGGTATAAAATATGTAAAGTTAATATAGAACACGTGAAAAATTGTGCCTTTATATGGCCTTTAAAATAAAAATAGGAATTTCGTTAATACCACCTTGTACACAGCCTCTTTTATTGCATTTAAACATCGACCAGCCCTTATTGAAAAATCCGATACAACACATGTATTTTCGAAATATTTAGACTGTTTTACTATTAATCATCGTAAACTACTAATTTTTTCATTTCCTTAAACAACAGCAGTATCTTTTTCACCCAAAATGGCCTAAGTGACATTTTTCTCGTAGAACACTTTCCGTGATAAATTACCGTGGACAGAGCATTACCGTTGATTTATTACATACGTACAGCGACAGGTATTCATAAATTGCTGAGTTATTTTTCTGATTTGTGTGAAAGTGTTGATTATTACTCACCTCGTTGTCAACAGAAATTAATCTTACGTTGCGCAATTTGCCCGATTGTTGTTGCCACCTGTCATCCGTTGTAAGGCATAGCAATTATAAATTCCATGACACATTAAAAGAATTCATAGATAAATGGTTACGCATACAGTAACAAATGATGCAGTACGTGAAAGAAAAACTGTTGAGTTTTTCTTTCGACATGGCGCCGACAAGTTAGTTTGGTAAACCGACGGCAGGGGCGCTGCCGAGTATAGTTGCTGAAAATTCTGCAATTGCCACTTGAGACTGATAGCAGGGATTGGATCTTTCAATAAGATGGTGTTCTTCCACATTTGCCGTGTTGTGTCCGCTGACCTGGCGCTTTTCCAGTGGCCTCCACGGTCACTGGCCTATTACTTATTACGATTTTTCCTACTTGGGTTACATCAAGGATGTAATCGTAGAGAAACTCTTTCCAGAATGCGACTTCTTCTCACAAGTAAAACCTATTACCTGAATATTTCACCTTAAGAGACGTTTAAATTGGAGAGTAATTTGGTTAAACGAACCTAAACTAGTCCGTAGAACATACTAGTAAAGATTCAATCATTTTGTGCTGCATGGTTAGAGGAAAAGTCGCTCATCGAATAGGAATTTTTGGGAGTATTATATTAAGTCATTAATTCTACAAATTTTACAGAAAATACTAATTTTTAGTATCGTAAATCAATGGTATTGAGCCACAAAATATTGTATACTATTTAATACAAAGAAAATTCCATTTGTATTCTTCTGGGCCTTCTTCAGGTTTAACAATTTCGATAGTAAATAATGTATGTATTCATACTATAGTTTTAGTAACAAATGCAAATTATTTTTTCGGAAAAAATAGTATAAATAGTCAAGGTTCTTTATTTATTAACATTATTTTAATAAATTTGAGATAGTTTATCATTATTATAATTTTTAATGTGTTCTTTGAATTTGAAAAAAGTATTTTACATAATCGTTTCTGCTTTTCAACTTCTTTACGATATAATAATGTTTGTGTTACGTTTACTGCCGTGCCAAATTCCTACTTTTACATTGTTATTAAATAAAAAATACCCTTTAATAAGAAACAAAATTAAATTACACATAAATTGATGTGTTTCGGTGGATTATTAGTAATTAGTAATGGTTAAATTATAATTCTGTCATTATATTGTCAGCCCCTAAGACACCCTAGAATCATTGAACAGTGGTGTTACAAAGTAGAGAGGTTAAAGATCGCCTTAGATTGTCGCGCAGAGGAAGAAGAAGATAGTACAAAGTAGAAAAAAAGGTTTAGTTTTCGGTTTAGAATTATCTTAAGATTACGCGCGTAAGTACATATTTTGTATATGCGTCGGATATTTGCATTTTCATGGGCAATATTGCACAAATCCTTTGTGACAGAGCACACTATCGACTTGTAGATGACAGGTAAAATAATATTTAAGAAATTTTTGTGAACAGGAAAAATTATTTTGTCTCCACAAAGGACAGCATTGGAAGACGAAAAAATAACCAGAAGAAAGAAGTTTCCAACTAAGTGTATATTATTTTCTTAATAATCCGATGGAGCCGTTGCTATCCAGTTGATGATATAACGCCCAATAAGCTGAAGCTTGCGCGACTCCGATACGTGGAAATGGTAATGAGAATACTCTCCGTAGTGTGGTTTAATAACACAGACGCCGAGTGTCTAGTAACAAAGCGAATATGCTGTGAAATTAATGAGATGACATAGTTCACAAGCGAGCTTTGATTCGGAATATGTCTGGCATTCGGTCCTATTAACTGTACATTTCATGAAGCCATGCCAAATATTACTTCGCGCTACGTTCACTATCGTGAAATGAAACGCCAGGTAAAGAAATGTCTTCAAAACTAAGAAAAATAATTAAATTGAGTGGTTGTCCGTGACGTTATGAAGTTATTATGTGGGTGCCCTGCGTTGCCAGAGAATTAATTTATATTAGCCCGGTACAGTATTTTTTTGTTCTTTGGTTAATAGGCTACATGAGGATGATCCTGAAAAAGGCAAATCCCCTTTAATTTCATAGGAAGGGAATTAAAAAGGGGGGATGTGGAAGGTAAAGGAAAGTAACCAAGGGTTGAGTAGAGCCCTCGGGCTATAGTTTGTAGCGCAGTAGAACCCGCGTCCAATGTTTTATTATCATTTACGGAAACTTAACAAATATTCCGGCATGAGCAAGTCGCTTGCCAGGAAGAAGGAGTTTTTCCGCGCGCCGTCTTGGCTCGGAATAATAACAAAGGGACTGCGGCTGACACCTGGACCATAAAGCTCGGACACCTCGTCACCGGTTTCGGAATGTCCTAATCTGCCTGGGAATTTGGTGACCGGGTGGCGTGTGTTCCCCAAATGAAACAAGGGATATGATTGGAGAATATCCATCCCTGCCACCTTAGTGATAGGTGTCGGATAAGTGGGGACAAGGTTTTAAAGAGGCTGGCGGAGACAATTTTAGAGAGATTTTTGCAAGGTGATGGTGAGAGGATATTGAAGGAGAGTGGTGGAGAAAGATTTCTGGTGATACAAGGTGGTGGCGAAAGGAGATTGGCAGCTGAGTGGTGGAGAGAAGAGATTGGTGAGGTGGCAGCGGATAGGTGGACCATGCTTTGATCAGTCCAGGAAGCAGGGAAGAAAGGTCTTAACAACAAGGGAAGAAAGACTTCGTGTTATTGTCGACCGGCCGCTTCAAGTTCCACAACACGGAAATTACAGCGAGACGCCTATGAAAACAACTCAGGTTCGTCAACGAACAGATCTGCTACACGTGGTCACCCAAACCATTAATACCCTGAGATCTTTAATACAATCCCATTTTAATTAATTATTTTTGTACATAATATATACACGCACTACCCATATTAAAATTATTGTGTTTACAATTAATAAATGTATATATTTAAACCCAATTATTAAATTCATTAATTAATATTCCCTCCCATCATTTACAAGTTTAAGGATTCTACCCGGTGTTTCACCTAAAGAGATGCCGGGAAAACCCTAGAACACCTGCATCAGATGGGTTCGGCTAATGGGTACTATTCTCACGCCCTTCCTAATGACGGGAGACGAGTTTGCTGTGGAAACGCAGCATTCCCTTCTCCGTGTCACCGCCAATTTTAGGAGGCAGTTGGTCTGCTAAACAATGCGATCAACGGACAACTTTTACCGTATGTCCTAAGTTTTCGACCCCAGTACATTCACTCCTAACTTAGAAAAAACCAGAGAGTTCGAGACATTTCCAAGATAGTCAGGTGAGCCCCGCAGTCTCTCTGGGGAGAAATGCCTGCGAGAGGAAACTCCCACAGGCCTTCCTTCTCCTTCTAATTGCACAGTATTTAATTCGAAATACTAATGATATTACATCTGAGTGACCAACACTCCACGGCAACTGATCGATCCTAAATTTCCTATATTTCTAATCCTGCCTGCATAGCTTCCAATTGTGTCTGATTTTAAAAGCGGAATAGTACATGAAGTTTACACACATTTCTTACATGAAATCATTTTCCTTCTTACATATTTTATATGAAGTTAATTTTAGGATCAAGCTGCGTATTGTATTGTATGTGCTGAGTACTTCCAGACTGTTATCTACCACGACGCTCGTGGAACGTTTCTATGGATTGATATTAAGGTCGGGGAGCGATTTGACTTGGATCTTAACACCTACTTTCCTGAATTTGACGAACAGAAACATCTATGCCGGGATTCGATCCAGAGACCTCTGATGCGAGACTGTTACCCCACAGGAGATCGGCTTGAGTCTAAGGCGGTTTCTTAACATCACAAACATTTATTTATAGAAATATAGAAGTTGGGAAATAGTAGAATGAGGAATTATAAGAAGAAAATGGAGACGGTTGGGATATTTGCTACCGAAGCCCGAAAAATTTCGAGTCTAAAATGGAAAAGGAAGAGGCTTGAAAAATGCCCGAAACAATGAGGCGGAGGACGAGTAACGATGACGTTTAAACATTGACACGGCATGGAAGAAGGTGAATTTTTTAGCTTCGTGACGGAAATTGAATGAAGAAGACTAATATCAGTATCCTTCACCATTATTAACGAACCTAAAACCGAAGATATGAGGCCGTAATCCTCGACTTGACCTCGGCCCATCCGCTATATTTACATTTGCTTGAAGATCGATAACCCGCCAGGTTCCAGAAAGCGTTTTCTTGCTGGAAGTGACTATAAATGTGTAATGCTGTGCTGAAAAGTTGTTAAATCATCGGATTCCTTATGGACATGTGCTGGAGAGCGGGCTACAAAAAAGGAACACCTTGAGGTGACAGACTTCACAAAGGGAACAAGGAGACGTCATTACAGGTCTGGCGTAAAACCCACAGCTGAAGGCAAAGGCCTATGAAAAACTAAACTCCGTTCATAGAGAAGACGAGTAATGGACGCTTACATCCCATGAAAGATAACTCACAACTGAAGGTGTCGCTTGGAAAGATGATTCATTTGGCAGCGGTAGGGAAGGAATTATAAAGAAAACAATTTTCGTGAAAGGATGTAAATTTGCATCAGAATGAGGTTTGATGCACTTTGATTTGAAAAGTAGTAGAGATTGATATGAACTTTTAAATCGTCTATAGCGGTAACTATAAAACTTAATACTGAACAACCAATATAATACGTTTTTCTTATTTCTGTTAGTATGATTTGAAATGTAATCGTAATATTTCCACTAAGCGTCAACGAAGATTGCCACTGAATAAACCAGGTATTGGAAACTTAAATATAAAGAATCCATAAAAAATTAATATTTTTTGAAATCATGTGGTAATTTTTTAAACGCCTAACGTAAACCATCATTTCTATAATTCCGTTTTGTAAGCATGTAAAGTTGTATTTTGTGAATATATTACATTGAAGCGAAAAACAAATTGTGGTCCTACGATGAAGTCACAGTAATTGTGAGACAAATTGAGAACAAAGATCACGACTATGGAAAACTTGGATGTTAAATTTAAATTGAAGAATGTAATGAAGCTTGTGCCAAAAATGCAGGAATACAGATATTATTGTAGCTTGGAATACGGTCTTACGGTTTTACTATTCTATACTGTTGTTCAGCATTCTCGTATAGCACCACATTTCAAAGGCTTCTATTCTTTTCCTTTCTTCTACTCCTATCGTCCACGTTTCGCACCCATATAACGCCAAACACAATACCAACATTTTTGCAACGATGTCCTAACAGTCACACTTATTTTTCCCGTAAGTAAATTCTTTATGTCTTTATTTCTACTATATTTCCACCATCCCTAGTTATTGTGCTTCCCAAGTAGCAGAATTCCTTAACCTCCTTCAAAATATCCCTTCCCAATGTAACACACTGTTATTCCACTGTTTCCCATACTACACTCCATTACTTCGGTTTTCCTCTCTATCAATCTTCACGTTGTACTCATCCTCCAGGTCAACGTTCATGCCATTTATGTACATCGACTTATATACGATGTTATGGCGACGAACATCTCGGCCACCATCTTTCGGGAAAATTAAATCTTGAAGCTGATGCACTTTCTTTGAGATTACTTGGGAATATGTTGGTCGGAATGGCTGCCGGACCAGCAGGAATATATGTTGGGAAGTTAGTGACCGCTGGTCTGTCTTTCCTTACTAGAATCCTTCAGCAAACTTGTGATTAGAAGTTAATGGTAATATAATTCTTGTAATTATATCAGTCAACCAGTTAGGTGGGAAAACTTGTTCAGGGACTGTTTCTGGTGAAGGACTTTTGTCTCATGATTGCATTGAAAGAATATCGTCCGGGTATTTGGCATTTTTTGTGTTCTATCTGGGGAATTCTAACAATGCTTGTGGTGCGGATCTCGAAGTATCGGGAATTCAGTCTATGTAAAGTAATCTGAATACGAGTAAAAGCGTGTGTAATTCGTATGTTCCGCTCATTACGATTCGGATTTGTTTGATGCGCGTTACATGGTTGCGGTCAAGTTCAAATCCTGGAAATACGGTTGATCCAAGCATGTCCATTCTCAGACTTTGCTCTGAAAAAATTCGAAGTGGATGCGTAAAGTTAGTTTTGCCCTAGCGGCTGACTGCCAAAACGCTTGGCATTTTTGTGCCAGGTCTCATTGAGCAAGCCAGAGTCCTGCACGTGACAGGCAGGCGTCGCTCTGGTTGGTAGTTGCAGGAATGTTTGTCGAATCTGTTGGGCTCCGAGGACTGGCCGAGGTGAGATAAGCGGCCCGGCGGCTTGCTGCTGATAACTAGCCGCTTGATACATCTGCCGTGGCTCGCAAAACTTCACTAACAACGTTGCCAACTGCTCTGAACGAACAGGCTGCTCTGGGGTCTGAATGGAATAATTATCGAAACGATATTTGCCTCCATGTTAAATCCTGACTTGTTCTAATTCTGTTAAGTGATATGCAATTGGCCATATAAAGATACGATTTTTAAGAATACCACAACAACTTTTACTCTACCTATTGATAGACCTTCTCAAATACAATTTTGCTAAAAGTTAATACAAACAAGTCGTAACATGCCACATAGGATGACCAAAGATAATATCTTAAAAAGAAGGTAATAAATTCTTATAATGTATATGTATCACTTTCACATTTACAGTAAATTTATTAAGTCTAATACAAATCATATTATATATATAATAGCTCGTGTCTTGCTTCGTCAAAGAAACCACAGTACAGAGAGTACAAAGTAGTAAGTGTTACTTCTACTTTTTATAATTTATATTCATCTATAAATTACCTTATGTTATGAATTCATACTTCATGTCAAGTATAAACTTTTGCTTCCATTAAAATGTGTTGTTGTTGTGGTATTCAGTCCTAAGACTGGTCGGATGCAACCCTCCATGCTAACCTATCTTTCGCAAGTCTTTTCATTACCTTATAACTCTCACAACCCACATCCTCCCTAATTTGCTTTGCGTTTCCATCCTTGGCCACCCTCTCCTCTTCTTACCCCACACACTTCTCTCTAATGCTAATTTTACAAGACCCTCGTGTCTTAAAACGTGGCCTATTAATCTATCCCTTCTCTTAGTCAACGTCCTCCATATTGTTCGCTTTTCCCCTATTCTGTTTAGAACTTCCTCGTTTTTGATTCTATCCACCCATCTCATTTTCAATATTCACATATAGCACCACATTTCAAAGGCTTCTATTATTTTCCTTTCCCTAACTCCTATCGTCTACGTTTCGCACCCATATAACGCCAAACTCCATACCAATCATTTTACAACGATGTCCTAACTCACACTTATTTTACCCGTAAGCAAATTCCTCTTTTTCGTGAAAACCTTTCTTGCCTGTACGATCTACTATACTTCTACCATCAAAATATCCCTTCCCAATCTAATACCCTTTGTTATTCCACTGTTTCCCATACTACACTCCATTACCTTGGTTTTCCCTCTACTAATCCTCATATTGAACTCTTTCTCCAGGACCGCGTTCATGCCATTTGTTATGGTTTCCAAGTCTTCTTCCGACTCCCCTAATACTACAATATCATCGCAAAGCGTAAGATTTTTATTTATTGTCCTTGTAGTATGATTCCTTTTCCATATTCCGTTTTAACTTGCTTCATCGCCTGTTCTATATGTAAGTTAAACATCATGCTTAGGAGTGTTTTTTTTCAAAAGATCATCTTAATATTTCCAACCAAAATAGGAACACATGGAAAGATGATAATTTTCTTAAATCCTTATATTTTTACTACATTTTAAGTAACCACGGAGGATTTTAAACACATTTGCTTAAGACAAACGTATAAAACCAAAGCTAATATTTTTAATTATTAAAATTTAATAAAATGTTTGTCATTTACATAAGTGGGGACTTTTGACAAACCTGTACTGTGTTCTTTAAATTTTATGTTTGTTTAATTGTATGCGTGTCACAAAGTTATTTGAAAACAAAATTATGAGGTAAGAGTGTGCCACATGTAAACAGCTAGACATTGTGGCGGAATGGTGACGTCACAGTAAGACATCTCCGTAATTTCGATTAGGAAGAAAAAAATACGGGTATTGGAATCATGATGAGTATCCACAAAGAGCAAATAAGGAGAGATTCGCGTAGCTCCATTACATTAATCTGCGTCTGTTTTTAAGACTGCAAGGGATAGGAAGGCCTGACAACACGCTTAATACCACCTGAATTACGTTAAATTACGTTAGTGTAGAATGAAATACTGTACCGGACTACTACAAGTAAATAGAATGTTTTTCTAATCAAAGTTTGTAATTTTCTAGTGGGGTGTGAGAAAAATTGGAGAAACAGGAAAAAGTGTTGAAATTTTCTCCTTTTTTTTCGGTATAAAAGAGACACGTGCTGAAGGAGCAGTGCTCTTGATAGGAGACGTCTAGCACATCGACATGAAAAGGAAATTCAAGCGGCTGCAGAAATAATTTCCGTTTCATTGAGGCAGGGAGCACATCCATTACAACTCTGCAGACATCCATTCGGAAATTTCGGTTGTAGGAAGGCTCGAGTCTCGCTGAGGCTGGAGTTAAGTTAGGAAAAACGTATTATCCTGCTTATTTAAATTCGTTTCTATTAAGTAGATGGTCCTTAAAAACGATTCAGCCGTTTCCGAGAATAAACTTCCACAACAGACTAGTGTTTTTAGAGCGTTTCTGAAATAATGTGGGAACGATGACGGGGACAAGACGAATATATTCGAGAGAATGCTCGAGGCCGGACTAGACAATCTACTCTTGAGATTGGAATCCCAACGAGACGTCTTCTCACGATAAATTCGTCTCCCCGCTCGCAAACAATAGCCCGTAATCTACGAAATGAGCCAATGAAAAATACTTCCCGACCGAAGGACGAACTTTGTTTAAGAAAATAGTCAACTACGAAAATATTGTCATTATAATATTATAAACTGAAATTCGTTCAGCAACATATTCTTCAGCATGGTTATTTTTTTATCCTATACAAATCATTTACAGTTATGTATTTTGAGTTATTCTTGCATCAACTAAGATTTGCCACTTTTTTCTCAGCAACCTGATAAAGACGTCTAACAAATCAAGACATTATTCTGCATTGCGTTGGTTATTGGGCAGAGACATATATCGATGTCGAAACATTAAAAAGACTCCCTAAAGTATACTACTACAAAATAATGACCAAAAATTTCACAACGTAAGATGATAGTCGTTATCAAGATTCTCACTTGCCAACGTCATGCTTGGAATTTCATAGGTTCTATAACCCTTGTTTTATGACATGTTTGATAACTAGCGAGTTTATGATTTTATATTGTAGTATGTGACGTCACTGGAAATGATACTCCACACCATTTAAAAAGTTACCAGTCCAGTTTTCCAGATTGATAGGGTTATTTTTAACATTCATCAGCGTATCAAAAAGGTTGTAATGGTCATTTACCCTGATTTGACCTCATTTAAAATGTACACCAATTTTCCCTCCCCTCTTTTTCCTCTTTTGGTCGTTGAGGGCCTTGGCCTACCGGGTCGACTGCGGACTGTCATCTTGCATGGCACATTCCGAATTTGGACTGCCATGTGGTCAGCGTATCGATTCTCCAGCAGTCTTAATCCCGGTCTTCGCGACCGTGATGACACAAAACATCCAAGCCCATGCCAGGATTCTCTGGGTTGTGAGGCAGAGACTCTAGCCACTACACCACAGGAGGTCGGCTATTGTCCCTCAGCCAAGTGAAGTTACCGTCTTCTGGTCGATGTGAATCCTCAACCTTGGGTCGGTCCGACCACGGAATATTGTTAAATCCGTCTGGGGAAATCCGCTTGCTTCCAACATTGAAGATAACTTTAACCTGTACTGCGGGAAATTACCCTCAAGAAACAAAAGAAGTTAAAGTAATTGGTTTTATATATCTCGATATTTTTCTGCTAAGGTTAAGAAATATTATCAGTCTGTGGATAAATGTACTGAGCCTGGCGAAAAGGAAATTTGATGACATTTTTTAAAAAAATATGCTATAATATATACGGCATATCAAATACGTAGTTTCATCTTCATATATAAATGTGTAAAATTTGAAATTCTCATGTATGTTTCCATATTTCCCAATTCAATTTCGTTCATTTAACTAGTGAACATCTGACGAGGTCCACGGATTGTGGAAGAAACGTAGTGTTTTAGAAATGAAAGTAATTTTTGTCTATAATTAATTCTTCAACTGACTGGACCATTATGTATTATGTTTATATGAGAATGGAAAAATGTCGACCGGACCTGGGAATGGAACCCGGGAACACCCGCTTTTTGGGCGGCGTCCTTAACCAACCGACCTAGTCCAGGTCGATTGGCTGATACGATGCAACAACCCTCCAATTTCGTCTACAATTTTTACTAATCACGTTCTTTATATCTTAAGCTATGTTAAAGTTTTGACATTAATTGATCAAAGGTGCATGAATGTTAATTCAAAGAATGATAAAATGATTCAAGTGAAGCTAAGCCAAAGGCCGTGATACTAAATTTAGAAAATGAGAATGGAAAAATATTTACGAGAGTGGAGGAATGTTTCATGGGATTTGGCAGTCGACCTGAACTACCTCACGGAAAGCAGGAGGTCCCGGGTTGGACGACATTTTTCCATTCTCATCTTCTGAGCCTCAATTGAAAAATTCCTTCTACCGTGTACTATTTTTTAGTTGGTTCGTAACCCTGATATTGACCGTCCATTATGCTATCATCGATCTTCTGTAAGTTCAAAGATGCGGAACGTACAGTTGAAGTGAAAATTTTACGACGTGCTACGACATTGTAAATTACTGTTCCTATGAGAAATTCAGCTCTTAAACATTTTGTCCCTCTAAAATTATCCGTCCCCGTCCACATGGATTCGGTGGACATTCTAAAATCGTTGCGTATGTAGCACGTTACACGCCAGTGGATGTTATTAAAAACTTTTTTCCGTTCCCTTGTGTCCCTCCCGACATATCACGTTTCGCTTGCAATTGAAAATATATTTGTAGTTGCGCAACACGGGCGTTCCAAGTGCGGAGTTGTGGAAATGACGAGCTCGCTCCAATAAATTGACGAGTGACGTTGGTCGACTGTGATCAAAATAAGTGACCCGTGCACGTCACCACGGAGCGGAAATTCAAGGGTGTCGTGATCTGTGTCATTTCACACTAAATGAATGCGAACATAAAAGAGATTAGACTTTATTGGAAGGCTGTTAGGTTGTCCAAGTCATAAGATCGATGCGTTGCTTCTGCGCTACTTCTATTGACGCATAACGTAAACAGGAATCCAGCAAGTCAAGTTATCTGTGCCATGGTCTATTAGACAGCAAGACTGTCGAAATATTTCGCTACATACTTAAGCATAAAAACTACCAATCACAAGAATGGCGTTCTCTATTCAATGATTAAGTTGGCAGCCCCTTGACGGTATCTATAGTTCTAAGTCTGCCTATCTCTTTCCTTTAATTATTTGCAAACATCGAGTTTGGTTTTTACATAAAGGATACAGTCGAAAAAATCTCCATGCACTGCAAAACCGAGCTTCCATACCAACGTGCCATCAAAAAACTCGTACTACGTTGTCCCACTGACCCAAAGTAAAGAGGACCATTAATGGATGAATTCTCATCACGCCAATTTCACATTGCCTTATCTATATAATAAAAAAGGATGTATGTTTGTATGCACTTTATTCCGATTTTTTAAACGATTACAAATTATAACTAAATTTGGTACACATATTCTTAAAATAATATACGAGGTGACGTTACCGAACGTTAAGACATACATAATACAGGGAATTTCGCCGTAGCGCTATACGCCTGCCATCTACGTACGTTCTGCTACTATCACATTTGATCCTGCAATATCAAACACCAGAAAAAAACGGGGAAGGATGATAAACAATACGAAAGATTTTTATTTTAAATGCGAAAATTTCTATATTTCCTTTTTAATTACAACCGCCTTTTAACATGTCATATTTCAGGGTAACCATGGCGAACTCAATTTTAGCCTAATTATATCCTTAAAAGCAGGGGACTATTCCCTTAAGGTCGAAAGCTTACATAATTTTTGACTGACAAATGAAATAATAATTTTGTTAAAAAATCGAGGACGTTGTTGATTCTTTCAGTCTTTATTACGTATTAAACCAGACCAAATCAGGAGAAGATTACAAGTAAATTAATTTATAAAATGCTTTTCTACCAGAAATTTGCATGCTCCTTAAAACTATTCTCTCCTTGTTCACTTTCTTATATTCTTTTCTTGGCATTTAAGTTTATTTAAGTATGTGCGTAAAGGGACCTACATTTACACCTTCTTTAAAAAAATTCAGGGACATTGATAATTTATTATAATATAACGTTGATCGGACTGAAAAATATTTGAATTTGGTTGGTTCTCATTAACGCTCCTTCATACTCTGTCCTCTTTCACATTGCTATTTAACAAAATAAATTTGTTTTTGTATCCGTCATACCTATGACTTTTGGCATTGAATTATTAAACACCTTGTATATATAGAATTGAGTTTACAACGACGTCAAAAGTGGTATTCACATTTTATTTACCATCCAAAGGCAGGTGGAGAAATTTTTCAGGTTCGAGTCTAGAGTCCGGTCGATATTTTTCCATTCTTGTCTTCTAAATTTAGCATTACGCTCTTTACCTGAGCTTCAATTGAAGCAATTTGAATTCCATGTACCTTGGATTAAGGTAAATAATGCCCATTCTTCACCGTATCCCTAGAATTTTTTTCTGAAAAATGTAGGAGAGCCTGGCTTAGGTTTACAGGAGTGGAGAGATGTTGAATCGGACCTTGGGACGTCGACTCGGACTAGCTCAGAGGTAGGGTGTCCACTCGTGAAAGCGGGAGGCCCTTGGTTCGAGTTCTGGGTCCAATCGACATTTTTTCCATTCTTGTCTTCTAATTTTAGTTTTACGCTCTTTACTCGAGCTTCAATTTTTGCATTTTTCTCCTCTTGGCTTGAAATACTTGTTTGATTGTTCATAGTAATGAAGTGTGAAAGTGGTGCTTTGGAATGTAGATTGTGTTGATGCTACAACTGTTGCAGTCGTCGTCCGTGGTGAGTGGGTCAGGACTGTGTCAGGGGAAGTCCCAGAGCTGTGTAGTCTGTTCTCTCAGGTGCTGCACGCAAATCCTTGGAATGAATGAAAACTGTAGTTGGCAGTTACGAGTGGCTTCCATTCCCGTAACTCCTCATTGACGGCCTCAGCCTTACAATTTGAATCTCCAGTGCTTTATATCCAAACTTTAAGTATTTCACCAACGAGTATTTGATGAACGATTTCAAAACAAGCAATATAAGTAACCGTCATGAATGTTTTAAAAAAATTCTAACCATTTCCCGAATGATGAATTAAATGTGTCAGCATCACCGCTCTTTGGAAGTCACTTAAAATTCTAAATGAAAAGAGTTAATATAAATAAAGCATTCCATATCCTACAGCCTCAAGTTACACACACATTGTGCTATTAATCAAGTCTAACTGGAGAGAAATTGATAGTCGTTTCAAAATTCGTCCACTGGCCTCATTTTGCAGTGGGAGTATGCCGGATCTCATTTTATATACGAATATTTGTGACGGCAACTTATTAGTGTAATCATTGACGCAAGGAAATATATTTTGCCCAGTTTCATAAATGTCAAAAGCTAATCCTTAAAAGTTATGAGATAAGCACATGCCGTTCTCCGTTCATCTCGGTCATAAGAATAATGAATCATTTCAAGATGTGATGGTTTGGGTCACACATGCTTATTGATTGGGCGCCACGTGAAAATAACGTTTAATGCAAGCAAAGAAATAAGAGCAGAGATGTTACGAAATAAATGTATTGGGAGATGCTAACGCCTGCAATATAGTAAATCCTGCACTATCGCACTACTCTAAAAAATTAATAGCCACTAGGGCTAACATTAACATTCTCTCCCAATATAAACTGTGGTGATTTTTGGTTATAAACCCGAAGACCAAGACTTAGCGCTTACCAGAAGCCGGGAACGAGGACCGCAACACTTGCTGTGACAGTTGCAGCTTGGAGCAGGATAAAGAAGTGCGTCCGCATAAAAGTTTTGTGGGACGTTATTTCTGTACTACTTCGGATATGTTTTTTCTTGTGATGGCGCATCACTCTATCCCCTCTTTTCTAGTGTTCTAAAGGAAGCGTGACAGACAGTATGCTGAGTTTCCAATCACCTCGACCCTAGGCGCCCTGGTCAACAACTTCTGGCTGGTCCTGTGCAAAAATAAAAATATCTTGCATCCCCTCTTTACAACACCGTCGTGTACCGTTGCGTCAAACTCCAGTCACCTGACTCAACTCATGTAAAATTAGAAAATAAATTCCCTCAATAAAAACTAAAAGAAACGCACTAAGATTAGCGTTACGCTAGCTGTCCCCCAATAGGCAGTTCCTCTGTGACGGTAACACTACCCTCCATTTTCTTTCTCCTCCTACAGCGCATGCAATACAATCTCTTGAACTCAATTTATTATGAAATTCTCATTTTCAGTACCTAATGTAAATAAATGTACTCAGAGAATAATTTGTAAAATTAATTTTTCCATTTTTAAAATAATACGGTTAAAGAAGACCACTGTATTAAATATTAATGTAATTGTATCAGTAACTTTGCCGTTTCGTTCCTATGCAAATGATTACCGAACGCCGATTGGTTGAAATTGTTTTATGATTGTATATAGACCAGTAACGGACTCAATCATAAGCAAAAGGGAAGGGTAAATGGTTGTTAATAATAAAAGGTTCAACATTATAAGCAAACAATTTTTAATACGAATAAAATACAAAATGAATTTTAAAGTTCCGGACGTTTCGCCGCGGGTTACCTTCTTTGTAAATAGCAACATTAAACAAATATCTCGACTAATTAATTATAAGCCTTCTTTTACTGGATTCATCGTTTTGATTTATACATCAGCAGCATTTTAGACAGAAAACTTCATTCCTGTGAAACATTAATTTTTAAAATCTAAATTAAAAATCAAACAAATACTGTTAAATTAAACATTACACATAAAAAGTTATTTGATGTTTTACTTAAAGCTCTTCAGTTATTTTCTGTATTTAACCTAAGGTGCATATGTAATCGCCGTTAGATAAAGACGCAGATCCACGTCGGCAATTTTCAATTTCTTTTCTGTTTGATGATCGTATAATGTGGGATCTTTTTAATGTTAACTTTAACGGACGTTAATTTCTATGTTAAAAAATTATTGTTAGAAATTTTTCAACGTAGCTTGATTAAATAAACGAAAATAGTAAAAGTTCACGAATCAACTTATGATATTAAAACAGGAAAATTGCCCTAACAAGGTAAATAAATATATAGTTTCCATAACAATATGATTTGTAAAAATTTCCCGTTTATATTTGACTGACCGTCGTACTGTCCACCCTTTTGTTTAATGTGACTTGGAGACGGTAATGAGAAGTATACAAGAGAATAAACCTGGTGGAACACCGTTTAATCGAGTGACACAAGACCTGGCATATGCAGGTAGGAGCGAACAGGATATTGAAGAGCTAGGAAAGTATGGGACTACGATGGAACTAATGATTAATCAGTCAGAAATCGACTATATGTTAACATGTAGGAAATTTCATAGTAAAGTAGGAAAATGTGAGAATCTAAATGGGAAAGAATATGAAAATTGTGAGAACTTTAATTTCTTGGGTCACTAGTTGGTGAAAATTATATGAAAGAAGAAATTCATGCCAGGTTAGGAGCGGGAAATAGGAGTTACTTTGCATTATGTAAAGTTTTAAAGAAAAAAGCCTCTGGAGGAATCTCAAATTGACTGTTTACCGTACAATTGTGAGTCCTGTGGTGGTGAATGGTGCGGAAACTTGAAGACGAGGAGGTTTTACGAAGACGGGAAAGGAGAATATTAAGAAAAGTCTAAGGTATGATGAATGACAGAGGACTTTGGCCAATAACAAATAATGAGATTATAGAGCTGTATAATAAACCAGACATTGTGTGGCAGAAATAAAGAGCAGTTGGTAGTTATGATAACAGGAAGACTGTATGGAACCAGCACCTGACCCCGTGTATGCTAAGCTGGCTTTACGGGGCGAACGCGCATAAATTGGTGTACAGAACCCCGAGGGGCTCCTCACCGAAGGTGCTAACGCATCTGCTGAAATCCGGCCGAATGGAGTTAGCCAAGGATTGCTCCCAAACACTTCTCCACCCGACCGGCTCGCGAGTTGCGGAATTTGTTTCTCAGGTTGCGTACGGCTCCCACACCCGAGTTTTTGACCTGTTGGAAATGCACTCCGCCCGCAACGGAGAGAGTGCCCTCGGGGCGGCTGCCTTACCCAAGGGCTGGTGGCTTCAATTGCTGGGCCTGGTCCGCCCCCTACTCTTAGGTTACACATACCCAGGCACCGACTTGCTAGCACCGCCACCGTGGGTTTTTGAGCGCATACCACTGCCCGACAGAGTCCAACCCAATTGTGAGCAGGGCTGCGACAGCTGGGCTAAAGCTCACCCCCTGTCTTCCTGTATTTTTCGCTGAAGGCTCAGGTCAACCTCGTGCCGCGCTTTGAGCCAGCCCAGGGAGCCCCTTTCTCCCAAAAGGGCCTCGCACTACCCCGATGGAAGCGAGTACTCCCCTACGACTGGCCGGGTTCAACCTTAACGGTAGCGCTGGCACTTCTAGTCAAGCGTAGCCTTTTTCCTTGATAAAGGTGGATGGCTGCACGCTACGACTAGTATTCATAGCTTCCCGCTTCTTCCGGATTGCAGCACCTGGTTTCCGAGGCCAAGCGCACCCCCATCCGAAGTGGAAGCTAGCAGCTATCCCCTATGGATGATTTGCGCAACCACCCAATACTAGGGGAATTACACCCAGATAGTTTCATCATCGGATAACTAAGTATGGCAAGCAATTTTCATGCTCGACACCTTAGCCCGAGGGCTTGATGACTGTCTTGAGATGGACTAGAGCAACTCCAACCCGTCCCAGTCCATCCCCCGTGCTCATAAATGATACTAGTTCCCGGCGTCCCACCCTGGTCCGCCACCTATTATTAGGTTTCACATACCCAGGAATGGCAGGCGGGACCCGACACCAAGGCACATGAGAGATGCACGCTGCTCCCCGTTTACGCCGTGGCCGATTAGATTACACAGGGGCACCTCGGGTAGGTTCGACCTCCGACTTGAGGATGAGAGGCTGTACACACATCATCCCCCTTCCGCCCCAGAAATAAAGAGCAGTAGGCTACGATGGTGAGGGCATGTAGAAAGAATGGCAGAGGAGAGAACGGTAAAGAAAGTTAACAACGGAAAATCAGAAGGACGCTGAATGAGGGGTAGACCAAGGTCTGATGACGTGGAAGAGGATTTGAGAAGGATGGGAGTTAGACAGTGGGGAAGCAATGCGGTCTGTAGAGAAGTGTGAGCGGAGGTTATCCAGGAGGCTAAGGCCGTACATGGGCTTTACCGCCAAGGAGTAAGCAGTATACATCTTTATAAGAAGTATGTTGGCAGTAGACTGTTTAAGGAATGACTATGAGAATAAGAAAGATAGCTCAGCCAGAAGGGAACATTAGAATTTACTGTAGTCAAGACGCCTACTCAAAGATAAGACGATTTATGCACACTGAGTAGCTGAATAGGCTTGAAGGATGGACAGTTGGCAAGTTGTACAGACAGGTCCGTGAAGAAGACACGCGGCATGCAGTAAGTACGATAAAAATAAGTATGTACACGCGGCTGAAAAATGATTTGGTTTGAGTGATCTCCATTACGATTAAGTGCTTTTGCCTCTAAAATGTTTGCATTAAAACGCCAGCCGTGTTCTTTAACGAGTGTTTTAATGTGACGTGCTATCACAACTGTGGACTGACCAAGCCCATTAATTAGAGCACGGATCACTCGCCGAGAGGAATAAACGTGCTTAAATGTCAGAGATGCAAACTCCCGATAAAACCGCCCGCGTGTATGGAACATATCCACGCTCACAACCATAATGTGGCCTTACTTCTATAATGGATTAAATGAGTCACTGTAGTAAGATAACGGACGAACCAGCTCTTTAATAATTATAATAATTTGGCTCTATATTGTTCTTTAGTTATTATCAAGTAGTTTCAGTTTTGTTATTCCTATAAAAATCTCAATTAAATTAAAGGAGTGCTAAGTTTTCATTACATGTCTTTAATAATAATAATTATTATGACAAGTCTGAATTTCGTTTAACGTAACTATCACTGATTTGAAGTATATTCCACCTATTTATTTTATCTGAAATTGTGCACGAAACTTGATATGAAATCATATCCATCAGGATTGAGTAGTCAGTATTAGAAGTAAGATTCATGGAAAAAGAAAAATTATTCTTTATATATAATGTATATAAGTATTACTTATATAAACGTGTCACTCCAAATTCGGAATGTGTCATGCAAGATGACAGTTCGCAGTCTACTCGGTAGGCCCAGGCCCTTCAATGGGCTGTAGAGCCATGGAGGAAAGGAAAGGAATTGCTTGTATAAAGAAAGGTTAAATCTACCAATTTACGGCCAAAAAAGAAGTTTCTTTCAATTACTACTACATATCGTACTCGTATTTAGGACTTCCAGGCTTTTCCTCGTATACGGGTTTGCTCCCATATGAAGTCTCAGGACTGAAATTAATAGTTGCTCTATACGCGACCGCATAGTTTGAGGACAGACAGTATAATGTTATCATCACAAAGGTCTATTACTGTGTATGGTTCAACTACTCCGTAACTGACGCAATCCAATCGAACCCGTGGCGTTATCATTATTTACCGTATGATGACACGCCTTGTGTGTGCTTCGGAAACAAAAGATTTTTCCGTCGTGCCCTTTTTTGTAGGTTAGATTCTGAAGCAGTAAGATGACCTGGGTATCGATTCCCTGCCACTCCCTGGAGAGAGCCAATAACAACACCGGGAATATTTCTGATAGCGGAGAAGATATGGCTGGGAATTTCTCTCCACGTCTCCCGTTACTGCGGCATGGCAGGCGTTTATACGCAACACTGGACACGGAAGGCGGACACTGAAAAATTCATCCGTCACCTCGTGCCCCATGGAACTGCTCAGGATTGTCCACTCTAAATTATCCAGGACTCTGTTGACGTATCCCTTTTAAATACACTCCATCCTACCCGGTACATTCAGGCCTACAAATAATTTCAATGGATTAACCAACCCCACACGCTGACATGTTAATTATATACATTATTTTAATTTTGTATTCACTATTTATTGTATATACTGTAAATCAATACGATAATAGTTTTTATATGAATAATAATAAAAAATTCATTTTTCTATTTTCTTAACTAATATTATTTTTTCATTAATTATATACATTATTTTAATTTTGTATTCACTATTAGTTTTTATATGAATAATAATACAAAATTCATTTTTCTGTTTTCTTACCTAATATTATTTTTTCATTAATTATATACATTATTTTAATTTTGTATTCACTATTAGTTTTTATATGAATAATAATAAAAAATTCATTTTTCTATTTTCTTAACTAATATTATTTTTTCATTAATTATATACATTATTTTAATTTTGTATTCACTATTAGTTTTTATATGAATAATACTAAAAAATTCATTTTTCTATTTTCTTAACTAATATTATTTTTTCATTAATTATATACATTATTTTAATTTTGTATTCACTATTAGTTTTTATATGAATAATAATAAAAAATTCATTTTTCTGTTTTCTTACCTAATATTATTTTTTTCATTAATTATATACATTATTTTAATTTTGTATTCACTATTTAATATATAAAATCAATACGATAATAGTGTTTATATGAATAATAAAAAAATTCATTTGTCTGTTTTCTTACGTAATATTATTTTTTCCATGTTCTCTGTATCATGATGATGTCGTTTGGAAATGAAGGAAAGTCATTATTCGTAGGCTTGTTTCTTCAAGAAGAAAAAGTTTGCGAACCTCAATATTTTTCGCGCTTTTACACATAATAGTGTAGGTATTTAAAAGGCCGAAGAAATGGGATCAGAAGTAAATATTACGAAAACTAACTATATGTTTATAAAACCGCATGGTCTGGAAATTGGACAGAAAGTCTTTGACGGTGAATGTAGTTTCAGATACCTAGGAAAAATTATAGATATTGAGGGTAATATGGATACGACCATAGAGGGTAGAATTCATGCAGAGAATAAAGCATATTTTGCAAACATTAAATTAATGAAAAGTAAACTTCTAAACAGGAAATCTAAAATATTGATAATAAAACATGAGCAAGGCCTGTGATTACATATAGAGCAGAAACCTGGATTAGTGAAAATCTGGGGTTATTTGAACGAAAAATAATGAAAATTTATGGACCTGTAATGGAGCATTGAGAAATTAATGAAATGATTAAGGGAGAATACATACTAAATTTAATAAAATCCCAACGGCTACAATGGTGGGGGTCATGTAGAAAGGAAGCAAGATGACAGAATACCAAAAAGGTAAATAGGAAGACCAAGGTTAACGTGGATAGACTGTGTAATAGAGGATTTGAAAATATGAAGGTGAAACGATGGAGAGAGAAGATTAGGAATAGGTAAAAATGGAGGCCGATTGTAAAGGAGGCCAAGGTTCACCAAGGACTGTAGTACCGTTTATACAATACAGTGTAGATATTTAATATAAATTATCAGTGCTAAGTGACGTACCGTTTACAAATTGAGATTTGTCAATTTTCTCCAATGTTTGAGTTGCAATATATCTGTTGGGCATCCAGATAAGAACCTGAAACTTGTACAAATAATAGATCTCTATAGTAGAAAACTAGTTTAAATTTAAAAATTTCAGATTTAACTAAAAGATGGTGTCAGATATTATTAAATTTAGCAAGGAAAGCTTAAATGCGCACGTAGGATAAGTGGGTATATCAATATAATACTTCAGTTATTTAGACACGATAAACTAATTACACGATTGAGATAACAACGTAAATTATATAAATATTTATGATAAATATAATTAAATTATTACGTAATATTAACTAAAAAAGTGTAATGAAATACAAAAATATTAAAGCGATATTTGAAGAAATAAGCTTACGAAAATTAAATTTTCTACATTTGCAATCGACTACTTCGTATTACACAGAGTACATGAAAAAATAATATAAGGTAAGTAAACACAGATATAATTTGTAGCCCTGAATGTACTGAACGCAATTTAGTTTATTTGAAAAGGATACGTCAGCACAGTCCTGGATAATTTAGAAATTCGTCGATAACTGCAAACGCGAAAAAAGGCATGACCGCTACAACAAAAATGGAGGTCATTTTTGAACCCGACACGATATAAATGAAATAAATTATTTTTGAATGCGCCAACAAAATATTTTTTTCTGAGTGGGTGCGGCAACCAGTGCTGGAGCAATTGGCATGGATTTACCAGGCGGCATACGATCGATACATCAATGTAGGTTCGTAACTGAGAAATAAATTGACAGCATGAATGTAAGAACAACCCTAATTTTAATTTCAAAGAAGTTAGAATAGGACCAGGTTCATTTCTCATTTCAGTTATTTATTATTCGTAACGTAATTTACGAACTAATTGTCATCTATATCTTTTACATTTATGCACAATTATTTTTTTATTACAGTCTCTTAATGTTAGCTTATTATGATGTTTCATTGTGCTGATTAATAGAAATTAGATTTTTTTTGTCCTTTTAAACCTCTTTGCTAATTTTGTGTCTGTTGGGAGATCTGTCGACAAAGGCTTCCGACCTGTTGCGAGGAATGTAATATGCTAACTTGCCACATAAATATGGAAGAGGAACAATCCTCACGGAATAATAACCATTACTATATGCGCGCTACAGCCTAGATAGAACCTTGAATATCGACGTGTTATGTTCGTGACAAAAAGGAACAACGTGCAAGTGAATAAATAAAAACAATTAACGTCTGTATAAAACTTGAATACCGAATTAAAGAATTAGCGACCGATTTAACAGACAATACGATAGAATTTTGAACAAACCTAAAACATAGACAATAATCAGACGTTTCGACCAGCCCTTGTGGTTTCTCGGCAATATTTAAGCCAGAATGAAATATTTTGAACGAAAATTGAGATTTTTTTGTTTGTTATATGGGTCGTTAATATATAAGGTGCAAATAAATTGTTAAGTGTGGCGTGGACCTATAATAGGACGTTTCACTGGTTTCTAATGGTAGCTATATTCGTCTTCAACACGAACTCATGATATTGCTCATACAGCTGCAGTTATAGTAAAAAAATGCGAGGTCTGTCCTCATAAAGCCTTTTATTACACATAAATAGGAAATACGGTGAAGACTATGTAGCGACATGCATTGAAGTTCAAACAGTAGCGGAACAAAGAACTTCAGTGGATAACGCGCGGAGTGAGAGGTCTTTGCGCAATAATATAACATATACAGCGCTTTATTTAACTATATAGCATGTTTGTACAAAGTTACTCGTATTTAAATTCGAGGCTAACACCAAAAAACTTAGATTCATTGTTGCGGCAAAGACCTCTCACTCCGCGCGTCATCCACTGAAGTTCTTTGCTCCGCTACTCTTTGAACTTCAATGCATGTCGCTACAACTACATAGCTTTGTTAGTGTTTCGATTAACTTCCTGCCTACACTTGTGATCTAGGAATATTTATTAATGTGAATGTTTTTATTGGAGAGTAGTGTACAAATCGTGATCATGTCCATTGAAGCGTCACGATAGCACATTTTCGTCAACTTGTTAGTTTGCATGCCATCCTGCTGACGGTTGTTTGTCTTTGGCCACGTATAATCACGATTAATACACGTTAAGCTGCATGTGGTGGTCGTTTCATCGTTGGAAAATTTAGCATCCCAGCCCAATACTCGACCCAACAAAAAAAATTGGAAAGGGAGAATAGTCCGAGAGAGCTTCATGTGTCGAAAAGAGTTTGTGAGGACTTAAACTCATTGATTTAGGCTATCGCGATGATGAATGTGCGAAGTGGTGCACTGAATGGACTTTAACGCTCATAATAATTCGCATAATACCCGCTGTTTATTATTTTTAACTTTTCGAAGTAATCAATTAAAATTAAACCGCGCCCATCCTAACAAACGTCATTACATTACTAGCAAATGAAACTGTATTCGTTGGAGGGCATTCACCTCTTTCAGTCCGTTGTTTTGACTTTTCCTCCTTTTTAGGTGGATAGTGAATGAACCTCTCTTTCCGTAATTATGAGATGAAGCAAAAAAATTCCCAAACACTCGATTGAAGCACTATCACGGCGCTGTTTTTGTTCCTTTGTAACGAAACGCGGCACCCATCTTGAGCATACCTTTCTCACGTCCAAATTTTCAATCAATATGCTATGTACAATACTGTTTGAAATGTCAACCTAGTCTGCTAACTGGCGTACATGCAATAGAATGTTTTGGAATTCCGTCAGCATTTCTGACGGCGTCGCTTTATTCGGTGGAACACTGCTATGGACGGCTTCATTTAAACTCTACTACCCAATAGTTTTTTGTTGTAAACGAAGGACCAGGTTCCCCCAGATTTGATTCTACCTTGACTGTAAAAGTACTGTATCAGAAAACTCCGACCCAATTTTTCTACGGAGGTTGTTCACTTTAGCTGGATCTCAGATAAACACCAAACATGATAGCTTCTTCAAAATTAAGCATTATATCAAACCGCCATCTATACGTCATAATCAGCAAAGTCAAGATTCAATAAAGTTTCAAGCTTCGTTTAAGAGTAGATTAGTTTTCCTTTATTTACCTTATTCTCTCTACCTATTCTATCAAGTGCCTGAAATATCCGGTGTTATTTTAGCCGGCAGGAAGCGGAATTACCTGAGGCTATGTAGTTCGTTCTCATCAAGAGTTCGTTGTTGCTCTGGATGAGCCTCAACGATCAAAAGGTCTCACCTTCAGAGTCCAGCTTTCCAGGTCAGCAACGGCGAATCCAATTACCTTCACAATGCCACTCTATTGTGAAGTGAAAGTCATTATTTCTTTTCTAACCTCCTCTCTTTGTTCGTTAACGTTTCTATGATACAATCGCTCGCACGTGACCTATTGAAAATATCGTATTTGACTGACTCGGTTGCAGAATAATCGTTAAATACATAAATAAATCCAACCAGGCCTGTAAATTAATTGGAAACTAAATGTGAAACCTATTCTTTAAAATGTGCACTGCACCTAAATGTTTTGTTGCGGATTTAAAAACAAAAATATCTCGACGTTTGAACGTACCAAAGAGTTGGATGTCACAAGCAAGTGTAGACCTGGGACACTCAAACACATCCCACCCACAAGTTAAAAAATAAACACTTATCCGTCGGCAACTGGTACGGTTACATAAAATTAATTATATGAAAATACAGCAAGAAATTTAAACTATAATATATAATAAATTGAGATTAAAAAATAATTGCGACAGATTATATGTTGTTGTTGTTGCGGTATTTAGTGGCAAGACTGGTTCCGTGCAACCCTCAATGCTAACCTATCCTTCGCAAGACTTTTCAATATCTACATTACTACCACATCCTCCTCCATTATCTGCTTATTATATTCCATCCTTGGCCTCCTTTGTCTGTTCTTACTTAACACACTTCCCTCTAACCCTAATTTTACAAGGCCCTCATGTCTAAAAACGTGGTCAATTAATCTAACTCTCCTCTTGGTCAACGTTATCCATGTTGTTCTCTCTCCCACTATTCCGCTTAGAACTTCCTGGTTAGTTACCCTATCCACCTCTCTAGTTTTCATCATTCTTCTGTAGCACCACATTTCAAAGTCTTTTATTCTTTTCCTGTCTGCAACTCCTATAGTCCACGTTTCGCACCGATATTACGCCACACTCCGTACGAGCCTATTATTCGAAAATATTATATATAGTTGTAATTTTTATTTTGTTTGCATAAAATGGGTGTACTAGTGTAAAAGTATAATTTTAGTTAAAATCCATTTTTCCCGTGGTAGTAGCTTAGATGTTATTTGACGACATAGAAGCCATAGAAGTGACGTAACAGGGACAAGTTCATGATGTCAGAACGTGAAGTTCAACAGCCTTTTATTTTGTCTATCCCTGTTAATGCAAGTCTTAACACCCCTGGTGTAGACCTTCACTTCTAGTGACAATTCTCGAATTAAGGATTGCAAAAATAAATGTATTGTTTTAGTGGGATTGAATGAAATAAGAAATGCCCGAAAAGTAAAGAGTTGAAACTTTTGCAACATCATGCTTCTAACGTTTGAAATGAACAGTTATCTCAACGAGAAAAGGATTCACGGAGATTATATTACAGCACAGTTTTGAGAGCAAATATAGAAATTTTTGGTGAAGTAGATATAAGATTTAATAGTTCTCATTCCCTTGCTCAATGCTTGATATCAGTCTAAGTGGTAGAATTTAAAAATTATATGGTAATATATTGTTATTACTGGGGAGGAGGATTTAATTATAATTTTAACTATGACCAACTTATTAAGTTAGATTTAAAAAAAATTAAATTTATTAACTGGATCGCGATAAGTACAAAACTTAGGGTCTATTAAAATTACCACAGCTAACTAAAACAGCTTTTTGTGAGACTATCTACTCGAGGGTTGTTTTGAGCAGCAGGAAAGTCACGACATACGCACCGGCGATTAATTTGCTCACACTTGTCTGTTTTCCGGGTCTCCCTGTTTTGGGGTGGCTGCTTCCTCTCTTCCCTTAGGGGCTCTGGGAATCACGGCTGGTCGCACCCCGTGGTTTTCTTACTCGACACCAGCAACGGGATTTCATCCTCCGTTGTCTTCTCTCAGTTTGTCTCCAGATTGAAAACAAACTTTTATCAATTTTGCCCACCTTCCAGCTTCAAAGTTCATTCCTGAATGACTGCCTTCTCTTTCCAAGATTCTTTCCCTACTGTTACTCCTCCTCCGAAGATTATTTCCCAACTTACTTTCTTACTTCCAAGATCCATTCCCGGCTGATCAATTTCTCTCTTTTCACCTCCCCATGCAGTGTGTGGCGGATCACATTACCCCCAAATCCAATCAAATGACCAGCTTGACCCGCGGTTTTCTACATTATTTGTAAAAAGTAAATTCCCGGTGTGAATGACCTGGGCTCAGGTAAATGTTCCATAATCCGCATTTAACACTCCCGGGTCGCCTATTGGCGCCAGTCTGGAGCCTGTTTATGCCGACTGAGTGTCTCCAGTGGGGAATTTCTCGGCCAGTGTATCGCCACTGATCAAATGAGAAAAGATCATTAACTCAAATAGTGTTATTCTGTGTAGACTCGCATTAATTTGTGTGCTCCTAAACATTGCGATAATTTTGGGGCAAAAGCCATTGCATGTCAATTACAAGGAATGAAGAATGTTGTTCAGGCCTTAGAAATGCATTCTTCTGCAGGGTGTAACAAGCTGTCAAACTGACGGGGATGATAGGCCATGCAGAGAGGATCATTTTTGTGTAGGAACATATAGTCATAATCCACCGTCTGTGAGTTATGCGTAGACACGCACCGCAACCGACCCGTACGTTGTTCATGTGTGCAGTGAGGCCTCAGTCTGCTGTAGCAGTAGCACTTGTTTGTCCTTGTTTGTGGTTGTGACACGTTAATCAACATGAGATTATCTGATCATGTCTTTTGCAATACAATGTTATTTGTATTGTAGCGGATTCCGCGTTCCTCCGTATTCGAGGATTTCTTATTCCTTTTAGGGCGCCAGGTATTTTTCATAAAAAATACCAAAAATTGATTTTAATAGTTTTTAATTTCCAATCAGAGCATGAGAAAAAATTATATCTGCAGGGCGTGGTCATTCTCTCGTCGTCCCGCCGACACAACCTGCTCCTTCCACTACCCCATGACGACTTACTAAAGTCTCGCCAGACTACATTGTTGGCCCGGGCTGCGTCGTTCCTCAACAATTGCAACTTGCAAGCTGGCCTGCATTGTTAAGTGTAACTTTTCATGTTACAGTATACAATTGTTGGTGTTCAGTTACGACCCTAGCGGGCGAATTGCTCTAGATTCTTAAATGACGTGTTTGAAAGTATATGTTCCTTCACAAAAAACTATCCTCCCTGCATGGAGTATCATCCCTGTCAGAGGTCTTATTATAGAAATAACGATGCTCAGACCTGGAGAAAGATGGTGCCAATCACACGCCAGTATGGCTTAATTAATCCGATAACTGTGCTATCTGTGATTCGTGAATGAACTTCCGCGTCACCCGACTGATTGATTGGCCTAAAAAAAACTCACGTCCAGTTAAAGGTTACAATTATAAACGATGAATTAGTGTCCAATAGCATTTTCGCAGTGTAGCGTAACGTTAATTAAACCCGGCTTCCCCCAGCCGTCATTTCATTCAGACGTCAAACATAAATGGCCGAGAGACCAGCTGCGAGGGATTTCGAAATGTTGCCGGAACATCACGGAACTAAGACATTGAATATTTATAATTTGAACCTAAATTTACATTAGGGCAGGGGATGGCAACAGTTTTGTACCGTCGAGAGCATATTACGAGGGGAAGGGGCAGCTTGTATTATTTTTCCAATGACAGTTACAATTGGAAAGAGGCAATAAATAGTGACTAAATAAAATTTAAATGTTTTTATGTTAAATTCAAACAACAATGACACAAATTACAGGTTTTAAAAAATAAATATCAATATGATTATTACCTTTGATATTGAATTTATTGCCAACAATTTCTCATATCTCTGTAATCAAACAATTATAAAAATGCTCATCGGTGAGTCGAGATTTATGTTTTGCTTGTATTAAATTTATGTTTGAAATTAAAGTTTCACAAAGGTGTTGCGAACCCAATGATAATTTAGTTTTTCTCCCAGCTTCTCACCAATCTATATAAATGAATGTATCTTTGTCCCTTGTGCGTTACTATACCATTCATCCGATTGCGGTGGAGTGTCTTGCAGGAAGCTACTCACGAAAACAATTAATTTTCCACCCTGTTCCGGTACCACGTATAACTATGATTCCCTTTCGTTAACGGTATTATTCTTATTATATTATTAATATTTCGGAAGCATTTTGACTCCGTTAAGGTACCGAGTGTATATTAGTGTCTCTTAAGGTACAAGAACACAGGAACTGTTAGTTTTCTTTCGTTTTTAATAAACCGCGTGCTTTTGAACTTTCTTTGGGTACCTGAAGAATAATTAACTCCTTTAAAGTACCAGGAGTATTTTTAGTTCTCTTAAGGCAACAATAATTTCTTAAAGTCTATTAAAGACTAATTTAATCTACCAGGAGAATATTGACTCGGTTAACGTACCGCCAGGTTAATAAGAAGTTAACCCCTAATCGAAATTGGTCAGTGTGTGTCCATCAAGTGGTACCAAAAAGTAAACTGTCTCGAAGCCAGTGGAATCACGAGATGACCTAGGAAATTAGTGTTGAATTCTAACTAACGTAATTAAATTAATCAGAGTTAATATTGTAAATAAAATATATTACAAGATTATTTAGAACAGGATTAAATATCGAGAAAGAAAACGTATACATAACCTCTACAGAAGTCAGAAAGCAGTAATTAGAATGGAAGAGCAAGAAAAGGACTTAGACAAGGATACGATCTGACGTCCGTGCTCTTTAACTTATTTATAGAATAGGCGATAAAGACAATTAAAACCGAATGTGGAAAAGGAATCATACTGCAAGGAGAACTAGAAACCCTACGCTTTGTCGATGATATTGTAGTTTTAGGGGAATCAGAAAAAGACTTTGAAACCACAATAAATGGCATGGACGTGATCCAGGGGAAAGAGTTAAAAATTAGGATTAATAGAGGGAAAACCAACGTGATGGAGTGTAGTATGGGAAACAGTGTATAACAAATGGTGTTACTATGGGAAGGGATATTTTGAAGGAAGTTAAGGAATTCTTCTATTAACTAGGGATGGTAGAAGTATAGTAGACATAAAGAGTAGGTTAGAAGGCAAGGAAGACTTAAGCAAAAATTTATTTACGGTTAATATAAGTGTATAGAGTAAAAACAGAAGAGTAAAGCAAAGGTTGGAATACTCTAAGTAAATAAAGGAGGATGTGTTGTGTGGTAGTTATGCGGAATTGAAAATGTTTGCACAAGATAGGTTATAATGGAGGGTTGCATCAGACTTGTCGTAGGACTGAATACCACAACAACAATAATACTATGTTTATGGTAGAAACTGGTAGACGAGACGTGAGTCAGCCATAAAATATATCAGTATGAATTGAGTCAGTAATAATGTTTCGGGAAAGCTGTGAGTGCAAACATAGAATGTAATTAATGTGAAACTCTGATATTATTATAAATATACTTACATGTTTCTTTCTTCTTTACAGGTAAGCTATGGTCATCTTCGTGTGATATCTGTTTGTAGTAAGTACATTTCGTATTAAGTCATAAATTATGTTTAGTGATAAGAATTTTAAAAATATGTTGTTCATTTTGTATCTCTTTTGGAGGGTAACAGGCTTCATGAGGGTGATCCAGACACTGACAAATCCCCCTTCAAGAAGGGAATTGAAAAGGCGTTGTGTGAGTGCGACACGTGGACGCTAGGCGTTGCAGAAAGGAAAATAATAGAAGCATTTGAAATGTGGAGCTATAGGAGAATGCTGAAAATGAGATAGAATCACTAACGAGGAAGTTCTAAGCAGAATAAAGGAAGAACTAACAATATGGGGGACGTTGACCAAGAGAAAGGATAGATTAATAGCCACATTTTGAGACTTGTGTATCTTGAAAAATTATCGTTAGAGGGAAGTGTGTGGGGTGAGAACTGAAGACGGTGGCCAAGGGACGCTAATCATATCAGAGAGGATTGATGGTAGAACCATAAGTCAGAATTTTTTATTGTTTATTAAGAAATTTACAATGTGTTCATTTTGAACATAAAGTAATTTAGATAAATGAAATTGCATTTTGGGGATACGTGGTCCAGTGACCACCCTCCGAATTAAACAAAATGATATATGACTGCAATAAATTTAAACCTCAGATCTGTTAACCGCTTCCTCTTCAATCTGCGACGTGATGTAAGTTTATTTGCTAAATGGCTGTCCTCCTCGTTATGGTGCCCTGGGAAATTTTGACGTTAGGTATGGCTAGATCTTCATGTATTATTTTGTTGCTGACGAACCAGGGTGTTTTTAAGATGTTACGAAGGATTTTTGACTTAAGACGTTGAATAATTTTTCAATTCCAAGGCTTAGTGCAACCCCATAGTTGGATACCATTTGTCCATATTGGCTTAAGAATTCATTTATTTATGTATGAGTATTTTTTTTGTTTCAATTTGGAATAATTTGATTTGAATACCAAACTTATTTATTTATTTTGCAACTATGTATATTTAATTATATATTTTTTGTGGAACGAACTGGGGGGGGGGAGGAGGGGATCTGTCTGAAATGTAGTATTCAAACTAAATTATTTTATTTCTGGCGGTTTGCCATTCTTTGTATTTCATTTAGAATGGATTTTTAGATTTTGGGGAAATATAAAGAATTACCCGGGCAACGCCGGGCTTCCAGTTTGTACAGACACAAACAGTTTTCATACTGAGTCGAAAAAAATTGTTAGCTACGAATTTTCCACGGACCTGATTTTATGTACTTGGGCAAGACTTTTTTTCACTTTACAGAGAAATTGCTGATTTGATCTTCTCTGAAGCTGTAAATACCTTTGAGGCTACCTTAAATTATCTTTCACTATTTGAATAAATTCAAAGTTAAAATTTAGTCAGCCTTGTTTACTTGCCTTTTGACGATTATTGGTAGATGAACAAACATGGTATCATGGGTAGTAACCGAACGTATTAAATGAAAAATTTATTCCTAGTACAATAAATTATATGCAACGCGTGAAAAAAATAACTTTCCTACGCAAAGTACACACCGCTAACAAATATTTGTGAGAGAAGCTGAACCGAGGACAATGCCTTCATTAACCAGACCGTATTAATTAATTAGTGTTGAGTTGTTCTACGATTTCTTGTTATCTTTGGACGTGCATTGTTCTATACGAACCTCTTATAATAACACGAAATTTAATTATTTGTTCATTCGGATAAGGAAAACATATTTTCCATCTGCCATGTTCTGTGTGAGTGAAGATATATACGTCCGGTTAACCTGTATCTCTCTTGTCTTAGATGTCGCCAAGTTTCTATCACCTCGACGAATTTATCCTGAATCTCCTCAATAAGTATTTTCTTATTCAGAAGAAATTTGACCGCCGTTGACGGTGATTGCCTCACCGACGTCGTTTTCAAAAATTGTCAGCTACGGTGATATTCTTAGTCGATCTGACGCTACTTCGACGTACGGGCGTTGGCTGTTCGTTTATCGAACCAGTCGTCATGAATTTGGTCACCAAACGTTGAGACTCGATGTTGAAGGGTCAGCACGGTCTGCCGTAAAATGCAAGCATCGTCTGCACTAACGAAAACTCATTTTGAAAATCATGTTTTATTCTTCATATGTGCTGCTCAATCGTGTAACTTACCACGGTGATAAACTAACCCATCTGCTAAAGTAGGTTAATTAAATGGATTAACCTACGTACATGTATATATGTGAATTATATGCACTATTTTAATTTTATATTCATTATCTTATTTTTTTACACTGGATCATTTATTGTACGAACTGACAATCTTTATGATGAAGTTTTTTATATGAAAGAAAAACACGGTGATTTGGCTTCAGTCACTGTAGATACACAACAGATTAGGCAGACGTCACCAAAGCAACATGGCCGCCACTGTCTGCCAACATCGACCCGCCCCAATTAAAAAAAAGATTTTTTAATGGACGGTATGAGTACTATCATAGCACTTGCACTTATTTGAAGTCTACCACGAAAATATATTTTGTTGTAAAATAAATCGATCGTCCCAATTTGTATCTAGTCTTGACGCCAGAGTCTAAGATCATAAGTAGGGCTGTGTTTACTTGTCAATGGTTCCAATGAGTTTGAAAATCCCTATTAGTCATGGACTTTTCTCAACACCGCATTGGTGTTTGAGGGTTTACTGGTTAATCCAGAGCTTGGTATCTATGCAGGAACGCTTGTAATTTACTATGTTAAAAAGTGTAGTATCAACGCCAAAGTAGACGAACGTCTGGTTTTGTGAAGAACAATGCAGTTACGTATTCTTGGCTTCCAGAGATAAGTACAGAAAAGTCACTGAAGGAGATAAGTAAACTGGTTGTCCCGCCTCATTACCATACTTACAAACTCTGCATTAATCGTACTTTTACAGAACACGACAAAATTTCTCGTAATGGCACGTGATAAACGCTTGTGATTATATATATGTCGTTGGAATTGTAAATTAGCTACTAGTCAATGCACAATAGCCTTATTGTCCATCAGATGGAAGAGATTTGGTAAATTTAAAGTAATTTGACGTATTTCGTTAACGAAACTGTACTTTTTTATCACTGGTATTTCTTGTTGGACAATCCACAGATTCTTTTAGCAGCCTGATGAACACACCATCGTGTCGCCAGAAAGTCTGGAACGAACACTGCAATTTCTCCTTCAGGATTCGCAATTGCTTGATTTTCAGCTACCTACGAATCAAAAATACCAGGCCCAAATTCTTTCATTACAACCGCTGTAAATATATATTTTTTTGTATTTCGAAACTTTTTTATAGAAGTGTAGTTCGTAACACTCTAATCTAACAAAATGGGAGACATCCTATTTTAATTTATGTACCACCCTGAAAATGAATTAATTATTCACTAATTTCTGGCATCGACAGTTTTCTTTTTAACAATTTCTCCTTCAAGGGCACACTTCAACCAAATGACGATTTGAGTTTAGCTTCACATTGACCGAAATGATGACTGGCGGTACCTTGACTCCTGGTTTAATTAATTAGCATGCTGCCTTAGGCCAGTTAAAAATATATTCGGTGCTTTTTAAGAATGGAAAAAAAATTCATGGTACTTTTAAAGAGTTTGAAGTACACGCGGTACATTAAAGAAGTATTAACTCCCTGTATCTATAGGAAATAAAAATGATCCCGGTACCTTATCGGATCCTCGAGATAACTTATGGAAAGGAAGAGTAATCCTTATTCTAAGAAAAATATTTCTGTTTGTCTATATTAAATTAAGTGTGCAAAGATACCCTTTGATCTAAGTACATTATACAGAGATTTGTTGATACGATACGATATCGAACTATCGCAAACTGATTGAACTACTGCGTATAGATTTAGATTTATTGTTGTTTCCATTAATCCTCGATTGAGGAAATAGGATACGTCATACATTAAAAATGAACAAAATAAAGTACATAATTAAAGACAAATAAACTTAAAATAAATTAATAAAAGAAAATGTATATAGACAAAAGTCAATATAAGCACAACACGGACACACGATGTCACACACACACTGGGAAACACAAACAAGCACACACTGAGGAACACGCAATGGAGTTTTAACTACTTGGACCAGGAAACTGTCCTTCCCTCTGTCGTAGCTCCAGGCAATACATGAAACAAACAAACAAAAGAGCAGAAAAAACTGAATAGAAATTTTAAAGATATGTGATGTGCTATTTTACAAGGCAGCTCATTCAACACTTTTTGCAGGAACCTTGATTTAAATACTAGAAGGACGATTAAGAAAATCCTGTACCGAGTAAAACGCGCCATTTAAAAGAATAGTTTTACTCTGCTTCACGAAGCTTTTGTAGGTACTGTTTTTAACCTCTGGCGGAAGGCTGTTGTATAAAATTATCCCGGTATTGTGAATACTTTTCTGGTGTAGAGCAAGGCGATGCTTGTCCGACCTTAGAGCTGAACGATTTCTAGTCGCGTATTCATGAAACTCGCCATTTGTTTGAAACAAATTAGTGTTTCGCTTTACAAACTTTAATATTTCATAAATATACACGCTTTGTAAAGTAAGTGTTTGAAAACTTTTGAAGAAAGGTTTGCAACTCGATTTAGAAAGTATACTTTACAGCGATTGTACCGCCATCTGCTAACCCTTTTAGCAAGTGTGTCATGTGAATTTAGGGTGGGGTTGTCGCGTATTTCTTTGAAATATCTACGGGAACCTGTTCTGGCATGAGCACTACAATTTCATCGTAATCGGATGGAAGGTATTAGAACGCATAAGGGACAAACAACCGGCCAGTTTTATTGATATAGATTAAACGACTTTCTCTCAACTGACGTGGTTTTCCCACATTGCATATTCAAATGCTTACAATGGGATTATAATAAAAAAACTAGTATAGGTTTTTAAGTGCTTAGAAAATGTAAGGTGGTTTCTTATCCACACAAATTCATTTATGTTAAACTCCTCGTTAAATATTATTCTGCCATATTCAAAGATGAGTAGTTTTAATTCTGTACGAAAATATGATAGTTAGAAATTATAAATTGTGCGATCACCATTTATGTTATACCCAATCCTTCGGGAGTCTGTGGCTACTTTGGCGCCAGGCACATTATTGTAGTATGTTGATTGACCACTGACCTCCAAAGACTGTACAACACTAGAAGTGTGTTTCGAAACGAAAACCTGCCCAGAAAAAGGTGAAAACGGGCGGGAATGGCCACGGTTGTTTTGGGATCCACACAGTATTACCCACATTACCTATTAAGAAAAAGGATGAACGATAACTCGAGACTTATGGGTCGTTACTGGACCACTTGAGCCAAGAAATAAAGAATGAACGACCTCGTTTGGCCCAGAAGAGATGGACTTTCATTAAGACGACGCACACTTTGGCTGTTTCGATGGATAAAATTGCCTAATTGAAATTTGAACTGTTGCGGCATTCACGGTATTATCCAAATTATCGATTTTTTTTAATGTTTCACAAACATACTACAACGATGTTTAAAGGTCGTCTACCATGCAGGCAGGGTAAGCGAAATATCTTATCGTAAGATATAGTATTTTTTTCTCGTCCCAAAACACGTGCTAGAGCCCGTAATACGTGAATTACAGTGTCGCCGCTCGTGGAAGACTGAAGTAACGTAAGCCTGCGGTTTCTTTTTCACAGCCGCATTGGCGCAGGAGTTACACTCGTACCTCTGAGGAAGGATATCTCAGAGCGGGACACGAAAATTTGCATATTTCCCTCGTACAATTTTACTGTGACAGCATCACGCAGGAAACGTTATCTGCACTCAGTAACCTCAAACGATAATTCATTTTAATAATTACTTTTGGAAATGAGATAGTTTAATTAAAATTATAGTGCGTAATTAAATTTAGGAGCCTGCTCACGGACGAGCCATTATAACAACGCCCAAAGCGTGAAGCGAGTGAGGATTGAAATTTTAATGTGCCATGTATCTGCCATACATTAAATTATAACAGCTTGGTTAGTATTACATAGCATAGCCCAAAGGTGGCCAAACCGCGCCGCATGAATTACAGCAAAAGTGAGAAGTAGAAGTATTATGATCTCCTTTACGTTCTTTATAATTTCAAGTACCACTCCCAACGTAGTGATGCCTTCATGTTCGCTGCTCTTCTCCATCACCAATAACTGGTCTTGTTTCCTTCAAATCGCTTCCTTTACCTTAACTGGTCCTCCTAGAACAAATCAAATATAGCGCCAAGTCAGTCCTTTCTCTAAATTCCAGCGTCGAGATACCAGCTCTAGATTACCGCATTCGGTATTTGAGAATGCTAAGTGAATCGCACTAAATTTGCACCGCAATTAGTTCTGAAATGCCATTGGTTTATTGTTTTTACAGATTTCAGCAGCAGACATTGACTCGTATTGCAGCCCGTATACAGATTTTAGTAAATATTATAAAGCGGTTGTTTAGTGGAGAACGTTGTTTTATTTTCCACTTTGCTTTTAATATAAAATAATTTCATATATATATATATATATATATATATATATATATATATATCTGGGCTATGCTATGTAATACTAATCAAGCTGTTATAATTTAATGTATGGCAGATACATGGCACATTATATATATATATATATATATAAATGAATCGCACATACCTTCCGAACGACTGCACCAAATTGGATAATTATTTTTTGTTGCATTCGTTATTGTCGGGACAAGTTTTGTGTGAAAGAAAAGTTTTAAAAAATCGCACGGAAAAGTTTTCAACTCTCATTATATTGGAAAACATTTTCCAATGGGAATGCGGGTTGCCTATACTCTTGATCTGTTATGTTCCGAAACGGTTCAACGGATTTCAGTGATTATACATTAATTTTAACTTAAAGTTTCGTGTATGTTTCATTCCGATATCTTGCAGAGTTCAGAAGATTTTAATATATATCCATTGAATTGCTGCGCGAATGGTGGCGTAAAAATCAACTGCGAGTTAAAAGTTATATTAGCCGTTCCTACTCCATTCATCTCACTTACTGTGATATTATAAGCGTAATTTTGGCAGCATGTGTGTGTGAGAGAAGAGAGGGAGGGCGAGCAAGATTACTCAATCTATTGTTGTAAACATGAGAAAGTGGTACCTGTTCAAAACTAACTGCGACTTATAAGATTTCGTGTGATGTGATCATAAGCTGTAAAGAGAGGCGCTGTGTTACATTATGACCTTTAATATGCGATTTAAGTGAGAATTCGTCCCGTAAGTGGGGGAAAAAATTTTTTTTTCAGAGTACAAAAAATATTTTTATTCCTGTTTTTGTACTGGGAGTATATTTGAGTTTCATATTGTGGCGTTTTCAATGCCGGTTTAGTCATGTGTTGACCAAGAATTAAACAATGTTCCGGAATAATATAAATAAATACCCGGGCAACGCCGGGTTTCCAGCTAGTATATATATATAACTCAACATCAAGCTGTGGCCCGGTGTGACGACGTCGACAAGAAATGGACATTACACGCGAATGATAATGTTCCTAGGAACGAAAGCTACTGCTTTATTATTTTAACCTGTGATAACTTTTTCTCACAATATCGATGACGTAAATTTTAAAGTATTTTTTACTTATTTCGTAATTTCATGAGTTAGCCAATTATGATAATTATTCCATCTGTTAGTTGTCTGTTTTCTTATATCCTAAAGAACTTGTATATAATAAAATCGAAAAAATAATACAACACATTTTTAAATTTTAAGTTATTTTACATACAGCATTTTTTATTTCTTTAATACGCATCAGTTGTAACAGAAAATGGTAATTCACAACATATAATGGTCAATAATTCGGTTAAGAATTGATTAATTACTTGTACGTTATATTCACAAAACGTAATTATTTCACTAGCTATCTACCACAATCCGTGGACCTCATCAGCTGTGCTTCACAAAATAAGTAAAACAACGATATGATAAATGTAACACCTTAAATCCAATTGTTAATCAGTTAATATTAACACTGTTCCTTAATAATCTTAGCAGCTTCATTCTAAAGTATGCCCTTTGGTCTCTTCTCGTGGATTTCTTTGATACATCGTTGTTTCCCTTTATTTGTAGTGCACTCCTCATGAGATCCACATATCGAGGAAGAATTATTTATATTAATATTTATTTTTTTCTGTATAATTTGCATGTAATTTTTCTTACAAGTTATTAATTCTTTGCCATTATATGTCGTGAAATGGTCAAATATTCATTTCCTGTGTTCAATAAAAATATGTTACAAATGGTTGATTTCCGCGGGTTACTAATATAAAAATGTTTTTGACTAGTAAAACGTTGTTCGGATAATTTTCATGGTGTATTTAGTGTAGTTTCGATGATTCGGTTGAAGTGGGCTGTAAAACTCAGTTGAATTCGTTTAAGTATATTATCATATTCGGACAAGTAACGCAGCAAAGGAGAAGTTTTATGACGTAAAATTTCTTTTCTCTTAGTCGTGATGTGCCTCTGTGACCTGAATATGGCTGAATCACGAGTAAAGCGGGAAGCAGTAAAAAGAATCTCACATAGAGTGCTGCTATCTGCGCAGGGTTATAAACCCAAAGGTGCTAACCTCGCAGTCTCCTTTATATCCATCCAGGACATTTTCAGGAATCTGTAGTTTTACTGCCGGTTCAACAGTAGACATCATTTCGGAAAGAACTAAAGGATTAGCCGGGATCGGTGACACGAACAATTTTTCATAATCTGCGGCGGAGAAATTTTGCAATTAGAACGCCCGATTAAGGCTATATGGAGCAGATTCTGGGATCCGTACAAGAAAAATATAATCCTTTGAAAGGGAAGGGAAAGAGGTCGCGAAATACAAACAATTATGACGTGGGTATGGGAACGAAAAGGTAAAGCTACCAAGGTGGTATACGCTGCAGACAAGAAAAGAAAGAGAGATCTAGGCTACACGTTTACTACCAAGCCTTTGCAGGTCAAAAAGCCTTGGCAGAGAAACCGACACAGAATGAAAGAACCGATTTAGTGCGGGAGGACCGGTCACTTGTTCCAATTAAATTCATGCGAGGCAGCAAAAAAGCAATACTAAAAAATACTTTTTTTGGGAAGGGTAACAGGCTACATCAGGAGGATTATCCTAAAACAGGCAACTCCCCTTAAATATCATAGGAAAGTATTTTAAAAGAGTGGATGTGGAAGGTAGATCAAGGTGGCCAAGGGCTGACTAAGGCCCCCGGGCTACAGTTTAAAGATCCTACCCGGTAATTCACCTATAGTCAATTCAAAATATCTTTTTTGGCCATTTCTAGATATTCATTATGATTAATTTAATACCATTTAAGTGGTTTAGAGAGCGTTAGAGATATATGTGAATCTCTTCCTTTTTTATTTGTAGATACTCACCATCCTTCCAATAACATTATATATTTTTTTCAATTCCTACTCGTAATTGCGGTGATATCTAACTGTAACGTCACCACTCACCCGCATTACATGATGTTCACTAAACTCAAAAGACACCCTCTAACCTCAAAATTGTGTTTTTAAACAACTTTGCAATTTTATTATGTCAAAATCATACAATTAAATAAACATGAAATTTAAATACGCAATTAACCAAGTTTGTCGAAAATTCTCACTTATGCAATTGACAAAAGTTTTATTAAATTATAATGATTAAAAAATCTTAGCTTTGGTTTTATAAGTTTGACTTGGGCAAATTTTGTTTAAAATCTTTCGTTGTTACTTGAAATGTGGGAAACAATTTAAGGATTTAAGAAAATAAATCGTGTTTATTATCATTTTTCATGTGTTCGAATTTTTGGATTGAAACATTACGTTTCAGTTCATAAAATCGGTTAAAAATCTATTGAACTAATTAGGCATAGTGGAAGCAAAAGTTTATACTTGTTATTTATTTCGATGATGATATTAATTTTCAGTTCATAAAATAGGTTAATTTATAGAAGTATATAAATTATAAAATTACAAGTAACACTAACTAACTAATTTCAACTCAAGTGTACTCTCTTTACCCTGATTTCTTTGTAAAAGCTAAAGCCAAGCTTACCCCATATATATATATATATAGCCGATCCGTCGTTCCTCCATATTCGAGGATTTCTAAATTCCTTTAGGGCGCCAGGTATTTTTCATAAAAACACCAAAATTTGATTTTAATAGTTTTTAATTTCAATCAGAGCATGAAAAAAAAATTACATCTGCAGGGCGTGGTCATTCTCTCGTCGTCCCGCCGACACAACCTGCTTCTCCCATCACCCCATGACGACTCCCAACGTCTCGCCAGACCACATTGTTGGCCCGGGTTGTGTCAGTTCCTCAACAATTGCTACTCGCAAGCTGGCCTGCATTGTTCAATGTAACTTTTCATGTTAAAAAATATATGGATTATAAGGATTAAAAAATGCTTATCCATCTCGGTTCGGTATTTTTTAAAGTTTGTATTCCAAGATGTAATTGGGCTAAAGTTGAGCTTGAGCGTGTTCTCTCAATGATCGGTGAAGTCATTCCAAATACGTTTGCTACAAAAACAAAACCGAACTTTGCCAACTCTTCAATAGAATAAAACTTCAATTATGAGTAATGTTGTTATTTAAATTTTTCACTTAAATATATTTCGTCAGATACTACAATGAATTATCCACATATCTCACTTATGCAGTTTACAACAAATTTATTAAATTATAATGATTAAAAAAGTCTTACCGGTTTTTTTTCCCCTTCAGTGTTTTCGAAATTCACTGTTCCAAGATTTAATTGGACAACATTAGAGTTTGAAATATCCCGTGCTTCAGTGAAATGTTCCGAAATTCACACACTTGCGTATTTTCGTGCGTGATTAAGTATACCATGTATTGTTCCCGTGTCTATGCATACTGACGTCATAGACCTTTGCATATTTTTGGCTATTATTTCTTCCTTTTCGTGCTAGGAGTTTCTCTCCACACTTCGGGTTTACCCTGTTGCTTTTTTTCCCCCGTTGTAATTTATGCATGTGTTGGAATCTTTATGAAGAATTACAAATGGACATAGTTCCCATGAGCGGACATTACTGGGGAACGGGATCCTGTCAGCTTGTTTGAAGACTGCATCATTCAGCCTGCATAACAATACATACAGTACCAAAGTAGGTAGGTCATGTTCTGTGTTTTCATCACTGTAAACCGAGGTTGCTCCTAAGGGAAAATTCGAAACAGTTTACCTTTATATTGTTTATGGCAAAAGTTATCCGCTGAATGGCGTATAAAACGTTTAAAAGTCTTTGCAAGTTCATTTGAAGAGGTGTGTGAAACGATGATGCAAAATACACTTTCTGTAGTTCACTTTAAAGTTATTGATTATGCCTTGGTCTAGAGGCTGACGTGTTTGGCGGTAGAAAAATGATTTTAACGTTACGAAATTTAATTTTAGGGTAAGAGGCAGCGTTGTCCATGAATACAATAACTTTTCTACCTTGACGCAAAATTTTTCTATTAAAAATCATGAGCGTGTCAGTCATGATATCTCTCGTCACAAGGACTTTGCCTATTAATAGCGGAGGTTAGATTTCGCCTTCCATATTTGTATATAACTTAATAGTCAATCTTTCTTTCGGTGTTTTCCCTCATTTACATGTTTCGCCTTTTAAAGATAATGTTTTGTTTTGGCAGAGCTCAAAAATAGTGCAGTCTCGTCGCCCTTAAAAATGTTGGTTTTGGCGTAGCCTTCACAAAGATCCGCCAATTTCGTTGTCCACAGCCGCCGCGTTTCAGTTTAAACTTCTTGAGTCCGCTTTGCCCAATTCTTTGGTAATTTGCAAAGGTATGCAAATCATCTCGCATGTAGATTTGTCAATAGTTAGGTCGGATGTTTTTAAAAATGGTTTCTTTGATTCGTCGTTCCCGTTTTCTATCCCCTTTTTAAAAAGTTTTTCTTTGTTTTTAAAGTTTTAGCGACTTGGGTTTTCCGCGATTTTGTATCTTAAAGCCAGAGCTCGAACACTGATTTACTCTGTTTCATACACCTCTCTTTCTTTAATAGAAAGTTTTTTTTGTGGGTAACAGGCTACATGAGGGTGATCCTGAAACAGGCAACTCCCCTTTAATAGCATAGGAAGGGAATTGAAAAGGGGGGATGCGGAAGGTAGAGCAAGGTAGCCAAGGGTTAACTAGGGCCCCCGGGCTATGGTTTAAGGATCCTACCCGGTGTTTCACCTAAAGAGATGCAGGGAAAACCCTAGAAAACCTGCATCAGGTAGGTCGGGCATTGGGTACTATTCTCACGCCCTTCCGAATGACGGGAGACGAGTTTGCTGTGGGGACGCAGCATTCCCTTCTCCGTGTCTACACCAGTTTCAGGAGGCAGTTTGGATCAGCAGATAACTCTTGCCATATGCCCAAGGTATTTGACCCCGGTACATATACCTCCTAAAATAGGTGAAGGTGTCTCGGCACATGAGAACTTTGATAAAAAATACCCAGAGAGAGTGCGAGGCATTCCCGACATGATCAGGTGAGCCCCGCAGTCACTCTGGGCTGAAGCGCCTGCGAGAAAACTCCCGCTCTTCTTGTATGTAAGAGAATATTTTTCGCACTCATGTCCATAAATCGTTTCAACGTGAAGGACACGTAACTCACTTCGGTTCACAAAACAACTGTCAGAGAATTCGTGTAACTGCTTCGGGACTGGGAAATTTCGGCTTCATGTACCTCAAGGCAAACAACCATCTGGCATCCCTTTTAAAATCTGCATTGTTTTCGACTTTCTGTCCAGTTATTAGAGACATTATTATTGAAAATTCTATAAGAATAGTGTCGGGTTATTAGAAGTACTTTTCTTAGCAAAGCATATTGATTAAAGCCAGGGGAAATAAAATTGTCCGGGTATGAGAGATGTCCGGTTATTAGAAGTGTCCGTTTCCGGAAGTTCCACTGTATATCCTATCTATTTTATAGATAATTTTAGCACCTGATGTTCCCAAAGTTGGGTCGGAACATTGGTATTCCTTCCTTTTTAATTCTTCATAAGACGTTATTAAAATCAAATTATTCTGTCTTTTATGTCTTTCAGTAGTGGACATATTATCAGTTGTTGCTTGTAGAATCGTCCACGCATAAGCAAAACCTTCGTTCTCAGCCTTGTGCTTGATTATCTTCGTCGACGACGCATGACAACAGTGTACTTTACAGGCAACATACATGACTGTAATGATGTAAGGCTCGTTTTCTCACGGCAACTCGCAACGGAAAGCAGTTAATCGTCGATTCTGGTCCCAATTTGCTACGTTGAATGGTGTGTCGAACACTATATAACTGACATAAAGAAATTGTTCTCAAAATCTACTTCAAAGCTGACCAAGAAACAGAATAGTATTTCAATTAAATATCGCTTCATTTCGTCACGCAGGGTATTTGAATGTTCCATAAATATTCCCTTCAATGTGGCATTTAATTGGCACTCTGCAGGAAATCTGGGGTGTAGTAATTAATATCTTTTGGAGAAGAAGAAGGTTGATGAAGAGTTGTCGGCAAAGGTTCTTTGCGAAAACGTTTCGCTGTCTTCTTCAGCGGTAATCCCGAGAAACCTTCATCCGGAAATTCCTATGACGCCTGTTTCCAAATACTGTCGGAGCAAATTATAATGACGTTTCAGTCACCGCGACTGTGACGTTATAATTTTAAATTAATAATTAGAAAATATATGAGTAAAAATTGTTTAATTTTTTAACAATTTATTTTAAATATGAAACTGATTTCAATAAATGGTGAAAGTTTTTAAACACTGAAATAAATGATTTGAAGAATTTTACCTTTTTGATTCTTTGTCAAACTGATAAAGCATATAGTCTGTATTATTACTAAATTGCTAAAATATCAACCTGCATAAGTAGGGGAAAAATGCTGAAATTTTGGAAGAGAAATGGATTACTACTAGGCAACTAATGATTGCAGTGGAAAAAAAGTCTAAAGATAATATGATACTGCAGGCATCTAAAGAAGAAATCTTTGGTACATTTTATGCTGTACGACTGCAAGGCAAAGAGAATGGTAACAGTTATTAAGATAATACCAACGTAGGCCGTAGCTGGTGATCACCGGTTGCTGAAATGTGAATATGACTATTACGAAGGATAGGAAGAGGACAGAGAGTTAAAAGGAAAAATCGCAGTATTGAAGTGGAATGTAAAGAAAAATATAAAGAAAATATTAACAACGTATGAACCAAAAAAGAGGTGAAAACGAATGGGAACAGTTTAATGTAATATCGTGGAAGTGGTTGTAATAGTATGGGGTAGGACAAGTGGCAGGTAATGGTGGAATTTGAGAGTGAAAGCAGTGGAAAGGAAATACGAGGACTTATGTGTGTTTTTGAGAAAGTTCGGAACTAGCATGAGAAGAGTAATGACGAAGAAAGATACAAAGAAATACAGCCGCAATGGAAAGGAATGAGTGGATGGAGAAAATGGACGGAACTGATTAAGGACTGTCAGGGAAGTAAAAAAGCATTGTATGGTATGATCGAAAGAAAGAGGAGAGGACAAAAAGTATTTCCCAATGGTTAATAAAGCCGTGAGGAAGATTACCAACAAAGAGGGTCTCAAGGAACATCGGAATCATTATTTTGAGGATTTGCTCAATCTAGATCGATATGAAGAAGAGATGTTGTAAAGGTGGTAGTTAACTAAGAAACGGAAAAGGACCTTATGTGAAAAGAACTGGAAGTAAGAATCTAAAAAGAAGAACTGACAGGAAATTAAGCGATGAAGGAGACCGTTGAAGATGAACTGCCGCTGGACAAAATAGAAATAACAAGACTTAGATTGCACGGACACTTATAAAGAATCAAAGAAGAAATGATCCCAACGCTACGTGTGAAATGGAGATGAGAAAAACCATAGCAAGAGGAAGACCAAGAGATTGATGGCTGAAAGGACTGTGTTAGAGGACAGTACGAGGTGTTCCATAGATGTGTAGAATGATGATGATTAATCTTAGTGTCCGTGGCTCTGAAGGCACGCCATAATCAGTAAAATATTACCAAAAATTAAGTTGATCATAATACAAAGGATAATCAAATAGAAAAACAAATGTAGTTCCCAGGTTAAGATCCAAACCATGCTGGACAAGATCTTGGTGTTAGTCACGTGATGATGGCGTACGTGCTTATCGAAACATTCCGTTCCAAGGTATAAACCGGGTTCAAAGCAGAGAACTCTGTCAACATTGATCAGTTTCGACAAGTATGAAGGAGATGAAGTGTATTGTTGGTTATTAAATGAGCAAAAAACCTAGAAAAATCAAAAAACGAAAGACTAATGGGCATGTCTAGTGAAACGGGTATAAAACCATGGTAGTTGAATGTAAGTGTAATATAGAAGGACGTTCAGTTGCCTGATGGTATATTGACTACATTCTGATGATGGTGGTCGTGGAAACTAATATGCTTAACTAATACAGCACGCGCCAAAAATAATCTACGGCAAGGGTTAATTCTACCTGCCTGGATTATTCACAAGCCGCTGTTTTTGCTGCCGTTTGACTTGAAAGATTTTAATACGAGCTCACAACTATCTTGACATTTATACCAAATCTAGAGTTGTTACATCAAAAGAATAGAATGAAAATTACTGTTAATTATTGAGTAACGTTGTTACTGACAAATGTTAAGGTGCAGATGACACGAAACCAATATCATCCCTTTCGTTTCTTGCAGCACATGTGTTCTTCTCCAACTCGTGACGGGACATTAAAATCTATTCCTAAAACTTTGACTGAGTTATGGCTTTCCCGCGCAGAGAAACGCGTCTTCGCCATAAATCAGTTGGACTCCGGCCAGTATAATTTATAATGGAGACTCCTCAGATTGGCGTGTCTTTTAAATGTTTTAACGGCTTTCTTCAGAAGGGCGTTCCATAATTTTAGCACGTGCCTCGAAAGTATATTGGCCTCTACAAAATCTGGCCAATTGGCAAAGATAACTCACACGGGCAATTAAATCCGCCTGTTAGGAGTTGGGTCAGCGTTCCCTTGGTTGGCCTACTCTGCTCTAACAATCTCTCAGGTCAAGACGCCCACGACACAGCTTCTGCCTATTGTGATAAAAACATCTTTACGAAATTAGCAACCGTTTTCTTCAGGTTGCGTCCAATTTTATCTTTCCGTTCTGCTCTTTTACAAATTTTAGAACCCGTGTAATAATGCTGAGGTTTGGGAACTAGTTTAGGGAATTTCTGGAAGGAAACCCCATTCCTTGCACAGATGTGAACATATCAGACCCCTTAAAGATGTTTATGGTGTATACTATTGACACGATTGGGCTTAGTCGTCCTTTCTTCCTTCAACGCGTCTTCTGTAATTTATTGTTCCCGTATCAATTTTATAAATGTAATACTTGTTGCTACTTCTAAATTAATACTTCCGGCCTATTCTTAATAACCATTTTTCTTGGATCACCACTGACATGCCCCCATAAAAATTGCTATATAGCTATAAATAAAACAGCTAATTGGCTAATATTACAAAAAAGAATTTAATTGTTGTTTGAATTAGTTTATATTCAAATCTTTTTTTCCACCTTGTACGCCAAAACTTTATTCAGTTATAGAGAAATTTTTGCTTACATCAAATATTTGATTTGGCTTGTGATACTGCCAAGGTTATGGCAAATCTACGTTATTCTGAGTAAATATCGTGAAGTTCTGTAAAGGAAATTCAGGAAAGAAGTATAATACATTGAGTGAAATAAATTTAAAATTATCACACATAAACTGTTATAATAATAATTTCTTGAAATGCAGATACAACAAATACGACTGTGTAGTTGGGCGGGCGGCTTAAAATAATATAACAAACCATACAACGTGTGAATGAGAAACTCTTAAAGTTTGCCGATATCTTAATTTTGTCAAACTATTGACAGGTGCACCACGGACTGTAGTTGCTAATAATTCTGCAATTGTGGGTCATGCAGCAGTATTGCGTCCCTCTGCATTTCCAGAATTGTGCACGAGATTACCTGAATAAGACGTTACCACGTGGCTTACCTGGCGCTACTCCAGTGACTCTCTTGCGTTTTTTTCCTCGTGTCATTGGTGTCCCACCAATACCACGAAATCCTTGAAGATGTACGACACTGCGTCGCTAGTAGTTGTTATTACCGTCGCTTGTGATGTGCTTGGTCGGGTATAGGCTGAATTGGGTTAGTTAATATATTTGTGGCGTGTAAGGAAGGTGGTTCCCGTCAACGTGTTTCAGGAAACCTGTCAGACCTGGAAATGATGCTATTTTGAAGAATACTAAACATTTGTACTTTTATTTTGAATAAATTGTTTATTATATTATATAACTTGTATTTATATAGATTATCCTATATAGGACAAGTCACGTACAGTAGTATTATTTGTTACCATGTTGTTGAACATTTTTACCGATTCTTATATAAAATTAAGTCTAATTGCATAATTAATTGCCGAACGCTTGGTTTGTATGGCGCACTTGGTGGAATCCGTACTGTTGCAGTTGTTACAGTTGGAGATACCGTATTGTCTTTGTGCCGAACCACATTATTAAAAAGCTAAAGCGAGGAAGAAGGCCTACAAGCACCCATCTTAAGCAGAAAGATGTACGCGTAATTTCAGGAGGAATCTGCCAGCTCGTTAATCGGATTAAGCAAGACGGAAACTGTGCTAAGAGGATTCGGAGGTATTGTAGGTGGATTTGTGCTGTCAAAAGACCTGCTTGCGTTTATCTAAGTACGTAGCCGAAAAGCAATATTTGAAAGTCCGCGAGGTACGAATACAATAATGATTGATTATTCAAAGTTAAAATTGTTTAAGTAAAAGGCCTGGAGAATAATTTTTTAAAGAACGCTGGCTTTTCCACCAGAACACTTACCACTTTTTAGTTATCATTCAGTTCCTGATTGGGGAAATTTTTTTGTCATCACCGGAATCGAAGATCTCAGATGTCACCAATGACTGCATCAAATATCTTACTGTTGTTGTTGTGGTATTCAGTCCTAAAACTGGTCTCATGCAACCCTTCATGCTAACAATTTGCGCAAGGCTTTTCATCTCCGCATAAATCTACTTAGAGTATTCCATCCTACGTCTCCCACTTTTGTTCTTACCTCTAGGCTACACATTTTCTACAGAGCTTTTGCAGGTCAAAAACCTTGGCAGGGGAACCAAAAAACAGACGTTAGAAAGTACTCATTCCTAATTAGGACAATTAATGACTGCCTGCAGGAGTGTTTGGGGAACTTCCTCTAACAGAAAGAAAATTTCGACTCAATCTAAGTTTAGTGTAGTGTAGTGCAGTGTAGTGAAGTGATAAGCGGTGCGAAATCTCTAAAAATATACTACAGCGAAATATATTTCCAGTTTTTTTGTTTTGTTTCTTTTTTTTAGGCAAAAACAATACTATTCTTTTTTTTAAAATAAAAATCATTTCGTATAATATGTTTTTTTTGGTTAACAGGCTACATGAGGGTGATCCTGAAACAGGCAACTCCCCTTTAATAGCATAGGAAGGGAAATGAAAAGGGGGGATGCGGAAGGTAGAGCAAGGTAGCCAAGGGTTAACTAGGGCCCCCGAGCTATGGTTTAAGGATCCTACCCGGTGTTTCACCTAAAGAGATGAAGGGAAAACCCTAGAAAACCTGCATCAGGTAGGTCGGGCATTGGGTACTATTCTCACGCCCTTCCGAATGACGGGAGACGAGTTTGCTGTGGGGACGCAGCATTCCCTTCTCCGTGTCTCCACCAGTTTCAGGAGGCAGTTGGCCGACTGATCCAATGGGATTAGCAGACAACTCTTGCCATATGCCCAAGGTCTTTGACCCCAGTACATATACCTCCTAAAATAGGTGAAGGTGTCTCGGCATATGAGAACTTTGATAAAAAATAGCCAGAGAGAGTGCGAGGCATTCCCGACATGATCAGGTAAGCCCCGGTCACTCTGGGCTGAAGCGTCTGCGAGAAAACTCCCGCAGCGCCCTTGCACGTATAATGTGATTCCACACTTATTTATATTGAATATAATTATACATTCAACTATAGGTTAAATATGGTCCTTATGACCAGTTTATTAATTATTGTTTAAGTTCTATGTATCTGGCACCGGGCATCTGCCCATTTGTAGATTTAATAAATACATACACACACTTCCTTCTAATGCCAATTTTACAATACCCCCATATCTCAAAACGTGGCCTATTAATCTATCCCTTCTTTTGATCAACGTCCTCCATATTGTTCTCTCTTCCCCTAGTCTCCTTAGAACTTCCTCGTTAGTGATTCTATCCAGCCATCTGATTTTCAGTATTCGCCTATAGCACCACATTTCAAAGACTTTAATTCGTTTCATTTCTTCAACTTGTATCGTCCACGTATCGCACCCATATAACGCCACGCTCCATACGAACATTTTTAGCAATTCATATCCTGACTTGTATTACCCGTAAGTAAATTTCTTTATTTTTGCTATTGATACTAATCGGACATCTCAGTAACGTGAGGACTCAGCGGGGCATTTTTATATTTGTACTTTGTTAAATTAATTGTCTCCGAAACTCTTAGGTGACTCGTGTTTTTTTATTAGTATATATAATTCTCATTCCACTAAGTATCGTTACCAATGGAATACAATCTATTAACAGTTCTTTTCCTGTTTTCAATTTGACGTATAGATAAATTCACATTAATTGTTATTACAAGTTACGTATGTCGTATATGCTTCTCAATTTGGAAGGTATTTTAAATAGATGGACTGTTCCATCAGAGGGGATAATTAGCTTTAATGTATTTACGTGCGTATGGGATAAATCAATTCAACGTGCGTCGCTTCAAATAGGTCATAAATTGGGCTTAGCTTGTCCGCCTGCCTCCTGTCAGATTCAATGGAATTAAATTTATCCTCGGGATAAAGTTACAGTTGGAAATAATGAAACAATACCTTCGTCCGCGATAATTAGGTTCCGGTTCACGGAAATGTGATACAGAACAATGGAAGTGCTCAAGTCTGAACTCACTAAAATCTAACGAGAAACACCGCGATAACAAGCAATGACCACTAATTAAAACAGAATAGTTTGGAACAGATTCGTCAACTTCCCGACCCGATGATTCCTGAAGTTTTTATTTTACCAGAATAAGAAGAGAATGGCGCTGAAACTATCAGAACTGGAGAGTGTATGATGTGTTCCTACGTCTGAAAATTTATAAAAAGTTTATCTATACCAATAAATAAAATTTAAGTATATGTATCTCTGTCGATGTGTCTGAGTGTCTGACTGTATTTTTGTCTCGCATAGACTAGAAACGGCTCTACGGATTTCAATGAAAACTTGAGGGCTTAAAAACAGAAAATTTACTTACATGTTCCTGCATATTTAATTTCGTTAATATTAATATAATATAAATATTAATTCTACGGGATGTTTTCTTTGTTTACGCGTGTAGACGTGAATGCGGGTTGCCTATACTCTTGATCAGCTTATAATCCAAAAAAGGCTTAACGGTAATCCAAAAAGGCTAAACGGATTTCAATGAAAATTTCAGGGATTGAAACAGGAATTTTAACTTCAGTTTACGTATATGTTTCATTTCGATATCTTACAGAGTTAAAGAAATATTAATGTAAATATTTATAAATCCAAGCAATCCCCGCGAAAGGCGGCGTAAAAACCCACTGCGAGTTATAAGTTCTATTAGGCGTTCGTTTACCGTTCAACCCAGTTACTGTGTTATTATAAGTGTAATTTTGGCAGCATGAGAGAGACCATTCTCACTCCATCTATTGGAGTCTAAAGCCAGCTACGAGTTGTAAAGTTTGCTGTGAAGCGATTATGAATAAATTAATACTTTCGTTTTTTTGGGCAAAATAAAAAAAATGTGATTTCCGCGCGAACTAAATCGTGGGCATATTTAGTTTAATGTAATCCTGAATAATCGCTTTATCAACTGCTTACGATAATTACCGTAGTGCAATTTATAAAAATATATTATGCATACCAATTTTAGTCACGTTTTTTAATCTCTTATCCATTTGGAATTTTAAATGTTTCAAATACTAATCCTTCCTCCAAAGTATAGTGCTTTAAATACTGTCCTCTGTAAATGTGGAAACATTTTCGTTTCTATTTTTAACTAGCGTGCATGGCGATGGAACACTAAACTTACACGCTTTGTTTCATTTTATAAGTCTGGATCTACACATAGTTTTTATAATAATTTTAGACATTCGTATGTTAAATTGAGGTAGACCTTTTTGGAAGTTATGTTATAAAATATTCGACAAATTGCATGTCTTCTTTTAATTTTCTAGATGAGGAAGTAAATGATAGAAAAAGGTTATACACATCGAAAAAGTTTAATCTCTGAAATTCTATACATATGTTTTTCTTTAAATGTAAAACAACACTGTTCTCACTTGAATTTTATTTATGATGGTCTTGTAAGTCTATTGTTGTGGTATTCAGTCCTAACACTGGTCTGAAGCAACCTATCTTGCTCAAGCCTTTTCATTTCTCATTATTAAGACATTGCTACATCCTATATAATCTGCTTAGCGCATTCCATCCTTGGCCTCTCTTCTGTTCTTACCCCAAACACTTTCCTCTAATGCTGATTTTACAAGACCTTCATGTCTTAAAAAGTGGCCTATTAATCCTCCCCTCTCTTGGTCAACGGCCTCCATAATGTTCGCTCTTCCCCTATTCTATCCTAGTCAATGTATCTGATTATATTCTTTGTTATATCACAATATTTGTTTGTTAATATTTCAGTCTGGCCTTAGTATTGCCAAGGTTCACTAATGACGTTTTCAGAGTTGTTTGTATTATACAAAAAGTTTTGCAATTATGTGTTATGAGGGTCGTTAATATTTGTTTGAATTTCTGTAAATGTGTGACTTTCATAAGCACAGTCATTTTTTCTCAACATGTACACTGTAAGAAGAGAATAAACGGTTGTAGTGATACGGAACGAGCGTAATCCGATTTGACAATTCTCTGTGAAAAACTTACCACACGGGAAAGCTCCATATCGTCCTGAAGAGGAGCGGGATGAAATTGATGAACGAGATTAAGGCGCCAGTGGAGACAACTCTTCCTAGGTATTAGGGGCAATGTGTCTGCGGATCTTCCTCTACAACAACACCAATATTTTTTCCCCTTATTTTCTTCCATTCCCACATAGCTACAGTATCACAAATGTACGCAGTTTGGACTGTTTGTCTGCACTTTTACACAGGAAACATTTAATGCATGAAATTTGATGATACCTTTTTAATAATATGGTGCTATAGACGAATGCTGAAAATCAGATGGGTGGATAGAATCACAAACTAGGAAGGTATAAACAGAAAAGCGAACAATATGGAGGACTTTGACTAAGAGGAGGGATAGATTAATAGCCCACGTTTAAGACACGACGGTCTTGAAAAATTAGCATTAGAGGGACGTATGTGGGGTAAGAACAGAAGAGGGATGCCAAGGATGGAATACGCTAAGAAGATTAGGGAGGATGTGGGTTTTGGCAGTTATAATGAAATGAAAAAGTTTGCGATAGATTACCATGGAGGATTGCATCAGAGCAGTCTTAGGACTGAATACCACAACACATAGACTAATGGTTTTTAAGTAATTTATTAATTAATCAAAAAAAATTATTGCCTACTTTTTATATTAACAAAAATAAACAATAGATTTTGCAACAATCTTTCAAGGAGCCGTGAAGAGCAAAAACCGGATCACTCAATGTTGCTTGACTGATGTGCAAACTTAAGGCGGACACTCTAACGTTAAATGCTATTTATAGGTAATTAACAAAACAATTTTAATAAGTGTGTAATTCCTCCATGCAATTCGATGTAATAGTCTCCAGTTAAGATATTTTTCGAGGACATATTTATATAGAATAGGCGATGAAGAAAGTTAAAATGGAATATGGAAAAGGAATCACACTGCAAGGTACTGTAGTATTAGGTGAGTCAGAAGACTTGGAAACCATAATAAATGGCAAGAACGTGTTCTGGAGAAACAACTCAATATGAGGATTATTAGAGGGAAAACCAAGGTGAAGTGTAGTATGGGAAACAGTGAAATGACAAAGAGTGTTTGATTGGGAAGGGATATTTGACGGAAGTTAAGGAATTCTGCTACTTGGGCATCATAATAACTAAAGATAGCAGAAATATATTAGACAAAAAGTATAGGATAGCAAAGGCTTTCGTAAAAGAGAGGAATTTATTTACGGGTAATATAAGGGTGAATATTAGGAATTCATTGCTGAAAGTGATCATATGGAGTGTGGTCTATTATGGGTGCAAAACGTAGACGGTAGGAAGTTGCAGAAAGGAAAAGAACAGAAGCGTTTGAAATGTGGTGCTGTAGGAGAATGCTGAAAATCAGAAGAGGGTATAGAATCACTAAGGAGGAAGTTCTAGGCAGAATAGGTGAAGAGCGAACAATATGGAGGACGTTGAACAAGAGAAAGGATAGATTAATACTCCACGTTTTAAGACATGCAAAATTAGCATGAGAGTGAAGTGTGTGGGGTTAGAACAGAAGACGGTGGCCAAGGGAGGCTAAGCAGATGTGGGATGTGTTAGTGTTGCGGAAATGAAAAGTCTTGCGCAAGATGCATTAGCATCAGATCAGTGTAGGTATTGAATACAAGAACAGCGTGGGACAGACAATATTGTCAGTGTTAGTGAACGTCTCTTGTAGACTCAATTCTTACTTATTCAGATAACAATTCATAAATAAATTTAATATTTGTGTAGTAATTATTATAGACAGCCATTGATTTATCCAATTTGTCAGAAAGAAAGTAGAAAATATTGGATATAGTTTTAAATGTATCTATCTATATTTAAAATAGCAGGAGCTTTCCGGTGAATACGACGTTATATTAAAATAATATTAGATTGTAATAAATGAATTTAAAGTCCAATGAATCATGATATGAGTACAAAGTTGCGGATGACTTTCTGCACACTTAGTAAGACGGAGTAGCTGCTGCAACTCTTCTCCGCTGATAGGATTACTATGACGAGTGCGATATTAAGCCCACGCGGCTGCTTCATTTGCACGAGGTTTCATTGTTGTGGGAGAGGCTTTAACATTTGCATGGCATGAAATTACAGCCCGAGGCTAGTCCATCCAGCGATCGAAGAGCGGGCGGCGTGAGCGCGACACTCGGCATCGAGTGTTGACGTTTTAAAGGGAACTAATTCAGTGGTGAGACAAGGCCGAGCGAGGTTTGCAGACACGAGGGCTTTGCAGTCGCTCCAGATGTGTCTCGCCTGTAACGAACTGCTCTCGTGGAGCGCTGCAGATAAGCCGAGACAAAGTGGAAGTGTCTGCATTCAGACGCCCACGTCATGTCACAACGAATCCTGCTTCCTACACTACTTAAACATTCCCAACTCCAACATGAGAAAGTAAAAAATCTGTGGTGGATATTAAACAACTAAAAATATTCAAAGGACCTACATAATTAAAAAAAAACAACGCAGCATTATTTTCCAGATATTTTATGATCAATCCTACTACTTCTCTACGTGCTCATCGCTGGTATTCAAACACTCCTTATTGTACGCTTTCGACAGATAAAGATCCCGACTCTGACAGAATTCAAATCTGAACTTCCTGTTTTACACCATCGTCCTTGAAATATTTTCCCACTAGGAATTTCTTCAGGTGAAGAAACAGCTGAAAATAGCTTGACGCCAATTCCCGGACTGTGGGAAGGGTTGGTCGAATTGTTCCCAACAAAATGAAGTGATGAGATGTTTAGTTTGTCGGATGGTGTGCGACCGAGCGTTGCCACGAAGGAAATATTTCCACGCATTTTGTTCTGTACCTTACGACGGAGCTCTTATATTGTATCCCAATAAACGTCTTACTTGACTGTCGTATTGGTGGGCCCTCATCCCAACCAAGGGTCTTATACATTTTCTTACCGGTCATGGACAATATCTGGGAGGAATAAATAGCAGACCAGACAATCTATGTGCCTGTGGAGAGATAGGAACACCGGTACACGCCATACTGGAATGCACCAATTATGAGGTAGACAAGACAATAAGAAAAACCTTAAGAAAAGAAAGACTATGGGAAATAATAAGAAATCCACCACTCACAAATCAGATAATATATTCAAAGGACCTACATAATTAAAAAACAACAACACAGCATTATTTTCCAGATATTTTATGATCAATCCTACTACTTCTCCACGTGCTCATCGCTGGTACTCAAACACTACTTATTGTACGCCTTCGACAGATAAAATATCCCGACTCTGATAGAATCCAATTCTGAACTTCCTTTTTTACATCATCGACCTATAAATATTTTCCCACTAGGAATTTCTTCAGGTGAAGAAACAGCTGAAAATAGCTTGACGCCAATTCCCGGACTGTGGGAAGGGTTGGTCGAATTGTTCCCAACCAAATGAAGTGATGAGATCTTTAGTTTGTCTGATGGTGTGCGACCGAGCGTTGCCATGAAGGTAAATATTCCCACGTGTTTTGTTCTGTGCTGTACGACGGAGCTCTTATAATGTATCCCAATAAACGTCTTACTTGACTGTCGTATTGGTGGGTCCTCAGCCCAACCAAAGGTTGGTCATGGTTCATACGGACAATATTTGGGAAGAATAAATAGCAGACCAGGCAATCTATGTGCCTGTGGAGAGATAGGAACACCGGAACACGCCATATTGGAATGCACCAATTATTAGGTAGACAAGACAAGAAGAGAAGCCTTAAAAAAGGAAAGATTATGGGAAATAATAAGAAACCCACCACTCACAAATCAGATATCCGCAATAGAACTGACAAAATATAGGACTCAAAAAACATAGATTCTTAAATACTACATCATTTAGACTCAATATACTCATCATCGGGCCGAACTCTCAAATCCTGCAACCGGATGAGTATAAAGACCAAAATATAGACAACATAGCATAAAAGAGAATATAAATTATAATAATAGTAAGATTAATCAAATAATCATCTTAAACAAATAGCACAACTCTGCTAATACAAATTATGAAAAACCAATAGTATCAGAAATAAAATTAACATTTGCTAACAGTGGAAATGACAATAAAGTCATAAATAATTAGAGTATAAAATTAGTAAAACTTTGAACCTACAACTACTCGACCAACGCTTCATGGAGATCCGGAAACGTGGGTCGTAACCGGAAAACCGGAGTTGTTCCACAAACAAAGTGTATAAAAGTGGAAAGGCAGGAAGGATGGAATGCGTGTAGGACGTGTTTTAGCTCCCAGCCTTCGTAAGAAGGATGAGGAGACAAAGAAATTAAGAATTCTTTCCTTCAGTCTCTCCACGAAAATAATATAATAATAAATATTAATAAATTAGTGAAACAGGTGATCTTATATGCTAAAACAAATTTTAAATCTGCACATATACTTTTATTATTGTATTCATACATATTTATATCTATGTAAAAAATGTATCAACCAAAGAAAAATATTGTTAAGAAGACCTGTTATTGAATCTAGAAAATAGGTCAAATAAATTATTATCAATAAAAACTAATGTCGTATTGGTGGGTATCAATTCAACTAACAAAACACTTTGTCTCTCCCAGAAATGTGTGCATATTTGTTTTACCAATCGATAGCAAAAAAAAATGAACCACTGATCTGACTTACGAAAAGCTCTAACAACTGCGTCTGGCTTCCGAATGAATAGAGGATGTGATAGGACACGTTAAAAATCGCAACTGCAACACTGCAGCGGTAAAATATTGAAACTCTACTTAATTTTAACACAGTCATCGTAAAAACTCATCCAGAAAAGGTTCATATGAAAAACTTAAGTAAATATTTGGTAAAGGATCCACTATGAAATAATTAATATGACATCAAAGGAGTTTCCCCTTTTTTTAGCTCTACTTCAGTTATGGCAATTTAGTTACCTTACTGGAAGGGCCCCATAATTATATATATATATATAATTAAACTATGTATATTCGGCTCGTTGATGTGTCGTCACTCGATATCTTTGTCTTTGAAATTACTATAAATATTATCCAGGCCCGGGCGCCTGAAGGCAATTTCCTGATAGCTGTGTGAGTTGCCTCACATTCGCGTGTTCGAATCTCGTTAAGGTCGTTCCCCGCGACACGAGTTTATCGCTTATCCATAAATTCATATCTACTTTCTTACAACAAGAAAAAGTAATCTGCTTTGCTTCAAACCGTTGCTTACTTTAAAGCCATTAGCATGATATTTCGTTTTCCTTAAATAAAAGTATTTAACGAATTCATTATATGCCTCTAGTGTAAGTAAATTAATTCCAGCGGGGCTTACAAAATGCAAAATCTTACATAAAATATAAATTATATGTGTGTGATAATAAATTTGTGTGTGGTCCAAAGCTGATTTCAGACGGCGACAACTGACGTAAGAAGAAGTGAAGAGCTGTTAAAATGCGGCAATAACGACTCATTAAATAATATACGTTTTTATCCAAACTAACCCTGTGAATATACGATATCACCTAAATTATTTGGATTAGAATCTTGTGAAAATGGCCACTGACATTTTAATTTGGTCTTCTTTTATCTTTTAAATGTTTGAAAATGCATTCATGCATTTAATAATATATAAATTGTGGTAAAGAATAAAAAAATATTTCCAAACCCTTTGAAACAATAGCTTTAAATTTTTTAATTAATGTTATAGGTTTAAAATTTGTACGAACATTTTTCTTTGTTCATTGACATATATGATAGAGACCATATTCTATAGAAAAAACGTAAGAAAATATAATAAACGAATTAAATCAGTGTCCTTGTCAGTTTTTAAAAAAATTAAATATTACAACGTTTCGTCTCTCATTTGAGACGTCTTGAGGTAAAAATTTAGCTGTACACGAAACCTCCTTCGGCCGGACGGAAGATTCCGTGTACAGCTAAACGTTTACCTGAAGAAGACTCAAGTGAGAGACGAAACGTTGTAATATTTAAATTTAAAAATAACTGTCATAAAGGCTGATTGAACTCATTTATTATATATTTAATTGTAAGATAAACTATTCAGTTGTAATGAAAACGTTTTATGCCAAAGTCGTGTGCTCAGCGTTACTAATTTGCTTCCCTTGTTCGAAGCCCGGCAAAGGCGTGAATGTTTTGCGCGTGGTTCAATACAGAGAATCTCCCACCGGGAAGTAATTATTTTCCCGAAAAGTTAAAATGTAACTAGTCACTAATGACTAAATCATTTGAATTATTTTATGCCAACAAAACTTTTAAACGACTAGGAATACCGTTAATTATCCTTAATAAAAGGGTAACCTATACCGACAGGAAAAATGCTAAATACCAAACGACATGCGAATGCAGTTCCCATGATCAATATAACTAATTTTACACATTTAAATATTAAATTCTTTAATTATTTTTAGAGGTTATATTACTGAAATAACTCAAATTAATTTTTTACTGGATTCTCCGGTTAATATAAGTTTTATTTTGTGTTTACTGGTTGAAGTAGTAAAATTATGTATTCGGTTGAAGTGTAGCGGTTATACATATACTTACATTCGACGCGCACTCAATGATTAAAGAGACAGAATGTTGTGCAAGAAGTTTAGGTTGTCTTCACTGGGGTTGAGCTGAGGACAGTTGACGGATAGAGATTCTTTTGTTTGAAACCTCAAAATTGCATTTAACGGTGGCGAATCTGCTTAAAGTTTGCACAACGTTGTTCAGCGATCCGGTTTTAGCTTACTGAAGGTGGAAAGACGGGCTTAAATCTTTTCTTGAATTATTTATGGAGTATGATGTATGAACCGCGGGAATTTTTATAACCGGATGAAACAGTTAAAAAACCCGTCGAAGCACAGCGACTGCTTGCCAACAGTTTGTGGTTTGTCCATTTCAGTTCATAATTACGATGGCGTTGAAAAGGTCATTTATGAATTGAATTACTTAAATTAGTCCTCTTTTTTCTACATCCTCCTCCATCTAACATACTGAAGTTTTCGACATTACTGTTGAAGAAATAGCAAAATTAATTGCAGTAAGTGTTGCCGAAGTCCATAACGTTATCAGTGACAAGCTCAAGTACTGAAAGTAAAGGTGAGTCCTGAAACAGTTAACGAAACAACCCAATGGAAGTCTGTATAGGCAGGAACGCTGTGAAAGGGACGGTCGACTTTTTATAAACAAGATTCAAACGTTTGATAGAACCTGGGTTCACCAGCTTGAATCTGTGCCCCCCCACCGCCCCCCCCCCCAAAAAAGCTCAGCAACAATGAGGAAGTCGAAGAATAGTGGGAAAGTGGCTGAAACAATAAGACAAAGACTTCTTTGTATCAAGTATAAAAAAACGAGTTGCGTTGATCGGAGACATATATTAATATTCGTGGTGATTATGTTGAGAAGGTTAAGGAACACCGACATGCGAACGCAGTTCCCATGCTCAATATAACTAATTTTACACATTTCAATATTAAATGCTTTCATTATTACTGTAGATTACTTTGTCAACTTCATTGTGGATAGGCCAGAGAAACATTCTATTCACGAGGAGAGTTTGCAGGAAAGTGCCACACGCCAAGTGAAAATGCATTATTTTGGCGGCTTCTGCATGAATTGCTTGTGAAGACTTCCAAATGAAGCCTCAGCCGAACCAATATCCACATCAGCTCTGGTTAAAGTTAATTGAGTGGAGCTTCTATGGCTGTTTACATGCATGCAGGTGGAATACTCCATAGCAGCTTGTGCTCGTGACATTTGTATATTTTGGTTGGAAGCTCGTCCCGAACTTGCTTACAGATCCCGGCGATGCTTTATAACCATAAGTTAAACACATTGCCTTTCACTCGTTCGATTACTTCGATAAGAATATGGAGACAACGAAATAATTTGGGGGAACATGAGATTAGATTTCCCGTCACTCAACTGCCTTATCGTTTTATAAGAACGCTTCCTTAAAATTTTCCGTTTCGTATCTGTCTAAATTTCCACGCCTATTTCTTCACATCAGTTACCAGACTTTTGTCCAGTTCTAGTTCCTTCTTGCCTGCCAACAGTTTGTGGTTTGTCCATTTCAGCTCATAATTACGATGGCGTTGAAAAGGTCATTTATGAATTGAAGTACTTAAATTAGTCCTCTTTTTTCTACGTCCTCCTCCATCTAACATACTGAAGTTTTCGACGTCGCAAAAGAACTGTTGTGAATCAGACTTGTCAATCACTCTTTGAAGAAGCCAAAAACACAAAAAATAAATAACAATGCTATATTTACTTGCATAATTTTTCGGAGTTACTTTTTTAATTCGCAAAATTTATTTTAATTATGTAATTGTTTGTATGCCATGATTCTATATTTTAAAAAGTTAAAAGGGAATATGGAAATGCAAGCAGAATGAAAAAAACCTTACCGTCTGCCGATGATGCTGTAGTATTAGGAGAGTCAGAAGATTTGGAAACCACAAAAAGGGGCATAATCGTAGTCCTAGGGGGAAGAGAACAACATGAGGATTAATAGAGGGAAAACCACGGTAGTGGAGTGTAGTATGGCAAAAAGTGGAATAATAAAGGGTGTTACATTTAGAAGGGATTTTTTGAAGTAGGTTAAGGAATTTTGCTACTTGGGCAGCATAATAATTGGGTAGAAATAAAGTAGACATAGAGTACGATCGTACAGGCAAGGAATGCTTTCGCAAAAATGAGGAATTAACTTACAGATATTGTAAATATTAGGAAATTTTTGCTAAAACTGTTCGTATGCAATGTGGCGTTATATGGGTGCGAAACGTGGCGGTAGGAGTTGCAGAAAGGAAAAGAATAGAAGCCTTCGGCCTACAGGAGAATGCTGAAAATCAGATGGTTGGATACAACCACTAATGAGGAAGTACTAAGCAGAATAGGGGAAGGGAGAACAATATGGAGAACGTTGACCAAGAGAAGGGATAGATTAATAGGCCACGTTTTAAGGCATAAGGACGCTGATGTGTTAAAACGTGAAGTATTAATCTATCCCTTCTCTCGGTCAACGTCCTCCATATTGTTCTCCCTTCCCCTATTCTGCTTAGAACTTCCTTGTTAGTGATTCTATCCACCCATCTGATTTTCAGCATGTTCCTATAGCACAACATTTCAAAGGTTTCTATTCTTTTCCGTTCTGAAACACCAACCGTCCTCGTATAACGCCGGTCTCCATACCAACAGTTTTAGCAATCATTTCCTAATATTCACACTTATATTACCCGTAAGTAAATTTCTCTTTTTCGCGAAAGCCTTCCTTGCCTTTTCTACCCTACTCTTTATGTCTACTATTCTTCTACAATCCCTAGTTATTACGATTAGCCAAGTAGTAGAATACTTAACCTCCTTCAAAATATCTCTTCGCAATGTATCAGCCTTTTTTATTACACTGTTTCCCATACTACACTCCATTACCTTAGTTTTCCCTCTATTAATTCTCATTTTGTAGTCTTTCTCCATTTATTATGGTTTCCAAGTCTTCTGCTGACTCCTGTAATGCTACAATATCATCGGCAAACCGTAGGTTTTTTTTATTTTTTCTCCTGGCAATATGATTCACTTTCCATATTTAGTTATAATTCTCTTCATTGAATTTTCTATATATAAGTTAGCATAAATTATAAGAACTATTTTGAAACGTAATATTTGTGCACTTGCCTGACATACTGTATTTGATTTGTCTTTGGCGCCCGTCTAAAGACATTTCTCTTGAAAGGCACCCACGGTCTGAAAAGGTTTCCTATCCTAGTGAGACAGAGAACATACCTGGAAGTCCTTATTACCATTTAATTTATTTATTTTATCTATGTCGTAAAAGTGAGGAGAGTAGGAAGATTTAAATTGAATGTCAGAGTCTGTTTATCGATGTACCTTTCCCTTACTACTTTCTTTCATATATAGTCCTAAACTTCTGTGACAGATTCTGACTTATAGTGGTAATTATGATAATTTGAAGATTGCCCATAATCCAAAGAGGACGGTAGAGTAAGACAGGGGTAATTCTGTAACTTGCCGACTCACCAACGATATCCCAACCTTGAGGGCGGATATTAATTCAAGGACCTGGCTTCCAAGAGTTATTAAATCCTACGTAACATCCACAGCCAGAGATTTGTTCCGAGAAACTTGAGAGTAATGGCGGAAGTGTTCCCATCAAAGTTGCGTAACTGCGTTACAGCTTTACGGCTTCTATAATTGTTTCGATTGGTTGTGATTCTCAGTTTCACCATAACGGACAATTTATTAAAACTTGAAGGCAATATTTTAAATTTACAGTTTGGGCCTGTGAAAGTTTTCCTGGAATAGGCCCGAAACGGCTCTACGGATTTCAGTGAAAATTTTAGGAACAAAGCCAGGAATTGTAACTTAAATTTTCGTGTGTTTGAGTCATTTAGATATCTTGTAGTCATCAGAAGATATGAATAGAAATATTTGTTAATCCATTTTTGGGGGGTTAACAGGCTACATGAGGGTGATCCTGACACAGGCAACTCCCCTTTAATAGCATAGGAAGGGAATTGAAAAGGGGGGATGCGGAAGGTAGAGCAAGGTAGCCAAGGGTTGACTAGGGCCCCCGGGCTGTGGTTGAAGGATCCTACCCGGTGTTTCACCTAAAGAGATGCAGGGAAAACCCTAGAAAACCTGCATCAGGTAGGTCGGACATTGGGTACTATTCTCACGCCCTTCCGAATGACGGGAGACGAGTCTGCTGTGGGGTCGCAGCATTCCCTTCTCCGTGTCTTCACCAGTTTCAGGAGGCAGTTGGCCGACTGATCCAATGGGATCAGCGGACAGCTCTTGCCATATGCCCAAGGTCTTTGACCCCGGCACATATACCTCCTAAAATAGGTGAAGGTGTCTCGGCATATGAGAACTTTGATAAAAAGTACCCAGAGAGAGTGCGAGGCATTCCCGACATGATCAGGTAAGCCCCGCAGTCACTCTGGGCTGAAGCGCCTGCGAGAAAACTCCCGCAGCGCCCTATGGCTGTATTAAATAATTTTAAATAATTTTCCGCGCCATATCCCGGGCCTGTTCAAAACCAACTGCGAGTTATGAAGTTTACCTTAGGAGTTCCTATACTATTTATCCAATTGCCGTGAAATTTGGTGTTAAGTGCTCATTATCCCAGAGACGTTTTTTGAAGATTTAGGTTCGTTTCTTATTTCCCTTCTATTAGACCAAAAGAAAACTTCCTTAAAGACATACAGAACTAGGACATGCTTAGATTATGACATCACGTGTCAAGCCTGTCAAGCGAAATAGACACATTGCTTTTACGCCTGAAACAATGATTAACTTTTTACTAACATTTTATGTAATTATACTTTTTAATTTTTTAATAACAATGCAAATCTTTTATAAGTCGTAGTGTGGATTGATAGCATAAAGACAACTTAATTTTTTCCCCGTATATATATATATATATTATATATATATATATATTTACGGGGAAAAAATTAAGTTGTCTTTATGTAATCAATATATATATATATATATATATATATATATATATACAAATACAATACAACAGTCCATTATATTTTTAAGGAGAAGATACTTGAAACATCTCATCGACTCATTATCATTAAATAATGTTTCAAGTATCTTCTCCTTAAAAATATAATGGACTGTTGTATTGTATTTGTGTGTGTGTGTTTGTGCAGCATATAAATCTAAACACGTGCAGCAATTTCGATCAAATTTTGTACGTGTGGTCCTTGCGACTGGAAGAAAGCAAGGACTGTAAAGATAAGACACTACTGCCATCCCTAGGGGGTCGGGGTGGAGGGTACGGAATTTTAAAACGTAAATAAACGGTAGATATGTGTGGGAAAATAAATATTTTTGGCAGTTAGAGTGATTTATAGTTGCTTTCTCGGTATTGTACATTTTTTCAGACATTTTTAAAGTTTCTGCGCTCGTTGAAGGTATTAATAGATTCTTGATTCGATTGAGATACTGAGTCATCCCCTGTGGCCACTCGTGAGTATTTAAAGTAATGCGCTACATCACCTCAATTTGTAATTCACACTTTTAAAATACTATTTCTTTTAAAAAAAATTCTTAAAATTACGAAACAATTCCTCCTAAATTAATTCATATGTTCCAGCCGCCACTGGTCATGCGGTGGTTATGATGAAAATCAATCTTAGAAATTAAGGTGCGTGAAAAAGTATTTTTCAAAAATGTGACCGTCTCGCTGATGTTGATTGTCAAATTGTATACGTTAATATGAATTAATTTCCTGGCCTCACCGAGCTCCCAGCTAGTGTACAATATATTACGATGAAGTTATAACATAAAAATAGACGAGACGATAGTTAACCAAGACGTTTAGGATTTCTGTGAACGTCGCAGTGGGTTATGGGGATTATCACCTCGGTCCTGATATCGGGGAAAAGGATCCTGTCAGCAGCAGATTTACAACACGACCTATCAGAACTTATCTCCTCCGTGTGTGTAGCTTCCAGATTAGTTATGTCCTCGCAGTGTCGCGAATCTGGTCGCACTTGCATATTTCTTATTGTCAGGGAGGATGAATCGCTCTAGAACGTCACAAGCATAATTAATTATTTGACCACAGTAGAATATTTTGGTTTCCATTCGCACTTATTTAAATTTTTCTAAAAATTAATTTAATTGTCCGGCCCGCGAAGACGTTTTGTTCAGCCCGTAGCAGGGCTCAAAAAATATTTTCATTATTATAATAATTATTTTTAATAAAATATTGAGTTCAACTGTCACCAAACATGTCACGAAACATAATAATGTAGTTCGTTCAGTTCCCCCTCTCCCCAACGTCATATAATTCATAACGAATGCTGAAACTGCAGTCGCAAACGGAATTTTTCTTTACTTTTTGTGAGTTTGACGACGAAATTGTTTTAACCATTATTAAAGATTTTATCTAATATTCCATTAAATTTTTTTGTCCAAAAATAACAAACTCCGTTCGCCTTCAGGAACAAACAGTCTGACTCCTTGGAATGGACTGAGCTTAATAGGCTAATTTTTGAGGCAGTGCTCTGAACTGGTTTACCTAACCAACGGCTAATAACACATTTAGAAATTTTACATTTTGTTGATAATAGTGAGAAAAATAACTCTTACATTTTTCGGCTCCATCATTGTTTTAGAGGGGACGGAGTTCTTGATTTTAACCGATTCTTTGATCTATTAGTTTTTATTGAGGAAATAGATCACGAACACGAGGGATATAAGTACCGTTATTAATTTTTGAAAATTAACAAACTATTTACGAGCTAAATATACAATAGATTATTAGCTTACACGTCACACTACTACTCCATAGAGTCGTAACTGGAAACAAGTTTTTGTAACCGTTCTACGAAGAAAGATACCTCCTGTGATGAAAGCTCCGCCGTCTCGTCGTGTACATTTTCACGTCTTTCGTTAAGCTGTCTACTTTCTCGCAGTTCCATCTCACATTTTTGCTTCACCGCACACCTCACACGCTTTCAGATGAATGTCTCTTGAAATAACCAATCAGTTAGCGACACAGTCGGCGAGTCGTTCCATTTTTAGAACATTTCGCAACAATCTAAAGTAGTGAAAACACAAAATTACGATCCTTCACAGCCTGGCTTACATTTGGACCTTAATTTTCGGTCAAGAATAATGTTTAATTACGTACTTAAAATATTCAGAAGGTCACAGTCATTTACTTCAAATTATGTAGACCCAATTACGTGGACAAAACGTAGTAGTAATTGAACGAAAGATTTATTTTTTCTATTAAATTGGTTGTTTTAATTCATTCTTACACAATATTCCAGGATAAAACTGACGTTAAGTGAAATATTAAATATTCTGATAAAAAAGGAATCATATTGCAAGGAGAAGAAATAAAAACCCTACGCTTTGCCGATAATATTGGTAGTATTAGAGGAGTCAGAAGAAGACTTGGAAACCATAATAAATGGCATGAACTTGGTCCTGGAGAAACAGTTCAATATGAGAATTAATACAAGGAAAACCAAGATAATGGAATGTTTTACGGGAAACAGTGGTGTAGCAAAGACGGTTAGATTGCGAAGGGATATTTTGATGGAAGTTAAGGAATTCTGCTACTTGGGAAACATTAATAATAAGGGTTGCAAAGGCACGGAAGGCTTTCACAAAAAAGAGGAATCTAATTACGGGTAATATAAGTCTGAATATTAGGAAATGGTTGCTAAAAATGTTGGTATGGAGTGCTGTGTTATATGGCTGCGAAACGTGGAAGATAGGAGTTACAGAAAGGAAAATAATAGAAGCCTTTGAAATGTGGTGCTATAGAAGAATGCTGAAAATCAGATGGGTGGATAAAATCAATAACGAGGAAGTTCTAGGAGCGAACAATGGGAGGACGTTGTCCAAGAGAAGGGATAGATAAATAGGCCACGTTTTGAGACACGAGGGTCTTGTAAAATTAGCATTAGAGGGAAGTGTATGGGGTTCGAACAGAAGAGGGAGGCTTAGGATGGAAAAGGCTAAGCAGATTAGGTACGGCTGTGGTTGTTATGCTTGCGTAAGATTGGTTAGCAGGGATGGTTGGATCAGGCAAATCTTGGAAATGAATACCACAACAACACAACGTGATGAAATGATATATAATATGTCTTAATATTTACATAAATAAGAAAATATTACATAACAATTAATTAATGGGAATGGATTTTAGTAAACTTTGAATATTAAACGTCTGTGTTTAAAATATACAAATTAGAAAGAAGAACTAGCTAAAATAAAGACAAAAATTATTTATATACAAACAACGTTTGCTTCTTGTTAGTTCTTTGTTCTCTTAAGGTTTTCAACCACGTCACGAAAGCAAGAAGGCTTCCAGAAGCGTTATTTGGTCTAAAGTTATACCTTAATAAGTTATTGTAATTATATAAGGAGAGCAACTGTCCCAAAATTTTCCTGAAGGGCCGAACAAAGTTAAAGTTGGTGGGTTTTTTTGGGGGGCCCTTATGTGAGGTTTCAGTCTCAGAAAACCGTGACGAAATTATCACCTACAAACCTTTTTAGGTGACTTTTGAGCTCAATATTTTATTTAAAAGTAACAATTATTAATTATGAAAATCTTTTTTAAGCCCTGCTACGGGCCGGAGAAAACGGTTTCGCGGGCCGCACACTTGAATAAATATTTAGAAAAATGTATGTGCGAGTGGAATTCAAATTATTCTACTGTGATCAAATAATTAATTTCAAGCAGCCGTACAGTCGTCGGAACTATTTTCCAAAGTTCCAACATGATATATCTAAAAATCTTTGTAGTTGCCTCACAAAGAGTAGTAAAAATCGTCGACTACATTATCTAAGTAATTTATGTGTAATAAACTCGGTTTACTTGATTTTTTTTGTTATTTTCAGTACAATAGGGCGTCGAAAATGATTAGTTGATTCATCCCGGAATACTTGCCTGGCTACAGAGCACTATTTGCAATTTTGTAATCTTGACTGTCTCTTCTTGTTTTCCTTTAGTCATAAGTGCGCACTCCGTGTATTGGCACAAATGTAAAAGGCAAAGAGATTCCACGTTAAAACAACAAGTTCGTTTTATTGATAGAATTAAGCCATCGAGCCGTTAATTTCCTATTCGTGTATTATCTTTGCTCCCTTGAAAGTTCCATCTCCTTTATGTTATTGCGATAGGAGTGATGTTGATTTTGGGAGTCGTGCTGGGACTTGAGCAAGTTTACCCAGCCACCCGAAGTTTATTTCGTTCTATCTCTTTCATCGCTTTCCTAGATCTTATAATTGAGTTAAAATCTTCCGCGAGAGAAGCTCGCGGTGAAATCCCGGTCGACAACTCTTGTCTGAGAGACGGCGACGACGACCCACGTCTTTCCTGGGAACATAATTCATCAATATTCAATCCGTTGTTAAGATTCACCTTTCATAACTTGTCAAAATGTTACATGAAAATTTAATTTTTTTAATCATATACAGTAAACAGTATCTTCATTAAAATAGGTTGTAACTCATCATTACTTGACTGTCGCTGTCAACTTTGTTGTTAACACGGCTTTAGGAAAATATAACACTGCTACATTTCGCAGAACGAAGCTGCTTTTAACCTACAATGGGATTCAGAATATATATATATACATCCCTACAAATTAGGTGAGAATTAAGGACCGTGTAGCAGACAATTACAAAAATTTTGAACAAGAATTTAAAACATAGTACTGAATATACGTATCGACCAACACCTGTGATCCTTGTCAGTATTTATAGCAGACTAAGTAATGAGAACAAAGATAGTGCAAATGAAAGAATAATCAAAAGTATGAAACTAGCTAATACAATTTAATAAACCGTCACATCATTTATTTAGATGAATATTTATTGTAATAAGTATGTAACATTTCAGAAATAAACCTTTTCTTAAAATTTATTTCCTGGTCTTTAACAGCATTATCAATAATAACCGAATGATTTTGTTCTAAACAATGTTTTTTAATGGGTGTTTGGGGGAAAATTTTTGATTTGCTTTGTTCTCCGTAATTTTAATTGACAAAGATTGTTTAGTCTGACCAATGTAAGCGGTAAGACAGTTTGTAAACAACATATAAAAAATATAAAGCATTACCAAAGTACGATGAATAATTCAAGCAGATTTTTTGGGGGGTTAACAGGCTACATGATGGCGATACACGATTATTTTTATCACCTTAAACAAAATAAATTTGACTGAGCGACCCAACGCAGATTGTGCGCCGCACTCGAGAGAGAAAATGTTTTGTATATTTTTTAAGTACTTAATAAATATTTTTACTTAAATAAAACGTTCACTAAATTTACAAATTATTTCACGTTAAACAAACCAAATAGATAAATCAAGCATCTCATTCTTATAAATGAAATTAATTGTTTGTGTGTGAAAAAAGCGCAAATTTGGTACGTGTGTGTTTGTGTTTATGTATGTTCCGCATACAGTTGTAAACGCGTGAAGCAATTTTAACCAAATTTTGCACACATGTTCGTTTTGAATTTTAAATCAGCACTGTGCGGGTCATCCACGGTTACCACCTAAAGGGGCAAAATTTTAAGTATGCACACTCAGAGGATACATACTTTTCGGGGTCGATTAGTTTTACTGTGTTTCCCGCGACAATATTTACTTAATGAGATGTAGAACAGGATACATTGCCCGCAGCGTGCGGCTGCGGCGACGACGACGTTCGCGAGAAACAAAAAGTATCCTAACTTAATAGTTATATTTAAGAATTAATATCACGGGCATCGCCGGTTACCCACCGAGATTACTAAATTTTACAATGACGTCAGCACGACTATAATGGCACACAATATTTTGGAAACATAATTAAGGTTCTAGGAATAATAAGGAAAATCGGCCAGTAATAAAGATTTGTAAACAAGATTAAATACCCTGATTTTTTCCCTCATTAATGGGATGATTATATATAAAAATTTAAGACTGCCAGAATATGTAGTAATTTGGTAATTGACTCCATAAATTTAGGTGCGGCCCTAACACGCAGATAATATGGAATAGCCATTTCGAACCGAACCTCCATCTGAATTTACGTGTTAACGCTTTGAGTGATAATTCATTGAAGACAAAAATTGGAAACATGGTAATTTTGACGTCAGTTTCCTATCTATGGGAAGATGGGTTATCAGCGGTAATAAAAATTTATTGTGCAAAAATTAATGAGGATTAGGAGATGATCGTAGTTTTATCCACTTTGGTTCCGTTATTTGAGAAATTGGGTAGTGAGAAACAAGCTCAACTATCCCTTTGTTTTATTTACGTCTCTTCAATAAATAAACTTTTTAATTTAAAAAGCAGTGTTCTTAATTTATTATAACGGACTTGGATTTGTTTTAACTTTTGAGTCTGGGAAACATTGTAATATACTAATGGTATCGGCAGTCACTGGTTAGAATACTTATTTCGTGACAGAGTTCTTACTGTAGTTATTTTGCATTGTGCGAGGTTTGAGGCGGTTGTGGCTGTGAACGGCTCATTTCGCGATGTTGGTTGGTATTTTCTGCCTGAAGGCGTCGCCGCTGGTTGACCGCCTGGTGTAATTGGATGTCACCTCGGCTCTGCACAACAACGCCGCCCCATGTAGGACAAGTAAAGCGCTTCAGCGCCATTTATCTGCAAAATAAACGTTACTAACAAATTACTTTACCTTTAATTCTTATTTTCTCGCTACGGAATAAATATAAATCAATTTAAATGGCAAATAAGTGACAGATATTGCAGGTAAAACATTAAACTCATGATAGATTTAGGTTAACGCTTACAATACTGGTCAAAAAACATCATGATTCCTTTTTAGATGACTGATATTTTACTTCTTACGTGCCTCGTCGTGCAATGTAATTTTTTCGTCGCTTACATACCAGAAAGGTACTATATTTATTAACTAAATTAATATATAGGAGGATGGAACAACAAAAAGAATTCGAGTTAGGAGATGATTAGTCTGGTTTTAGGAAGAATGTAGGGACAATAGAAGCAATATTGATTCTGCGACTAATTTTAGAAGACAGGCTAGGAAAAAACATACCAACGTTCATGGTATTTGTAGGTTTAAGATAATGTGAACTGGAACACACTATTAAGGATTTTGAACAATACAGGAATAAAATATGGAGAAAGAAGGCTTTTATCGATAACCCCTACAGAATGCAGTCAGCAGTAAATATAATTGAAGGGCAACTAAGGAAAACAGAAATCAAGAAATTAGTAAGACAAGGATGCAGTCTGTCGCCCGTGCTCTTGATCTGATATATAAAACAGGCGATGAAGAAAGTTAAGAAGTAAAACAACTGCGGTTTGCGGATCAGATTGTAGTATTAGGAGAGTCAGAAGAAGACTTGCAAACCATAATAAATGGCATGAAATCGATCCTGGAGGAAAAGTACAAAATGAGGATTAATAGAGTAATAAATTAATAGAGTATTATGGGAAACAGTGAAATAACAAAGGGTGTTAGATTGGGAAGGGATATTTTAAAGGAAGTTAAGGAATTCTGTTACTTGGTTAGCATAATAACTACAGTAGGATAGACAGGCAAGGAAGTATTTCGCAAAATAGAGAAATTTACTTACGGATAATATAAGAGTGAATATTAGGAAATCATTGCTAAAAATGTTCGTATATGAGTGTGGCGTTATATGGGTGTGAAACATGGACGTTAGGGGTTGCAGAAATTAAAAGAATAAAGTATTTGAAATGTAGAGAATGCTGAAAATCAGATTCGTGGATAGAATCACTAACGAGGAAGTTCTAAACAGAATAGGGAAAGAGCGAACAGTATTAAAGACGATGGCCAAGAGATGAGTTTATATTATTAGACCACGTTTTGACAAATGAGGGTCTTGTAAAATTAGCAGTCGAGGGAAGTGTGTAAGAACAGAAGAGGGAGGCCAAGGATGAAATACGCTAAGTGATTTGAGGGGTTTGGAATTGAAAATGTTTTCAAAAGATGGGTTAGGATGGAGGGTTGCATCAGGTCAGTTTCAGGACTGAATACCACAACAACAACCCTATGTTATGGCAGAAACATTATATACATGATTTTCGTCCTAAGAGAGGTTCATCCCGAAACGACGAGACGTGAGCCAGCGATAAAGTATATCAGGATGAATTTAGTCAGTAATAATGTTTCGGGAAAGCTGTGAGGGCAAACATAGAATGTAATTAATGTCAAGCAATGATATTATTATAAATGTACTTACACGTTACTTTCTTCTTTGCAGGTAAGCTATGGTCATCTTCGTGTGATGTCTGTTTGTAGTAAGTACATTTCGTATTAAGTCATAAATAGTGTTAAGTAAAAACAGAGTTAAAAATATTTTTTTTGTTTCGTTTTGTATTTTTTGGAGGGTAACAGGCTACATGATGGTGATTCAGAAACTGGCTAATGCCCTTCAATAGCATAAGAAACGAAGTGAAGAAAAAGAAGTGGGGTTATTCAAGGTTTATATTTTGAGGATTATGACTGATGCAGGACAAACCGTAGAAAATTTGGATCAGGTAGGTGGGACTGTTAGGTACTTGTCTCACAGCCTCCCAAATGACGGGAGAGCAGTTTTACTGTTTTGCCTCCGAGCCTCGAACAGCATAGATGGCATCATCCTGTCTGATCCAATACGATCAGAAGACAACTGTTATATGCGCAAGATCTGCGACCCCGAAACATAAACCTCGTAAAAGAGACCGAGGTGTCACCGCATTTGAGAACCCGTAAAAAAGGAAAGATAATGAGACATCCTTGAAGGTGAGGTCCATTCTCCTTTTGGAGAAAAGCACCTGCGAGAGCTACATGAGGGTGATCCTGAAACAGGCAACTCCCCTTTAATAGCATACGAAGAGAATTTAAAAGGGAGGGGGTGCGGAAGGTAAAGCAAGGTAGCCAAGGGTTAACTATGGTCCACGGGCAATGGTTTATAAATCCTACCCAGTGTTTCACCGAAAGAGATGCAGGGAAACTCCTAGAAAACCTGCATAAGGTAGGTCGGGCATTGGGTATTATTCTCACACCCTTCCTAATGACGGGAGACGAGTTTGCTCCGGAGTCGCAGCATTCCCTTCTCCGTGTCTCCACCAATTTTAGTCTGATCCAATGGGATCAGCGGATAACTCTTGCCTTATGCCCAAGGTCTTCGACCCCAGCGCATATACTTCCCAAAATAGGTGAAGGTGTCTCGGCATTTGTTTTGCTCCATTTTAATCCGTATGACACTGTATATGCCAAATATAGCTTACCAGAGGAAAATAGCTCTGAATTAAAAAAAGCCCCTACTGCTGGTTACCCAAAGAGGTTACGACGGTTGCCACTCATCGGCCCCTAACGCATGCTCATTATATTGGTTCACATTAATTAATATATATGCAGGATAGTGGGGGATTTTCACCGCCCTAAAAAAACCTTCAATTAATTTGAATAAAGTATGGTTTGTTGTCTGGTTTATATTTTCGATTATTTCTTTTTGAAATTCAAAGAGTTTCAAAGCTAATATAAATGATTGATAAATTTCCTCTCATCCTAAAATTTTTAAAGGCTCCATTAAAAGGGCGGGGGATGCGGAAGGTAGAGTAAGGTAGCCAAGGGTTGACTAGGGCCCACGGGAAATGGTTTAAGGATCCTACCCGGTGTTTCACCGAAAGAGATGCAGGGAAACCCCTAGAAAACCTGCATCCGTAGGTCGGGCATTTGGTACTATTCTCACGCCCTTCCGAATGACGGGAGACGAGTTTGCTCTGGAGTCGCAGCATTCCCTTCTCCGTGTCTTCACCAATTTTAGGAGGCAGTTGGCCGACTGATCCAATGGGATCAGCGGACGTCTTGCCATATGCCCAAGGTCTTCGACCCCAGTACATATACCTCCTAAAATAGGCTTGTGAGAACTGTGATAAAAAAAACAGAGTGTACGAGTTCTTCCCAACATAATCAGGTGAGGGAGAAATGCCTGCGAGAGAAATTCCTACAGGCACCTCCATCTGAGCGAGAGGAATAAAGTACTATCTATTTTTAAGGATCCTATTACGTGTATAATGCAGAGATACTGAGTAAATTCTGCGACAACTAATGTTTCCTTACTGCGGATGTATGTCTATGCAATATTATTTTTCTTCTTAAGCAATTACTTGAATATCGGATTTGTGATTTCGATGTAACTAGTCTTATTGATGTTTATTGAGAGACAAAGGCAGACGAACAAATTTGACGGATAAAGTGGAACTGCTGCGAATCGTCGAGTGTAATAGACACGTTCTATCTTAACGTTGTCTTGTAAGGGCAGAAATTTGTCTGCGCAGTGAGGGGTAATTTATAGCTGGCGTGGTTCCGTTGGGGCGCTGCAGTAAAAGAAACGGTTGGCTCTCTTATCTGGGTCGCATTGATCTGCTCGCCTTGATCAGCTCACACACGCCGCTCTGGCTGCAGCACACCATAAAACCAACACTCCTAACATTTCCTTTAGTTCGGGTTTGCCTTCTTTAACTTACTCAAATTCTTACAAAACATCTTTAACACTGTTACATATTTGCTATGGATTTAATTCATGCAGAGTCGAAGGACTAGACATGATGCATCATGTATTTCTCATCTGGAATGTTGCTCAGCTACGTGGAACACAATGGATTAGTTTCTGTTGCGTTCCCGATGCGGACGATTGTGTCGATTTGTGTATATGAACAGCACAAAACGATTGATTTAGTAATGTTTCAAGCGTTTTATTTGATTTTGATTAAAACACTGGAATTTATTCTGGAAGCCACCACATTGAGATTTAATCTGCGTATATTTCCATAAATACTATTTGGTCGCATCTCTTCATTTCAGAAGGAGACAATGACAGTCGTGGGTGGAGTTTGAAAGTCACTGAGGCGCCAAATGAAAGAAATAGGCAGCTCCGTTACGTCATGAATTCAGTCGGGTAGCACGAGCTTATATATATATATATATATATATATATATATTATTTATAGTGAAAGACTACTTCAATCTGGAACTAAATTATTGATCCTCCTAATTTTGGTTATGGCCAGAATATTGGGGGAACAATTGGTTGTTTGATATTCTTCAGAATACCTTTGGAAGGGTTTCATGATTCATCTGCCTCTCTCTTCCATGTTTATTATTGTCTCTATGCATAACTTTTCGTAGTATTCTAACTTAGTTGCCTGAAGACGGAACGCCGGATTTATGTTAATTAAATACTAATAAATTTATATGGTGACTTATTGGCCGTCTTTTTATTTATTAAGGAATGAAAACAATCGCTCACGTTATATAGTTAGAGTCGTCTTCTAGCATAGGACGACTGGCAGTTGAAGATTGAGTGCTTTTCTAGAAATACCAAGTTTTATTGTCCCAAAGATCAAGATAACGCCATTACGAAACGTTTTTCATGCCATCATAGTTTTTGTACTTGGTTTTAGCAAGGTCAAGTCTACCGTAACTTTCCACTTGATAGTGAGAGTTTCCGTTCTTCACTCGGGAAGTACAGTCTCATGTCACGTGTAATTATCGCGCACTCAGCGGTTATTAGGTTCCAGAGTACATCTTTTATTATCGTTTGACTTTTTTTCTCGAATAACAGTTGGATAGGAGTGATATGTTGGGTTTTATGATAGAACCGACGTCGGAAAAGTAATCGATGTCTTGGGTCTCTTCCTAATGCCGTATAGCTCATAATTATTGCGATAATGAACACATTCGACGTGAGATTTCCTTGTTAGTTTTTTCGTAAAATTACTTATGTATTTCCTTAGAGCAGTGATGACCAACTTTTTTTTTGTCGAGGGCCGTATAGAAAAATGTACGGTGCGCCACGTGTCAAAACAAAAACAATTGATAGCAGTAATACATACTCGTATTAGTTTGCCCTTCATATTCGTAAAAGATTGCCCTTTTTGTCTTAACTCATGAAATCACTTCACCACTGTGCCTTTCTGAGCCTGCAAACTTCACAATGAAAAGCGAAGTATCCATATTATATTAATTATTTACGGACGGGACAAGTGTTGCACGAGGGCCGGATGTGTTCCGCGGGCCGGGGGTTGCCCACCGTTGCCTTAGAGGTTGTTACCGAAACTTTTTACGAAGACAGGAATAGATCACTTGGCTTCTTTCGTCAGTTAATATTCTGCAAGCCACTGCTTACAAAGCTCGGAAGTTTAATTTATTTTTTATTTTGTCAGTTGCTTTTCAACAGTTTACTCATTGGCTGTTCAGCGTTGCCCTGGTATTTATTTATATTAACCCGGAAAGAAATGAATTCAAATTAATCTAATTTATGACCACGTTATTTGACTAGCATCCATCCGACAATTTTTTGGGCCATGAAACCCCTGATGGGCAAAAACCCAACCTATTTGGATTTGGGGTTTTAAAATTGACGGGGATGATGACTGACGGTACGTTAATGATAAGGAGTAGCTTCCACACACTGATCATACTACTTCTTCACGCCAAACCTCGACGACATGTGTTTTCTCTGCACTCACTCTCCCTTTTCGTGGACGGAAGGCGTCACTCTTAGGCCAATTAACTAGCCTTCTGAAGCTCTTCAAAACGAAAACGACCATTAACATTTAACTTAATAACTACGTCAAAATTTTAACTCTTTATAACATATGTATAGCAACTGTAATAAAGTACATAATCAACAAATGAAGACTCATTACAATCGATTAAATTGATGTGTGAACTAAGTCATTATCAAGTTCTGTTTGGTCACACTATTGACTTCCTCTCAAAACAGTCTGATATATTTATATTCCCCATAAGGTTTGACCCTTTGCAATTGAAATTAATCAGACCCAAAATTCAATATATATATTTTCGGATGAAAATATTATGGTAATAGATGTTGACGAAATGGATTGGTCCCGTGTTGTGGACTATCACTTTAAATTCAATGCTCTAAAAGCAGCCACGGCCACCGGAGTATATTGAGCGTGTAAGCTTCCTGACAAAAGCCTTGACTGCCGCAGCTGATTGATGCCATCGTAAATAGCCCAGGTCTCTGATCAGCGGCCAGTAAAGACACGGAACCATTGAAACCTTTGCGAAATATCGCCGAGGCCAGTCAATTACGGGGGGTTACGTAACTTTGGGCAGGATTAGGCTAAGAAATCTGGCAGTTCACCAATGGTGGAATTCTTTCACACTCAGATCATTTCTCTCAGTTGAGTTTGTCTACGATTAAGGGACTTGACAAATTTAGCACTTTCGTCCATCCTCGGTTTGTTTATTCTTCCAACTTTATTTTCAGCTTTTATTCGTCCCTGTCACTTCTTTACATTCCTGTGCTCTATTTGTTGATAACTCAATACGTCGTTCAAATATGATTATAATAAGTAAACATTTTCATATCTACCACATTTAGGTTTGTTGTAATTTTTAAGAACAGCAAGAAGGTATTCGTAGTTAACGTGGATAATATTTCTCCAAAAATGACTTTCAACATGTTCTTAATATGTGTGCGGAGCTTCTTCTTTTTTTCTTTCTCCATGGCTCTACAGCCCATTGAGGGCCTGTACCTACCGAGTCGACTGCGGACTGTCATCTTACATGACACATTCCGAATTTGGAGTGACACGTGGTCAGCGTATCGATCCTCCAACAGTCTTAGTCTCGTTCTTCTCGACCATGACAACACAAACATCCAAGCCCATGTCAGGATTCGAACCCGGGACCTCTGGGTTGTGAGGCAGCAACTAGAGGCTAGCCACTACACCACAGGAGGTCGGCGCGGAACTTATCAAATTGATTTGAATTTCAAAGTTGTTAATTGATTCCTGAATATTTTGTGGTGCTAGTTATGAATTTTGACGTTATTTAAAATAAGAAATAAGGGGGAAGGTTATGAAGAGATGTGCAAGGGATAAAAAAATATAATTTTTATATCAAAAGAAAATGAAGGTTCTGAATAAAACCATTTATATTTGATGAAGAAAAAAATCTCGAATTTAAATTGATTCTCACTATTTGGATTGGTAACATGAATTCTTATCTCAGGGAATATTAGTGGGTGAATTACGAAAGTAAAGAAGTTGGGACCGAAAATACTTTCTACAGGACGACCAGAGGCGAGAAACGTACAGGTTTGTACGTCACCTGGCGTTGTTAATCTGCCTTCCTGACGTCATTGCTGGATGGCCTGTTGAATTATTACTAGTCCGGTGACCGTCCGGAGTTGCAGGTAGACTCGGCGGATACATCTATTCTGAAGCTCGGCCCCAGCGTCGTGTGTAGATTGCACATCATGTTATCACCCAAGAGCCCTGTGAAATGATTAACTCTTAGCTTCGTAACTGAATCTGTTTCTCCAAAAATATACACCAACTAAATGATTGAGTCTCCCCAATAATGACTCAGTCTGAATGAATATGATCATCGAATGACTCCAAGATTTGTTTCAGTTTTGTTTTGAGAGCTCCGCCTTTGCACTTGAAATTTTACCCCCGTTCAAGTTGTGGACGTGATATTTTTCATCTTCTTTATGGAAGTATTCGATGGAATGACGGCGTAGAAAATTGTCACGAGGACACATGTCTATTTTGTACGACTTCCGGACATGAGGGATGAAGTGTCCGCTTTGTTCAATCGTTAACAATACGCTGTTGTCTTAGGACGCTCAACACTGGAACATCGAGGTCATTTTCTTGGTTTCCCAGACTGACAATATATAATCGTGGTAATCACTTTGTCACCCGATGTCTTCGAAATTTCTGGACTTCTCCGTCCCTTCCAATGAGGTAATATACAAACCTTCATGTTTCCTGCTGGTCCATAAGACGACTCGTGTTTTAAATAACTAATCGCGCTCATTCAATGTCCCAACTTAGATCTAACGTCTGTTAAATTACTATATACATATTAAATATATTTAATAAGAAAACTGTATTAAATGTAATATTAAGTGTGGTTCGCAATCGCGTATCATAATGCGTATCATGCTTGTTCCCCAAATTATACCCCACTATAACTTTACATATGAATCGGATCTCTCGTTGATGTCATTGATGGGTACTCTTATAACTTTCAAACTCATTTTGGAACCCTCTGTAATATCATATGTTCTTATATTCTATGTTATTAGTATTATCTTATTATTATTAATCGGAATCACATCAGAAGAATTGAATTTTGTATTTCAAAAAGTGGTGGCTATTTCAGGTTAAATTTTCATCTAAACAATCACCCCCCCCCCCCCAACGTCAACACGCATGCCTCCAGCCTTAAGCTCAAAATTTTAGGTTTCTAATGTAAACATTCTCCTGTTAAGTAGCATTGTTTGGATTTTAATTATACTAGCACTGTTATTTTAAATCAATATAGAATAAGTTCAATCTCTGGAATCCTTTAAAATGTAGAGCATAAAGTATATTTATGACTTTTTTGAAATAGTGTTTCTTAGCCATATCTACTATATGTTTATATTCGTACCTTTATTCATAATATTTCAGTCTGGCTAAATGAAAAAATGATGATCGAAACGTCTACCCCCTTCTCTCTTTAATGTATTATTCAATTTTTTGAAAATGCCTGCTTTAGGTGTAGTTAATAGTTCTATTACTTCTTTTAATAAGATTTGAATTAATGACCAATAGAGGCAGTCTAATAATTAAAGAGTTGAAAATAATACTTTAAATATTTTTGTGCATGATCAGGCAACGGTGTGGCATTTACCTGACCCAAATGTACACGCAACCAGTATGAACAGAAAAAAAACACGAAGAATTTAGGAAGAAAGTATTTCTGCTAAGACTCTTGGTAACGCTCTGGATATTAGTCTACATTCACGATCTATAATTTTTGTGTTCTTAAAATCATATGTACTTTTGTTAGATATGCACTCAATGACTGTTTCTCTTGGTAGTTTATAATTTGATCCTTAATCCTTGCATTTAAGGCTCGTCTGGATTGTCCTATATAGACAGATTGACAATCATGACAAGAAATCTGTAAATTGACAGTTTTTATTATTGTTGATAAGAATAGACAGTGAATTTGTGTTTTTTTATTAATGCTAATGCCATAGAATATGATAATACTCCTATATATAGCTGATACACGAATTGAAGGAAGAAAGAAAAAATATTGTATGATGACAGACGTAATTATATATATATATATATATATATATAACATACATAAAACCAGCCCACGTGATAATTTTAGTTTTTCTTTTCATGAAAGGTCAATCTTTTTCAAGACCTATTGTAATAATTAAAGGTGATAAGGCCGAAGGTAAATTTTGGAACTCAAAGTGAGGATTGAGTGACGTCTAGCTCTGTAAAGAGGAGTGTCCGAAGGCCGAATGGGGGAGAGAGGTTTGACATAATTTATGGCTGGGCGACCATTTTCCCGAGTGTCCAGTAAAAACGAACACAGTAGCCGAGCGGACTTAGAACGAGAATTGTAAAGAGGAATTGAAATGGAATCGTCTTTTTGACGAAACTGAAGTGATTAATAAAAGGCACAGTGCAGGGATTTTATTTCAGGAGAAAGAATTAGTCTGAAGATTGCGAGGAGGTGGAAATCATTGAAAGCTACGGAATATTTCGAGAAAATATTCTAAATTATATGTTGTTAGAAATTTTAAATGTTGTTGAAAATTGAAAAAGACCGACATTATGGGTTTCTTAAGACTAGACGTACCTTTGTGAACCCTGAAATGGAGACATGCAATAATAACAACATTAATAGTGTATTATGGAAGGTTTAGCAGAGCTATTTGTTTGATATATTTAAAGCATCGCAAACCCAATTTTTCTAAGGGAAATGAGTTTGTTGCGTATAAGCACTGCAGATAAGGAGTCGTTTCTCCCCGTCAGCATAACCGAGCCACTGCCTGTTCTCGATGATGTTATCTGTGTCTTTTCCCACGGCGACATCTTCTGCACGTGCAGCGATGGCGTCTCGTTCTCATTGGACTGTCCTCGAATTTAACTGCCGGCCTTCTGGAATCTGCTCAATTGCTTCGCAGTGGTCGCGCTTCTTTTATCTCCTTAAGGCCGATGACACGCTTAGTTGTCGTCTTCACGTCTCCGCCACTCACATTACAAACAAACGATTTGTCACGCACATATCGTTCGCTTTCATTGCACATCAGGAAGTATTTCCCCAGGCTTCCGTAATTACGGAGGGTGACATCTTCAATCATGTTGTCTGCTGAAAAAGCACCTGATGTTTTTTTTGTACATAAGCTCAAGATAGATTAATAAAATTTAATGAATATTTGAGAACGCGATTTTTTAATATATTTTTAATACATTTCCAAGTCTTACAAACCCAAGTGATAAAAATTTCCCGGCATGTCAAACTGATATCTGAACATCGTTGATGATGATCAGTCATATTAACCTCGTAACGTGAGTACTTTTCATTCAGAAATTAAAAGCAGCAGTGTCTGAAAGACTGTAGACGCTCCTACATCCATGACGTAACACAAATTCAATCAAATACGAGAAAACGCCATTGTTTCCCTAGTAATACAGAGCATTGTATCCATCATGTAAACCGACCATGAAATAGAAGGGATAGATTAATAGAGGGAAGTGTGTAGCGTAAAATCAGAAGAGGGAGTTCAAGGATGGAACACGCTAGGCAGATTAGGAGAGGGCTGTGGGATATAGTAATTATGTGGAAATGAAACGGCTTAACGTGGAGGATAGCATCAGAATACCACAACAAATACAACACTTTAGGATATTTTGTACGTAAAAAAAATTCATCTGATTTCCCGTTCGTAACAATATATTGTATTGCAATTTGTAAAATTAAAGAAACGTTATGAAACGCTTCCTTATCCCCTAAACCTGTCAAAAGGAGAAGGGGGATATGGTTGAAAGCGTTTACGTTCCTGACGTAGCAGAAGTGCAATCACTGAGGATACTGATACATTCATCATGCAACCAGACCTTGAAATAGAATGTTTATCGATTGCCAAGAATGAAACATTATTATTAGCTTGAAATATGTGGGATAATTTTGAATAAAATAATCCTGCATTCATCGATGGACTATTGTAACTCAGGAAGGTTATTTTAGTGAGACCGATAAGTTCCAGTGTGGTCCGGTTCCGGCATCCGTGGCTATCGTATCATATAATCGAACTGCGCAGTTGATATTCCTTCCTCTCGATGGCACGAAGAATCCTTTTCAAAGACGTACATTATTCAGCGGTTGCATAAGTGAAGATGATAACTAATGCTTCATTCAGTATGTTTGTTTGTCTTAATTTTTGTTTCTTCAATTTTAATAACAAGAGGTGTGACCTAATTTAACAGACAAATCTTAATAAATAAAGAGAACTAACTAAAAAAAATTAATTGACCGAATCCAGCTGTTGAGCGTATTGTTGTAGCTTAAATTTAATTTTTTCCAACATTGAATGGTGACGCAATTTTTTTATAGAGAATATAGTCGCGTCAACATTATTTACAAGAGGAAACAAAAGATTCAATGGAATTGCAAACCAGTGGGAAGAGACAACCACTCTTAGACCATTAAGAAAAGTTCATAGAGGTGCATAAATCCTTCTTAAGATTCTTTTAGGAGACCAATTTCTGTGAGCCGCCACTGGAAAAGTTCACGTCTGGCGTGGACCTTCTGATGGATGTTGCCATAGCGGCACTGACAGGGCGGTGTTACAATTGGAGCAGAAGGCGGAGGAGACCTAGGAAAAAGAAATGATTGCGTAAGCCGGGAGTGGCTGTATCTAAGTCAGGTGTGGCCAACCTTTTGCATATCAAGTGCCAATTTTCTGTCAGACGAGTTCAGATGCGCCATATTGACTCGAGAAAATTTTATACCGTCTTGTTCCAACTTACAGGTTGGTAAATAGTTATCAGAATAGAATCTGCTACGCTTAGGGGACGAAATGGAATAACTTTTTTCCCGATCATGTTTATAGTTGCATTAACTGTAGGGTCATTAGCGACTGTGCACTATTAGGGAAACTCATACATGTAGGCTTCTCAATCCACACAAGCATCGAGGCCCGTGTCAGAATTCGAAGCCGGGACCTCTGTGGTGCGAGGCAGCCAGGAATAACTTTGACTAATTTACGCTAGTTTAATGAAGCACCTATCTACGAAGTCTTGAATGATGATCCTGTACGAGAGGGTGATAGTTTCATGATCCTGCTATAGCAGACAGAAAGTCTGAACTACAGTTATTGGTACTGAAAGCGAGATCAGCTTAGAACTTGTAATTTCCTGTTCTCTCTGTTTGCTAGAACAACTGTTATTAAATACTTCTATTTATGATTTTGGCCATTCATTACACTTATTTATTGTACATTTGTTTCTTATACAATGTTTTTAACAATATAATGGAACTTCTCATGCGAAATACATACAGTCTGAGGGTTTTAATCATCCAAAGCTCCACGTTTGCGGATGGGCCACGGTTTGGCCTCTTCTGATCTAAGTCTTGTAACAATAACTTGTTCTCTACTCGAGATCTTATGTGGATAAGTTATCTCCTTGTTGGATTCCATTTCTTTAAAGAGGAGGTTGATGCATTACATCTTTCTTCGAGCAGACGAATATCCCAGTGGTTTTACTGCACGGGGGCCTCCAGCAAGGCCGCTGTGTCTGTAAGCTCGTTACCCAAGATGCCCGCTTGAGGCGGGATCTAGCTGATGGTGATTTCATGGTTATTTCCTTTTATCTTCCAAAGATATTCTGATTTCGTTGATGCAACCACTTCTACATCGGTTGCTGGAGAGTGAAGTTGATCGCGATAAGCTAATCGATCAAAATCAAAGTATTATTGGATGGGTGGTCATTTTAATAACCTTATACCATCAGAATCGCATGTTTCATCCGTTGTGGATGAAACATTGTTGTTTATTGCCATTGTAGAGGCTAAATTCAGCTGAGCTCAGCTAACATCCTACCCCATCATTAGGCTTTGAACCATCTGTGAAAAAAATTCTACGTTAATTATATTTTTCAAGAAGAGACTTAATCTTATCCTCCCATAAGCTCTCATCATTGTGCTTAAAATTAAGGAGTTTTTAGGAGTGTATTAATTGGAAGAGGTGATAATTTCCAGGGAGGAACTTGGGGGAAATGTTTGATAGGTCAATTATGCTCTTCAGGAGTAGAGACTTGAGCGTATGGAATGACATCGGTTTCGATAGGTTGAAAGGGTCGGAGGTCATCACCTGGTCCGTGTTGGATGCTACACTGCCTCTAAATGCGTATGTGAGGACAGTTTCTTTCGAGAGGCGCCATTGCCTTCCCTTCTCAGACTGTCAATTGGGGGGATTGAAGGCACCCCATTATAATTCTTGAGGCCTGGTTTGATATTAAGTCTTTTATCTACTGAACCGTATATGCGTCCTATGTAGTCAAGTTTTGCAAGGTTGTTGATTTGTTTAGTGAGAGAATCCCAAAGTTCTCCGTTTTAGCTGCTAATAATTTAAAATTCATTAGTCGTTTTTTTGGCTTCATGGACTAAATAGTCTTATATGGCCTAACACAATTTTAGAATAACAATAAATCATATATTCTATTTAAATTATTAGCACGATTCTTCACATTATTAGCCGAATTACACGATCTGATGTGCAACGTTTCGCACATCAAACTTGAATAATATTTTTATTCTTAGTGTAAATCCTTTACATTTTGCCAATAGAAAATTAAATTTACTTAAATGAATATTTTGAAACGACTCAATAATTTTGAAATTTTAAAAAAATTGTTTTTATGCTCATTATACGAGCTATTAAAGAGAGCTTTGTTTGCCCCATGTAAGTAAAGTTTTGCGATCTTCTTCCTTGGCACTGCTGCCCATACATGGCCTTGGCCTACCGATTCGACTGCGGGACTGCATGACACATTCCGAATTTGGAGTGATACGGGGTCAGCATTTCGATTCTCCAGCAGTACCATAATCCAGGTCTTCGTGACTATGACGACACAAACAGGATTCGAAGACGAGACCACAGGAGGTCAGCATCTAAACATTAGAATACGTAAATAAGTCTGAAGTAAAATTTAGTAAAGTAAAAAATTACATTTTTAATGCTCTTTTTTATTTGATTACTATGTTTTAATATTTTATTTTATTAAAATATATTTCTTATAAATTTGGTGTATGACTGTATTACACTATCACAGCCGTAGGAACAGGAAATAACTAGTTCTGAAATAAACGTTGACAACGGCCAAGGCAAACATTTGTATTTCTTATCAAAAGTAAAAATTATGGTCTTTACGTCCTGCCTTCCTTTTCAAAATCAGTTAGTACGTGTAAACAGTCGTTAGAAACGTCGTTAAAAGTTTTGTAACCTGAGGTTCTGTTATTACCGCGGAAAATTAATGTTTTAACGGTATGAATGAACTCACCACCACTGAAAAATAGCCAGTTGTGAGGAAAATTAATGGCTTTGTTTTACAAAATAGCTGTCTGTGTTACTCTTTCTAAATTGCGTCTATTAATGAATGGTACGTCCGTGAAGTGAGGCAAGTTTACGTACTGCATGACCCACGATGGAACTGCAGACGATTGTTTCTAATTATCTACACGAGAAAATGTCTGGCGTCATATTTAAAAGATATACTGGGAGACATTACCTGTATTTGCGTAAATGTTTTTTTATATTTGATACGTTAAATTCTTTTACTATTTTTTTTATTTCTTTATAACTTTATGTTTTCCATTAACAGCACGAAGCGTTTTCCCGTAATTCAATCCAAATCACAGTTCCATCTTAACGTCTGTATTGAAATCTTGACGACACGGAGGACGGGAACTGGTGTAGGGCGTTTAAACCCTTTTTTCCTATGCATATAAATAGAGGTTCAACAAAATATTTATTTTTGTAAAAAGGAGGAATAATTTGTGGACTCATTCCGCACAAATTTTTATTAATCATTCACTATGTAAAATCTATCTTCTCAGAGAAGCGCAAAGAACTTAAATTTCTCTGAGGTACGCTCGCTCGTCAGGTGCGTATTCAATAATGGTCTTCATAGTTAGGGATGGAGCCTTTATAACCAAAAATTTTACCTGTTGAATCTTCTCCTGATAACGCCGGACGCGGGGAGTGGTTTCAAAAAATAAACTGGAAGAAGTCTCTAGTGGAGACTCCTCCTTCTTCCTTAGCTCTATTGAGAGCGTAGGCCTACCGGGTCGACATCTTACGTGACACATTCCGAATTTGGAGTGAAACGTGGTCAGTCTTACTTGCGGTCTTCGTGATAATGACGTCACTAAACATCCAAGCCCATGTTATGATTCGAACCCGGGACCTCTGGGTTGCGAGACAGACACGCTAGCCAATAGGAGTTCGGGGGAGACTCCTTTAATAGTATAAAATGTGATTTAAAAATAACCAAAACGTTTAATTAATTGAAAGCCAATGAAAGGAGTGGTTAGATTCAGAGCAGATTGGGAAGATTGGCAAGCCGACTTCGGCGATCAGTTCGTGACCGATGAGAGATGCCGAAACCATTCTACTACAGGAACCGGCTCCGTAGAGATTCACGTGAAATTATATCAACGAGTGTCTCCGACAACGCATAGTGAATAACATCATCTAACTGTTTTCTTAATTGAACGCCAATCCCGTCTCAGCGTCTAATTACTTGCTTTTGACTTTTTAATTCCTAGAATTCTGCTCATGTTCCCTAGAGAGTAGCCATTCAGTGAGATTCTTTTTGTTTTCCTTACTCCGGCTGGTATTAATTATTTTCGTTTAAATGCATAAAAAACTTAATTTCAGTCCGTATAAAAAGGAATACCTGTAATCTAAACAAACATATGTCTTCATTTCATCGAATTTGTAATTAAAGAGAGTCTTTATATAATTATTATTCTAAGAATGAAATAAAATGTCTTAATTTTAAGAAAAACTTAATAAGTGAAGTGTTGAAAGACTTCAATAGCGCACGTCTATGAAGAAACGTTTAAAACTTACTATCTACTGCATGCTTTTTTGTAAACTTCATTTCAACATTATCCATTCTTATAAATATATATACTGTAACAAATCAACGTCTTCTCATTCGCTTACAAAGTACAAGTTCATTATTTATGATTTTCATAAGAAGGGATTTTTAATACATTTACAGAGAAACTAATTAAACAGTTATAGCATAAGATTTAGATTTAATTTATACACCTTGTGGGAAACAATCTAAGTGAACTATTCTTCTCACTCAATTTTTTTCTGGTTTGAACATTTGATTTTTAGGCTCTGATCCGCATTGCTTTTTCTGGCGATTTTTCGGAAAGACTTCATTCTCCAGCTAGAAAAATAGGAACAGTTGTACCAAAACATTTTAATCAATCTGGGAAATTCTTTCATTAGTTATCCCCTAACTTCGCGGTGAACAACCTTTTTGTGTATATAAAAATATGTACAGTTGGCCACGGGTTAAAAGAAAAACAATTAATAGATGAAGTATTTATTTAAAAATTAGAAGGTGCAGATATGTAAGCATACATAGTGTTGGTATCACGTATAATAAAATAGTAGTGTCATAACTCTGATCGGAAACTTGGGGATTGGCTTTATTTTGCAAGAAGTTAAATACTTGGCGAAAGTGATGTAGTTGCTACGCGTAAGGAGCTTTCCAAATTGTTGTCAATAATTAGCAATAGGTACTGCTTAAGAAGGGCGTCAATTTACGTATAAAATTAATTAGACTTAGACATTAAACTATGGAAACGTCGTCGGAATTGCCGCTGCGGGCCGTAATGATGATCCGCAACAGAGAAACTTTTCACGAAGGCCGGATGTGGCCCGCGGGCCGGGGATTGCCCACCGTATTACTACATCTAGTGTCGAACAATAGTAGTGCAAACCAAAATCACAATCTTATCATTCCGGAAATGTGAAAATGGTCGCACTATCTCAATCTGTGAAACTGTTAACAAATACATTTCCCCAAAGCTATTTATAAATGCTGTATTAACTTTTCACTGTCTGCAACTCGCTACGTACAGCCGATTCTACGAAATTTGGGATGGAGCTAAAAGCGTTTACAACTTGTGAAACGTTCCTTGTATCAAAATACTACCGGAAATAAGTTTAACACCAACGTTTGTTCTGTAAAAACTAATCCGAATAAATTGGCCCAATGTTAGTGTGTTAATTTGAAATGTGGTGCTATAGGAGAAATCAGATGGGTGGATAGAATCACTAACGAGGAAGTTGTAAGCAGAATAGGGGAAGAGCGAACGATATGGGAGGCGTTGACGAAGAGAAGGGATAGATTAATAGAGGGAAGTGTGTAGGGTAAGAACAGAAGAGGGAGGAAAAGGATGGAACGCGCTAAGTAGATTATGGAGGGCTGTGGGATATAGTAATTATGCGGAAATGAAACGGCTTAACGTGGAGGGTAGCATCAGACTGAATACCACAACAAATAAAACAGTTCAGGATATTTTGTACGTCAAAAAAATTCATCTGATTTCCCGTTCGTAACAATATACTGTATTGTAATTTGTAAATTTAAAGAAACGTTATGAGACGCTTCCTTTCCCCTAAACCTGTCAAAAGTAGATGGGGAATATGGTTGAAAGCAAAACAGATGAGTCAGACAATCTCAAATATACTTGAACATCAGGATAAGTTTCTACGTTCCTGACGTAGCAGAAGTGCAATCACTGAGGATACTGATACATTCATCATGTAACCAGATCTTGAAATAGAATGTTTATCATTAATAGCATCGATTGCCAAGAATAAAACTTCTTATTATTCGATGGAAATATGTGGGTTAGCTTTGAGTACAATAACCCTGCAGACTACTGTAGAGCAGGATGGATATTTTAGTGAGACCGATAAGTTCCAGTGTGGTCCGGTTCCGACCAACGTAGCTATCGTATCGTATAATCGAACTGCGCAGTTGATATTCCTTACTCTCGACGGCACGAAAAATCCCTTTCAGAGATATACATTATCCAGCGATTGTATACGTGATGCATTAGCAATGGATTGGCAATTGAGTGCATTAGAATGATGATTTTGAGGAATTCGTTTTTATTTATATTTTTTAACATTTCACATCTTAACGAAAAATAAAACATGAATCATCGTTAATTTTTTTTTAAATTTGTAAAATCAGTATTTTTGGCTTGACCTCTGCGTTGTTCTGTTCCACTAAACGAGTCCCGAATGTCGGTAACTACATTCCAATGCGCATATATTGCTATTCTGTTACATCCGCGTGATGACATTTCAAAAATTATTTTGTCGTATTGGAAAGGTTAGAAATGCTAAATAAGAACCGCTGATTTTGAGTTGGTGTGGCGTGAGTGTGTCTGTTGTTTTGCACATAGTTTGGCACAGAGGATGAGTGATGCGTTTTGCCAGTGCAGGCAGAGACGGCGCCGGACTAAATTTAATATTGTCGACGTGGACGTGGAACAAGGTCGACAGCCAGGTGTCCGCAGAACTCTACACCGTCCAAATGAATCACAACAATACAGGGATTGTTGTGCATTGTGCCTCGGCGTCGGTTCCCTCTCAGGCAGCACGACCTAATGACGCCTGAACTCTTCATAGGTAGACTGACAAATCGTGAACAAATAATTTGGGTAGCAAATGGAATCCTACGATCTATGGTATATATTAACTATCTGGATGTCCGGCGATTCCTGGGAATTCATTTAAATTAGCACACAACATGGTATTAAACCACCAGCGAGAGGATCATATTTTTGAAAATTCACCTTTTCACCACCCTACTTGATAACGTCACAACCACCGCGATGACTCAGTATCTTAATCGTTTTCAGAAATCGACTCACCTTAAATAAGAACATACATACAGAAAAATACTCAGAAACAGTCAATTATATTTATAAGGACAAGATACTTAAACCATATCGTGTAGCATGAAACAATGTGTGTAAATACGTCGTGAAAAATAAACGTACCTCAATCATGCCTGTCACGTATAAAACATTTTTCATACTTATTACCTCATTAAAAGTATCATTACTTAAGTAAAATGATGATTAAATTTACAGTGCTATATCTCGCTTGTCAAATATATTCTCTTTGGTCTGACTTATCTGAAAATATGTATTAACCTTACGTAGCCTGACAAACGTGAAATAACCTATACGAATAAATAAAATTGAAGTGTCTCTCTGTCTGTCCGTCCGTATGTTTGTCTGCAATAGGCTCCGAAACGGCTCAACGGATTTCAATGAAAATTTGAGGGTTTAAAAAATGAGATTTAATTTAATATTTTAATATATAAAATATAATATATTTAATTTCGAAGATATTAATTTAATATGAATGTAAATAAAAGTATTAATTCTACTGGAAGATTTCTGAGAATTGCCGCGGCGTGTAAACCAACTGCGAGTTACAAGTCCTGTATCATTCATCCCACTTACTATCTATTGTTGCCACAGGCTGAAAAAATTATCTTCTTTGGATAGTCGACACAATCTATACATAAATTGATAAATTGGTTTTATTTCTCGCGTCAGGAAAATTTTAAAATTAAGTAATAAGAAAATAATAAAGGAAACTATCCAGTTTGGTGTAATGTGAGTCGCTGTGTTACATTATGACATTTAATATGCATTTTAAGTAACAATTTAACCATTAAGGGTGGAGGGGAATTTTTATTCTGTTAGAATACTGAAAATATATCTCTTTATGCTATTGTACCTGGGAATATTTTTGACACTCTAGATACTGGGAGTGTATTTGAGGTTCATATTGTGACGGTTTCAATGTGGGTTTAGTTATGCTTTGAGCAAGAATGAAATAATGTACCGGGATAATATAAATATATACCTGGCCAAAGCCGGGTTCCCAGGTAGTTCTTAAATGTAACTAATATTTTGTAGAAGAATGACAATAATGGTAAGATGTCGCCCGGACCCAGGACTCGAACGCAGTTCCGAGTCTGGTCGACATTTTTTCCATTCTTGTCTTTCTTTTAACTTGATCTATACGTTCGTTACGTGAGGTTCAATTGAAGCATTTCTACTTGCTTTGACTTAGATCAATTTACACAATGCCCAGTCTTCATTGAATTGCAATAAATTAAATTGTGAAGAATGTGATTTGTAAATTCTAGGTGAGTCTCTCTTAAGCCTTGTTTCGCACTTGGTAAGTAATTTCGTCGAGTAGCGAGTAATTCAGTAACTTAACGTGTCTGAACAACAATGTAGTCGAGTACTTGTTTTTAAGTTACGATACGTTTAATTTTTTTTTGGCGCAGATTGCGGATAAACATCCCGCTTTGCAGGCTTCGTGAGGGCATAATGTGTCCTTTGTATGTCTTTCGGACAGGTATAGTAAATCATAAGAGACAAATCAAAATTTTTGAGGCCGCCTCTGTGGTCTAGTTGCATCGCATCACAGAGATCTCGGGTTCTATTCCTAGCATGGGCTTGGGAGTTTGTGAGCATTTTCAAGTACCCTGACTTAGTACACCCGAAGTAAAATCAATAGTAAGTCGCTTATGACCTTGTTGTTGGTGCGACTATAAAATAAGATTTTTTAAAATAATTTTTAGAGCAGAAATTGACACTTGGGACTTGTTTTTGAGAAAAAAATCTTCCAAAGATCAACATAAAACTTTCCTGGGCAGTTCACATCGTTACATCAATATTTCATAGCAATTGGTTGACTGGTATATGAAATCATAAGGGACAAACATAAAGTCGCAGATCAGAGGATTGACGTGGGACGTTTTTGGGCTGAAAGCTGGGAGGAGGGAAGGAGCCTAAATCTCCAAAAGATCGACAGAATCCTTCTTTGGGGTGAACAACACTGACCACATAATTTTTTACGTGTTTCGGATGAATGGGGGGGGAAACCTTTTATCAAATCACATTGTGTTGGAACAGGCCCGGTATATAATCCCTGGAGCAGGCCGTTATCATTGCATTTTATTTACATAGACAATTTACTGAAGCTGATATGAACACAATTTGATTGTCGACGGACACGTCAAGACACAGAATCTGGTAGAGATGTCTGGCATGAAGCCAGAGAAATGTTTTATCTCCGAGGCATCGGGGTCTACCCCAAACGCGGCCGCACTTTATGGAGTACCTACGCGAGATATTTTTAAGACCCAACCCACAGGTGCGCCTCTGTCGGCGATGTTCCGTTCCACTTATAAGACACGACCCACTGGTTGCAAAGTCCACCTATTACGTATTGAAAACCTCAGGGAGTCCGTCTGCAATAATATCAGCTTTCCCTGTGCTTGATGACGCATTACAATACACAGAGCTGTGTTTGTATTGCAGTTGCCGATGTTTTATAGATATTGTCAGCTACGGAAACAGAGCGTGCGGTTTATTACGTCAACAATGTGCGTCAGCTCAATTAGTATTTTGATTGTGTCAAAAGGACAAACAGAACGTTCCCGTGCCTTGTACAGCGTAATTTTAATGACTCTGGAAGTAAATAATTTAAAACTAATAAAGGTGGGTAGCGTGTAACTTATTATTTTCTGTTCAAATTTCTAATGACTATTTATTATCAAATGATTTTATAAAAATATTTTTTTAAATAGTATCTGATAATTCTGCTCTTTAACTTACATATAGAACAGGCGAAGAAGAAAGTTAATACTGAATATGTAAAACGAATCATGTTGAAAAATGAAGAAATAAAAACTATGCGGTTTGACGACGATATTGTAGTATTAGGGGAGTCAGAAGAAGACTTGCAAACCGTAATAAATGTCATGAACGCGGTCCTTGAGAAAGAGTACAATACGAGGATTAGTAGAGGGAAAACCATCTATGTAGAATGGGAAACAGTGGAATAACAAAGGCTGTTAGATTGGGAAGGGATATTTTGAAGGAAGTTAAGGAATTCTGCTACTTGGGCCGCATAATAAATAGGGCTGTTAGAAGGATAGTAGACATAAGGAGTAGGATAGAACAGGCAAGGAAGGCTTTCAGAAAAAAGAGAGATTTACTGACGGATATATGTAAACACTACTAAATCATACTAAAAGTGTTCGTATGGAGTGTCATGTTATATGGGTGCGACACGCGGACCTTATAAGTTGCTGGAAGGTGAAGAATGGAATTCTTTGAAATGTGCTGCTGTAGGAGAATGCTGAAAATCAGATGGGTGTATAAAATCATTAACGAGGAAGTTCTAAGCAGAATAGAGGAAATGTGAACAACATGGTAGGCGTTGACTAAGAGAAGGGATAGATTAATAGGCCATGTTTTGAGACATGAGGATCTCGTATATTAGAGGTAAGTGTGTGGCAGAAGAGGGAGGCCAAGGTTGGAATACGCTAATTAGATCAGGAAATAAGTGCGACGTGGTAATTATGCAAAAATGAAAATGCTTGTGCAATATAGGTTAGCATGAAGGGTTGCATCAGACCAGTGTTAGGATTGAATACCCCAACAACAACAACAATTGTTAAAAATTTTATTCGGAATATTGTTTGTTCAGATATTTGTAGGATATTTTCATGGAGGAAAAGTCATGATATATAGTCTTGAGACAAGTTAAGTGGAAGAATGACACTTTTTTACGTTTATTTTCGGCTATTAAGTGTCTTTATGTATCCAGAAGTCCACGATGTAATTGTTGGTTTTACCACTTGCTGTGCGGATGTTTCCTTTTCACAAGAAATGGCTACTTGCGTCACATATCTTTTCTGCGCAGTTCTTTGGAGGACGAAACATCAGTTAAAAGAGACCGATGACAAATAAATATTGTTTACTGCTGAACTTTGTAACCTAATTAATTTGTCTACACGGACGTCTATTCGAACACTTATTACTTTTAAGAGTCAATAAGTCGTAAGATAAATCTTAACGAAGAAGACGTCTGACATGGAAATTCCGTGAATAAAATGATAGAATATTTCAATTAAAATGAAATTAATGTCTGACTTTAAATGATTAGAAAACTAACTTCAAGCATAATCTTTATTTAGAAAACATTAAAAGTTACGTTCCTTGCAGAAGTTCGAAAGTCTACTCAACGCTTCTTCTCTTTAGTTCAGGGATCTCTTCAGGTGTTATTTAATATTATTTGAATATATAATAAAAACATAGAACGCCAAACAAATAGTCACTATACTTAATAACCGTGAGTAACGATTTTCGTGAATCGCTCGGTGAAGCACGGAAACGCTCGGCTTTAGCTTCGTCAAAGAAACGCGTTGCAGGATTTACACTTCCATCCAGTTCTCTATAATAATAATTACGTTATATAACTTACTGTTTATTATTAATTTTAAGGTGATTGAAGTACTTCGAAGTAGTTAATTAATACTTCTCTTACATACTATAAGCTATAAATTATAATAGCGTTCATACCTAATATTTGTTGTTTTGTTTTAGGCGGTTGAAGGTAAGTGTTGCTTAATACGTCTGTAACCGTAACATACTCAAGAATACTCGTGATTACTACATAAACTACTTTTCGGACCATCCAAACATAGCAGTTTCAATTCAATAGATTATAAACCTACTTTAAATGGAGGATCCGCTATAAAGAAGAAGACTCATGGTAAAGGTTCTTTTGGGGTAACAGGCTACATGAAGGTGATCTAAAAATAGGCCACTCCCATTAATAGCTTAGGACGGAAATTGAAAAGGGGAATGTGGAAGGTAGAGCAAGGTAGCCAAAGGTTGACTAGGGCCCTCGGGTTATAGTTTAATGATTCTACCCGGTGTTTCACCTAAAGAGATGCAGGGAAAACCCTAGAAAACGTGCATCAGGTAGGTCGGGCATTTGGTACTATTCTCACGCCCTTCCGAATGACGGGAAAAGAGTTTGCTGTGGGGTCGCAGCATTCCCTTCTCCCTGTCTTCACCAGTTTCAGGAGGAAGTTGGCCGACTGAACCAGTGGGATCAGCGGTCAACTCTTACCATATGCCCAAGGTCTTCGACCCCAGTACATACATATTCCTCCTAAAATAGGTGATGTACCTGCAATTGCACAAACACACTGCGAGTTATAATGGATTCTAAGGTTTCCCTACATAAGCCATTCATCGAGAGATTTCTGTCTAATGAAATACTGTAGCGGGAAATGAAAATGAATTCCAGAGCATCGCCGTCAACAAGTTACTATTCTACAATAGTCTGAAGGTCCTTTTAAATTAGAATTCGATTAACTGTATAAGGTAATATAGGAAGTGGTTGCAATTATTTCCGATAATCGACGTACTACTGTAATCCAAAATCTCTTTGAAGAATCATAAAGTTAATATGAACGATGTTTGACTTTACTGTTTCCTTTTTTTCAATTTATTAATAAATTTTTTATTTTGTTAATCGGAGTTCTCCTCGTGGAAATCGTCAATTTGCAGCTTCTTCCTTACTGAAAACGCTGTGAGATTAACTGCGATCCAAATGCTTATCGATCCTATCTGGCCTCAAGCTGGCACGTTGTCAAACTAATCAAAACAATTCACAACGTCAAAGTTAAAAATTACTCATTTTCCGTAGAGTGATTCCACGTGGAAAACTAATTATAATTGGGCAACTAAAGATTAATTATGCAGTATTGCCGAAAAAACTCCAGTTTTTAATTACTAAATATGAATAACAATAGATACTACCTCTTTTAACAGACAACTTTACAAAATGGAAATTTTGTTTTATTAAAAACCACAAAGATCCTACAAATAAATTGTCCACTGCCAATGCTGTAGGCAAAATTTAGTGTTTTATTGTAATACAAGTTAAATCGGCAACACATAAAAACTTTGAATATTATAATCAAAGAATGTCAGACTTGTTTTAATCTTTCTGGCTGTAACAATGATCCGATCATCAAACATTATAGTGATTTCAAAGATTTTTACAATACTTTTATTTTAGACAGAAAAATATTGATCTCAGAGATGTTACAAACTAAAAATCATCCAGAAAAAAGTTAATATTAAATGTGATACAGATAATCTTAGTAACCTTTAAGATGTGTTATTTTAGTTCTTTGATCTGGTCTGCTTTATCTTTGGTGTCATCCTGTTTCAAATATTGTCAGTTTCACATAAGAAACATTTGAGAAAGATGCTAAGCACGAATCGAAACGTCTAATCTAAATTTATTTATAAGTTCACACCATTCTCTTTAGTTTTCTATAGATATCTATAGTTATTAATACCGGAGACGTTATTTTTTCAATCATTAATGTTTTTGTTTATTGTTGTAGTATTCAGTCCTTAGGCTGGTTTGATGCATCCATACATGCTAACCTACACTGTACAAGCATTTTCATTTCTACATAACTACAACAGCCCACATACTCCATAATCTGCCTAGCGTATTCCATACTTTGCCTACCTCTTGTGTTCTTACCTCACACACTTCTTCCTAATTCTAATATTACAAGACCCTCATGTCTCAAAACGTGGCCTATTAATCTATCCCTTCTCTTGTTCAAAGTTCTCCAAGTTGTTATTTCTTTCCCTTTTCTGCTTAGAATTTCCTGGTTAGTTACTCTGGCCACCCACCCATCTGATTTTCACCTTTCTCGTATAGCCCCATATTTCGACAGCTGCAACTCCCATCGTCCACGTTTCGCACCAATATAACGCCACACTGTATACGAATATTTTTAGCAATGTTTTCCTAGTATTCATAGTTATTAATATTAAATATTAATATATTAATATTACCCGTAAGTAAGTTCCTCTTTTTTTGCGATAGTCTTCCTTGCCTGTGCTATCCTACTCTAGTTATTACGCTGCCCAAGTAGTAGAATTCCTTTACTTCATCCAAAATACCCCTTCCCAATGTAACAGCCTTTGTTGCAGATTAGGGAGAATGTGGTATGTGGCAGTTATGCAGCAGTGAAAAGGCTTGCGAAAGACCAGTCTTGGGAATTAAAACAACCACAACAACAATTTATAACACTACGATCTCTTCGTGAGTGATTAAACAGTTATAGTATTCTAAATGTACGCTATATTTTGAAACTTTTTGTGTATTTTAAATGAACGTTTTCCTTCCTTCTTTGTAGTTTATATCTGTATATATCTTCGTGATGTCACCAATATGTGATGATTTATAAATGAATATTATTGGTTTGCGAAATGTTTATGAGATGCGGGACAATTAAAGCGCTTTACACGTTGTGCTGTGACAGCTGCCTGGCTTATTTTGTCCCAGCCTTGACCTTATTGCGCTTCGTTCCGCTCCCGTATTTAGGTCGCCATCTCGACGTGCCATTTCACGTAGGTCCGTATTAATCATTAATAACATCAAATCCTAAGAATAGTTGCGTTTTTCCTTGCCTTGCATCATTGTTTCAAATATTCAAAAATATTTCTCGTCAACAATATGTCGGTTATATTAGTGGTTCGTATTGTGACGAAACTTTCCTTTTCGTCGTCTTAATTTAGTTCAGACCTCTTGGGTTCCCATTTGGCAGCGAGGGGTTAGCGAAAATCAATCCTACAATACTAAATTATCGAAGGTTTATTCACGCGAATAAAAGAATCTTTTAAAAGTTCATAGAAACTAGTACAAATCTGGTACACAATTTCAGACTAGACCGCTGTTCCCTTTCCAGGGCAACCCTGGAGGAGGCTGCACTCGACCGTCTAGGCCGAAGTCCTAATCCAGGAGGAAGGATCCTCGTGGTTCTGCTCTAGCCACAAGCTCACTCCGCTCCACTTTTCCTTCTACGTAACGGGGCATCTCGGTTTCCTGGCCACCAGAGCGATATTCTCCATGTAATGACGTGGCGACGAACTCAGGCACCGAGGTTCGTAGGACGGAATTAAACGGCGGGCCACGAAGGTTAGGTGGACGCAACTGTAACGTCACAGCATATAGTTACCGACCGGTTCGAGTGTCTTATTTTGGAGATCTTTGTCACATTTATTTTAATTCCACACATTTTTGGGAACTCCTGTTTTCCTGTAACTGATGAAGAGATTAAATTTCCTTATTGCTCTTCACATGCACGTATCACGTTGCAACAGTTGCTTTCGCAAATCAACTTAAATTTCTGACTTCATTATTTCCTCGTTCTTATCGTTCCGCTCTAGTGAACGTTAAAGCAGACATGAACTTGATACTTTGTGATTATGGTATGGACGGTTAAAAGCAGTAAGTACGTCTATATCTGAAACACTGCCGCATTCTATACTTAATCGTCTTTGTCCATAAATCCGTCGCGTCTGAACTTCCCGGATGAAATATTACAATTTGTACTGGCTTACAGTAATTATTTGCTATTCACGTGAGGAAAAGAATGTCTTATATTATTAATTAAATTAAGTACCTATAAATTATAGTTTATATTTGCCAAATACAGCATTCAATTCGACAATGTCTTGGTCAGTACGCGGCATCGAGAGCGTCACAGTTTACGTTTTCACGTCTCTCTCTACCTAAGCGTGATGACTCACAGTACAAGCAATCTATTCATCTAAGCTTGTGACTACTGTGATCGGAATCGATAGCTTGTGATAATTTATCTTAACTGAGTAATTGGAGTAAAAGTGCGCGTCTGTGGGGCAAATTGCGCCTTGCGAACTTTCACCCCATGAGGCACTCTTAGCTAGCAGCAAATATTGCCATCAATGAAGAATAATTTTAAATGTGTCATTTATCACGTCACACACCAGAAAAGAGTTTATTAAAATGTCTTAAGAATTATTTACTCAAGTGTATATCTAGTTATCAAATACATTTTGCAAGAAATCAAAATATTACATCAGATAGACAAAAAAATTAATCTTACTTCATGGTTTCAACGATATTCGCACAATAACCACGTCTACAGCCAATCCGCGATGACACCTTGGAGGCTCAGTCAGTGTTGCCACTATAACGTTATTGAAAAGTACTTCGCACTTTTACGCCACTCTAGTCTACCCCTGATAGAGTCGTCATTATTGTCCTGATAAAGGTAAAAGGATTCCCCGTTTCCTAAGCAAGTCCAAAACTCTCCCTGTACCTTATAATAGAGAAAACTTCTCTTCCGGGTTTCTTAAGAGAGTACAAAACATCAACGATAGCCTAAAAATACACCGAATATTATAGCTTGTGTGGGTGTTTTTCCCATCCGGTGTTTGTCCTGAATTTTAAGTAACGTGTGTACAAAGTTTTCATCCACACACCAACGGAGCTGAAGTACAACTTTAGTTGCACATGGAATGTTGGAAAAAGAAACTCAGTGACCTTCATAACTCCGGAATCCCGTTATTTTCGCGTTTGAATCCTTGTAAAGAGTTAACTAAGATACATTCTTTTTATAACTGTGGCCTTTGTTATATAGATATAATAGTTAAAATTGAATTTGACATAGAGTATCTGCTTGAAGGGAGGCGCTGACGCCACGTACACGTCATGGCATATGGACGTCTTATACAGATCACTTATAAACAATAGAATGGGCTGCGATTGTGCCGCAAAGCCCCTTGTCTCGCCCTTTATTTTAAGCGTTCTGATTGGTGGATTCAAGGTCACACATATCAGGGGAAATGACAGTCAAACTCCAGTTAATTTCTAATCCAAGTATAACTTTATAATCTATTACTCAACAAAGTATGAAATAGAAAGAGGAAAAGTATTAAATTTAGTTTGTTCGAAAAAAAAGTTATTTGATTCTCGTATCTCTCTATTGAATAATATTTTCGAAACGTTTGCTCCTTGGAGTTTTCATAATTATTTTTGGTACATCTGTATTTGCTATAAGTAAATTTATACTCTAGAAAGTCATTAGTGTTCATAGAAGTATGCTCTAATATTTAAAGAACGTTCATCACGATAGTGACATTACATGAAAAATTCTGAATAATAGTATTTTATTGTTTAACAGTTGTTATGTATTCAGGTCCGTGACCTGTAGTTTAAATAATGATAATAATATGAGAACTAAAACATTTTCCTTAAATGAGGCTCTTCAGAAAAAAAATAGGTTTGACACTTCTGACCTTAAAATATTGACACTGTACTAAATATGTTTACGTACGTTACTCATCCGTTTAGTAGAAATACTGTTAAAACTTAGACGGAATCACGAGCGTAAACACACACGGTTCTCTAATTTATTCCTTACTTTATTTTATTTAATGGTTGCCAAGCTTATATTGTAATTTAACCTCATTAAGCCTGGAAACGTTAGGGTGTAAATGTTTTTTCAATTCTATATTTATGTATCCAAATTTTATAAAATATCGTATTTTATTATTAACGTTATAAAATTTTGTTAATTGTGTCCCACTGTTGTAATATTTCATTTAATTAGCTGGGGAAAGTTATAATTTAAAAGAAAATAAATGGGACTGAAATAAATAAATTTATTTAACAGAAAAAACTGACAAGCGACACTTATGAAAAGAAAACAAAATGAATTAAAATAAAAACTGTTGAGCACTTGGAATTTATAAGGAATTTAATTGACTGTTAAAATCAGGGTCACCTTCGGGGTGAACCATGTAGAAGTTAAGTGTTTGGCAATTAGGACTGGCAATGTGAAACTGTTATCATCATCAGCCGAACAACTCTTTTAGAGTCCTGGCTTACCGTATCAGTCTCATCCACTCTGCCTCATCCAGGGCTACTGTCCGCCATTTCCTAATACCAAACTTTCTTGCATCACTGTTGATGTCATCTATCCATCTAGCCCTTGGTATCCCCTTATTCCTCTTGCCGCTTGGTTTGTACAGTTAATAATTTAGCAGGGATTCATTCGATTCTTCTTAGATGTCGCGCCCAGCGCATTCTTGACACTCAGATTGTCGAGGATAATTTTTGTTCATTATACAACTCTTACAATTCTGCGTTATGCAGATTTCTCCAAATTCCATTTTCTTGCACAGTATTTTTCTTTCAAATGTATCTAGTCTCGTCTCATCTGCTTGTGAAGGTACCCAACACTCCGCTCCATATGTCACCACAGGTCTCACTAGGGTTTTGGTCAGCATTTTCTTTGTTGCTCTGGACAGGAGTTTTGACTTAAAATGATGTAAAGCTGTTTTAAATGTTAAATTAACGATACCGAAAGGAATGCTGCTGCTGTTTCATGGTGTCTGTCGGTCATGGCGATGCCTCTGGGCGTCTTGGCTGGCGAGATGAGCAGAGCGGCGATGTTGGATGAGCCTCGAGGATGTGAACTCGGGACGGCATTGAGCTATAGCTGTTCCTCAGCTCCCGTTGACGTACCCTGGGTGGATATCATCACAGAATCAGCGTTCTGTGACCTCAATTTGTATATCTCCTCGATCGCTACTCAGAACTCAGTAGTTCAACTTTGCACTACCTCGTGGCCCGTCATTAAATAACCCTGTGCTGTAAGAACCCCCTTCCACATTTCCACTTTATCTTCCATTCTACTGGTAAACGGCGGACGTAACTATGACTCACTAGGGCAATGGCCATTGTTGTGTTCGGGGTCATGACATCGATTCTTCTTACTTCTGTCGTTTAGTAGTCAACCTTTTGGGAGCTACGATAGCACCTTCACTGAGGGGTTTGCCCTCAGGGCAAGGTTTGGTGATAGGGATGATGCAAGAAATGTTATATCCACCTAAGGATAGTGACAGAATTTCTCTGGTACGAAGAAGGTCGTGTGGTTCTCCATGTGGTCAATCTGGGAAGCAGGCATCCCGCCCTGCCCGTGACAGTAGCTGTGGTTGGCTCAAGGCGGTCATCGAGTCGAGTGACTAATGTCGGAACTGTGGGGACCGGTGTGGTGTCAGGGGTTCCTGGCTTAGTGTTGGCTTTTGCTGGCACTTCGTCTGCGGTCTTTTGGGTCGTACCGGCCCTAGCACCTCTAGTTATCCGATGATGAAACCGCCTGGCCACAAGCATCTGACAGCATTGCTCACGCTGTTAGTAGCAGGATGTAGAAAGCTCATTCTGGTTTTCGGGAATGAGCAGACTAGTTTCAAGAACCATTTAAATGCAACTCCTCCCTGCGGAGCGACCCTGAACCGAAAGGAGTAACGTGCGCAGCCGACCAATGCCGTCCTTTCGGGGAAATCGGTACCTCGGGGTGCGTTGGACCTCAGATCTATCCTTCGGAGGCCCGTAAGCTTACCCGGTGGTGGCTTGTCCACGTCCCAGGCCAACGCACGTTGGAGTTGGACTCGAGGGCGTAGTGGTTTCGCGGGCACAAATTTTCTTCAATTTTTCCCAGGGGGCCAGGACCCAAATACGCTCGTTTTTTAGCAAGTATATTTTCCCTGTTGTCTTCTTGGAGGCTTCGAAAAAAGGCCAGGTGGCAAACAATCAATATTCTATTGCTCTATATTTCCCTCTTCCTTTTCCAACAGCTAATCACTATGTATTTTAAATAATTCCCTTTGGTTGGCTTTTTCGGAGTTACCACCAATGGCAAATTTCCAGCAGTTGTGATGTACTCGCACGTTTCCAGTTGTTCATACTGGACCTGGTTTAGATTATGTATGCGAAGCTTCAAATTGGCAGGAGTCGTGAATTTATCACAGACTGTCTTACATTTAAAAGCGGACCGGCCCTGGTCCATTTGGATCAACCTAAGAGACCTCAGCGTCTTGTCACGGTGATCGGCGCACACTCACAAAAACACTTCGCATCCTAAATACTCTCCGTGTAATTTAGTTCATTAAAATAAATTATTATATTTTTCAAGGAAATCATCCATTTTATATAGAAAAAAGTGTACGAAAAAATATTTTAAATGACTCGAGATCTTTCGACTACTATCATCTTCACCGGAATTTTTAAAATTTGTTTATTGTTTTTATAAAAGAACATTTATTGTATTCACTCCTAAAAAGTTAAGTTATGAGTCAACGTAAATAGAAATTTTACTTCAAAGTTGAAATTTATTATAGGCTATCTCAACGTATTACATACTTTCCTAACATCATCGTTCTGAATATTACGTTAAAGCTTGCTCAAGATGTTCTAAAAAAATATTGGACGAAATTAATATCACAAAATTTTTCTTTATTTTGTATTGGTTATATTTGTTTCCTCCCAATATTTAATAATATATTCCTCAAGAACTGACAAAATAAAAAAGTCGTTTTTGCGAAAGAGAACCATTTTGCTGGGAATCATCCGCCATTTTGATTGTCAAAATAAGTCGACATACTTTATTTCTTCTCAGAACGAATATAATTCCAGATGTTTCGTTTCATATCTAAATATGAATATAATGAATAATGAAAATAATAAAGATTCCGTCGTTTTGTAATTGTGTAAAATAGTCGCTATTATCTGGCATATAAATTTCTACTTACCGCAACAGCTGCCTTTAATGCCTTCGTCTACTGCAGCGCTTTCAAAGGGTGTTATGAATGTAGTAAACTGTTTCTTAGTGACGCGAACAGCCTTCTTAGATCTTAAATTGTTTATTATCCTACGGCAGTAGTACTTGGCTTGATCACTCTTAATTAATATTATGAATTGTTAAAGCGGAAAAAGTGATATTATTTGATTATATATTTCGCTGCGTCTTTTGATCCGCCACTTTCACAAGTACGCTACAATCCCCTCATTTCCGTTACGACTAAAAAAATTATCCATAATTTATTTGGTGTTTGGTTATCAATAATATTAGTTTAAATTTTAAATTAAATGAGTTAACAGCCAAGCTAGTCAGAAAATTAAATTTAATGTTGTTAGGTTTCTGATTCCTCTTCTATTTATCAGTTTCTTCGGACTCGCTTGTTATTGTTGTCCAGTTTTCTGTTATTAAAAGTGTTTCATTTCTTTTTTCGTCATTCAGTCGTAAATCCATGTAACTTTGTGAATCTCGTAGTCTTCGTTGCCAGGTTTATTTATTTGTATTACACTGGTACAGTATTTAATTAGATACTAATCTCTTCCATACGAATGTTATTCAATTGGCAAAGAGCGCGTTGTCAGTCTTCTGGTTAGCCATTTGTAGATACTCATCATGATTCCAATTCCCGTAAACTATTTTCAATTCCTACTTATAGTTCAGTTCAACTAGTTCGTTCACGAACTGAACATGACTACTTGGATGCACCGACGCTGTTTGCTTTTCTGTTCAGCAGCATCAACAGGCCATTATCCCTCTGAGTGGTCCATTTCTCAGTGACAACGTTCCTACCAATATTCAGAATTTCATTACATTCCCATGCTTTTGTTTTAATCGTTCAAATATTTTCCACCATCTTTGTTGCCTAAATGCTGTGTTTTAATTCCTCTCAATTCGTATTTCATTTGGTGATGTGACGTGTTTTTTTATAATTCAACAAATTAGAATATATAGAAATTAATTAATTTTAATTTTATTTGCTCAGCTGAGCCATAACCAAAGAAATAACATAGGAACAGGCTTTAGTCAATTTAATCTAGTTTACTCAGAGCTGTATGACGTGTTTATTTATACGTATAGCAGAGAGAGAGGTTATTGCCTTTTGTTTCTTACTTTGTATTTATCCTCCTGGTCGACGGGCAATCATGGATTTGATGCAAAGGCATTTTCCGGGTCGGCAATGTGAATTACGCAGGCCTCTGATGTGGTCCAGAAACGTGTCTCCACCTTCGTTTCCTCGTTTCTCCTCTCTGACTCTCTTTCCGTTTTGCTAGTTTCTCTCTGACCTCTCACCTCCACATTTCTTTTCTGAATGCCCTTTTCAAAGTCCTCTCCACCTCGAACTCATCTCTCCTAAAAACATGATTGGTCTCCCTGCAATTCTATCTTCCCCAGGTCCTCCAATGGGGTTGGCATCTCTACCCTTCCTCTCCAAAAATTCAAAATTTGGGAGGGGACACTCCTAGCAATCTTTTGGGTCAAAAATCTTGCTGACCATGGATGACCTGGAGGTTTCGCCAAGCCGCAAAAATCTTTCCAAAGGACTGAGGCTCCTCGCGCTTGCCAGGCTTCAAGTTTATGACTGTGTTTGTTTGCCGGGTTTACCCGGAAGGGTGCCTTGCGAATATCTCAGGATCTTTTCTCTATGGAAGCTACGTACAGAATGCCTAATATTGTAAATTAATTTAAAAAGATGCGACGAAAATTTATATGTGTCACAGGGGCACCTTGAACTTTTCCCCGATCGTCACCAAAAAGACCCTTATTGTGTGGTAAATAGTAAACAGTAAATAACGGAGTCATATACGAATTGATTTTCTAATGACCAACGTTACTAACCTGCGAATCTTCTTACGGATCAGCAATGCCAAAGAATTCGTGGCCGGAGTATCTCGTCTCTGGTGCACCGTCAGCTCCTTGAGGAAGCCGGGAGCAACGTCAGATATCTGAAAATACGTCTAAACTATTCCGATATTTCTCAGGAGACGCTTGGAAAAGTGACGTCAAGCCGCCTTAATTTAGGTAGGCGATCAGATCTGTCGGATGTAGTGGGTGGACGGGTTTCATAAAAATACAGTGATCCTTATCAGTGAAGGTGTGTCGAGTTTTTCTCTTTGGATTTCGTCATTGCAATTTAGGAAAACCTTAGGAGAAACACGTAGATAGTCTGACAGTGCGCGTATCTTGATGTGTAGTTGTTAATCTGAAGAAAAAAAATTAGGTGGAATATAAAAACCATTTATCTTGCTACTTTCTTCGACCAAGTAGGAAAAACATTACTACTAAGATCAATTTCGCACAGATTTTCGCTATAAGACTTAAATCTAACATTAGGTTCTTTAAAATTCAAGTGATTATATGTGTCCAAATTTCTTGATAATATTAATCATTTAAATAAATAAATTCATAACATTCCAGCGGAGTTGCTAAAATCATCGGACGAAAAAGCAATATTGTGAAATCTAAGTAACAGAAAGAATCCCAGAAGATTTTATTAAGACGATTGGTTTGTCCGATTCTTAGCAATGGCGCTCGGTGCTCAGTTGAAGGCATCTAGCTACTGAGTAATTAACATTGCTACAGTGAGTTATTGTTCTCTGAGGATGGACGCTCCGCTCTTTATAGAACTTAGGGCAATAAATAAGTAGCGTTCCTGTATTGATCGGAACGTAGCGTGACATCCTTCAGCGGACCTTGAGGATAGCGAAAAGTAGAGAATTGTAAGAGCGTTTAAATTACAATGCGACAAGATACAACACACTACCGTGGAATGTGAAACACGTCTTGAATTTCACCTGAAACTCAACCTTCAAAATTATTTAATACACCAGAAAATTTAATTAACGTATACTACCAATTTTACAACGATTGTATTCAGCAGTGTGAATGTCCTCAAAACACCTAAGTACAGACATTTAGATTACCAAGAAAAATCTTAATAATCGTAATTTTGGAATGCCCCATTAATTAAAATATTTCATGAACTCATAAATTGTTTTCAAATACGCTTGTGGTTGATACAAAGCGGCAGATGCATATTTCTCTTAATGTATTTGCAATTGTTTGACGTACTATGATAAAGTAGGGGGGTTTGTTTTTAATGTAAATAAAATATATAAATTAAATTTTAAAAAGTTAAATTTATTCACAAAAAAATAAAACAATTACAAAAACTTAGAGTCCAATTTAAAAATTCACAACTAGCCTAATTGCATTTAGTACTTAGGGTAATTTTTGTGAGCTTATAGTGCAGCAAAAAAATCGTCATCACAGACTTTTCGAAATTGGCACTAACACACCTGAGATTTATAGTGAGTCGTAAACAGCTTCGTCCTTTGCCCAAGCCAGTATCTTGAGATCAGTCTTCCACGAATTCTGGTCGCATCTGAAGCTCGTTCCTGGACTCTGGGAAATTACTTGGACAAGACTCATCCTGCTTGCAGTTCGCCTCGTTACAGGGTCATTCTTCTTTCTATCATGCCAGCAAGATTCCTCGTTCTCTTTCCGCCTGATTACTTCAAATTTCGTTCCTGTCTGACTAATTTTTCTAGTGTCGTGACTCAAGTACCACGCACTCTCTTGACATCCTACTTTTCCAATTCCCCTTGCCCAACTGTCCCAATTTGTCCCATACATCCTCGCAGGTTATCTCGTTCATTCACCGCACCATGAGATGCATGGCGGATCAGGTGACCCTCAGCCTCCATTTAAAATCGAGTTTGGCCCGCGGTTTTTCTGCCTTATTTTTTTGAAGGGGACGCGGCCTTCAAATTCCCGGGGTCAAGGAAATGGACTCAGGTACCAGATTCTTATGTCGCCAAACGCTGTTTTTGGCACGTTCGGCATTCCGACGTCTTTCCTCTCTGGCCCCTTGGATTGTACTGAGTGTCTCCAATATGAGGAATTCTTCGCCCAATGATGAAATAAAATGGTGATTGACACATACGATATGTGATGCGGTCCTGCAATTTTCTCTCTCCAGTTCTAATTTTAATTTGCATGGAGTCCCATCTGAAATAGTACGGCCAAATATCTCTGAAGGGTGGCAGGTAACGGAAAACGTTCAAACCAGAGTTTTTAGAGTTTCGAGGGGGTCATTCGATGCCTGCATTATTTTTATATTTTATGCAAGCACAGTCATTTTTTTAATGGCATCCTCATTTTTCACCCCATGAAACGTTTTCCTCTTCATGGGTGAATTTAAGATATCCCATCATTCGTGTCATTGCCACTAATTTTACTCGAAAAATGCCACAAATACGATGGATGACGAAGGCGATTAGGGTACCAGCGACTTGACACACTCTTGAACGCTCTCCTTAAAAGAATTAAATATTGACAATTTCACCGGTTGAATACATCGCGTCGTCATACTAACTCAATCCTAGTTGAATTGGCACTGATCAGAATACAGGAATCCTCGGAGCAGTCGGAAAATTGTATGTATATTTCAATTTGATAATTCCGGTTGGTGAACAGACCAATGAGAACAATTACCCACAACATTCCACCCCCCTTGATTTTTTCGCAGACGACATCTCCTATGAAACCTCCTCTCTCATCTCCATTTCCAACCACTCCAATCAGCGCTCAACAAACTAGAGCAATGGTCCGAACAATGGCGAATCTGTATCAACCCCACCAAATCAATAACCGTCCTATTTACTCTAACAAAAAACCCTCCTTTCCAAATCCACCTCTATCTACATAAACAGAAACTACCTATCTAGGAATCATGTTTGATTGAAAACTGTTGTGGAAACCTGATATTAATGTTCTCCTCTCCAAAATAAACCAAAATTCAGAACCCTATATCCCCTCCTAAACATAAAAGCCCCTCGTACCATAAGCAGAAAACGCCTCCAACATTTCTCCAACATGCAATCAACCTGGACCGATGCCTCGTCCATGTGGGGAACAACAGACAAAATTCGAAAAAAAAAATCGAACGCACCATAACAAACTCTACGTGGTACTTTAGAAATTCCGTAATCCATTATAACATCAAACTTCCCATAGTTAACTACGTTATCTCCAAATGCATAACCTCCATAAATAAAAGCGCCCTCAACCAACCAGACCCCACGATCCAGCAATTCCATGGCAATCCTCTTCCATCTCCACGCTTCTGTCGCCTAAAAAGGCCTTATCCTTCCCCCTGAACATTCAGGCACAACTTAACCCACCTTACCATCATGCCACATCCTCAAATATCCTACAATAATCAGTTCACCGCCTGTCAATCCTAATCTTCGCACGTCAGTACAGAAAAAAAAATCCTAACCCTTCTGCTAAAGTAGGTTAATTATTGAATGAATGAATTTATTGATACTGCAATTGAGTAACACGCAGTGGCAGTTACAAAAAATAAACAATGTGAATAGTTACAAATAATAATAATAATTAAATTACATATTGAAGAAAAAAGATAAAAGTACGCATTGTTCAGATGTTTTTTCGTCACACTACACTTCACCACACTTCTTCCAATGGCTCAACAGCTCTCTTGAGGGCCTAGGCCTACCGATGCGGCTTCGAATTCACTACACTTACACTTCCTAATTCTTCCCCGAAAAACGTTGCTATTGGGAGGGAATGTTTCAAAAACTTCTGCAGGTAAATTGTTCCAATCCCTTATAGCCCGATTTAAAAATGAATATTTCCCGTTTTTCAGTTTTGAAGCTGCTGTGCCCAATTTTACAACTATGATACCCTCTTCTGAAATAATTTACTTCTAAAAACATTGACAGGATTGTTGACCTGTCTACGCTTTAATAAGAGCCCCGAGACGTTAAATTTGCTGTCGTTTTTCTAGCATATCCCAACCTAATTGATGAACCTTGTCATTTCCGTGACCAGGACACCGCTTAACAAATTTTGCCGCCCCCTCTATATACTTTCCAGTGCCTCGACCTGATATTTTCGGAACGGATCCCAACAAATACAGCCGTATTCATTATACATTCTTTTAATCTTGAACATACTGGAACAAATATTGTACCAACTTAAAAATTTATGATAAAAGTTTTTTATGAAATAATAAAAAATGCAACAATTTTCAACATCAAGGATGTTTGAAGTGAATTGTGCCTGAAAGTAAGCACTGAACATCTGTAAACGCTGATCAACTTCCACACACGTTGGCGCTATTTTTTTTGCTTTTTTTAAGAGCAAGAAAGGTATGCTAAGCAGACTTTACCTCCACGCTGTGCATTCTGGGTCACGCTAAAAAGTATGAATCTTCAATTTGACCACAGAACTCGTTTTTTGTAGCATTTTTCGTGTCTGTTCAGCAACCGGAATTATCAAATGTAAAGAAACAATATTTTCTGACTACTTCGGTTACTGTCTTTCTTTTGCCTACTTTTCTGTCCGTAATTTAAGTACTAGTTTTTACATTAAAAACAATGAATTGTTCACACTAAATTTTATTTTTGTGGAACAGATTTTAACCTTCTTTACAGGCACTACAAATTATCAATCGAATTAATAAGAGTATCTATAAATAAAATTGATATTGATCTATCTGAAATTAGACAATATAAAAATAATAATAATAAACTGTTCATGTTTTCAATGGTTTTAATTCCGCATTTGTGACTAAATACGTACTGTGTCAAAAGTAATTAGTACGGTTTGTAAATGATAAGGAAATAACTAGAAATAGAAATGCGCCTTTTGCAGAGACGACAATAGAGTTACGTCTAAATTAGGGGACTATTTATGGGCGAGGCTGAGCACAACGAGCGATGATTTATCGCAGAAAGGGCTGCAAATAGAACGCCAAACAAAGCATCTGGACACGTTCTATCAATAAACCTCGTTCCCAGTCTCCATTACGCACTCCGACAAATTTCATCACGCCGAACCTGTTCATACCCCAAGCACCTCAATAAAACCTATAATTTTTCTACTCCCATCTCTCCATCGGTGCCCGACAATATTTCACGCAATTTAATTTTTTTTATTAAAATCCTGGACAAACTTCACAGTAATCTAGTAATTAATAGTAATAATGTCTATTAAGGCAAATAGACGTCTTCAGTCGTGTTGCTGTAACCAGAAACTTTATATTCGACCATCGATACATTAGTGTCTTCAATTCAGATTTTACAGATCTAATTATGAAAATATAATACCCAGACAGTCGGAAAAAATTCATGTATACGAATAAATAAAATTGAAGTGTCTGTCTGTATATTTGTCTCGATATAATTTGAGGGTATAAAAACATGAGCTAACTTTAATAATCATGCATATTTTATTGCGTTATATTGCAGAATACATTAATATAATCAAATATAAATATTAATTCTACGGGAAGGTTTATTGGCAAACGCGCATCGAGGTCTTCAAAACGTAGATGCGGGTGCATATACTCTTTGTCTATGCTCTGAAACGGTTTCATACGTTTACAACAATAAATGGAGTGATATTATTAGTCGCTTCCCCCACTTCTCTCTCTCTCTCTCTCTCTCTCTCTCACACACACACACATGTTGCCAAAATTACGCTTGAATTTATAAATATTTACATTAAGATCTTCTGAACTCTGAAAGATATCTAAATGAAACACAAACGAAAATATAAGTTAAAATTCCTGTTTCAATCCCTGAAATTTTCATTGAAATCCGTTGAGCCGTTTCGGAGCATAAAAAGATCAAGAGTTTAGGCAACCAGCATTTACATAGGAGATTCAACCACATGAGCAAAAAGAAACCTTCCCGTAGAATGTTTTCATATTATGAGTACGTTTTTCAAAAAAATTATATTATACAAAACTTGTCCTGACAATAACGAACACAAAAAAAGAATGATCTAATTACGTGCAATGGTTTGGAAGTTATGCGCGTACATTTCGTGCGATTCATTTATATATATATATATATATATATATATATACATATAATTTCTAATAACGCAGTACAAATCCGTGGAATGTTCAAGAATCTTGAATGATATATATACACCCACCCCCTCCCCACCGGGCATCGTGGGACTGAACTGCTGATTAATTTGTAGTGACTTCCACAACGAATTAGACACTTGAATCGTTATTTTGATATTGATTCGCACTCTCTCCACCCCCACGCCTCCCTATGGAATTCGGTTCACACCCTTTCTTGCCCCATTTTATAGGAACTTAATTACTAGTTAACTAGTCTGTTGAATGTAAGAATCAAACTCAGCGACTCACATTACACCGGATTTGACATCAAAGTCGAAAGCATCCTTTTTGTTTTCATGTACGTCCTTTCCACCCCCTTCCACCCTTAATTCTCCCCTCCCGTACAGAATGTGGTTAAATTTATACGCAAATAGTGTCGGGGGAGATACAGGGTGATATTTGCCAATGTCGGTATTGCCATGTAGTTTCTACCGTATAACTGGTTGTCTCTACTGATATTTGTGATGACATTTGATAAATCAATATGCTACAACGTTTTGTACTGGAACACCTATTAATGACTTTGAAGAGGAGACCAATAAAATATCGAAAAAAAGGCTTATATATAACCGCTACAGAAAACAGTCGGCAGTAAAAAGAAATCAAGAAAATAATAAGACAAGGATGCAGTCTCGCCCATGCTGTTTAACTTATATATAGAAATGGCGATAAAGAAAGTTGAAACGGAATATGAAAAAAAAATCATACTGCAAGGAGAAGAAATAAAAACCCTACGGTTTGCCCATAATATTGTAGTATTAGAGGAGTCAGAAGAAGACTTGGAAACCATAATAAATGACACGAACGTGGCCCTGGAGGAAGAGTACAACCCAGGGATTAGTAGAAGGAAAAGCAAGGTGATGGAGTACAGTATGGGAAACCGTGGAATAGCGTAGGGTGTTAAATTGGGAAGGGATAGCTTGAAGGAGGTTAATGAATTCTGTTATTTGGGCAGGTAAATAACTAGGGATGGTAGAAGTATAGTCGACATAAAGAGTAGGATATCACAGACAAGGAAGGCTTTCGCAAGAAAGACGAATTTACTTACAGGTAATATAAGTGTGAATATTATGAAATTGTCGCTAAAAATGTTGGGATCCAGTGTGGCGTTATATGGGTGCGAAAGGTGGACGTTACGACGTGCAAAAAGGAAATGAATAGAAGCCTTGGAAATGTGTTACTATAGGAGAATGCTGAAAGTCCAATGGGTGGATAGAAACACTAACGGGGAAGTTATAAGGAGAATAGGGGAAGAACGAACAATAGGGGAACGTTGTCCAAGAGATGGGATAGATTAATTGGCGACGTTTTAAGACATGAGGGTCTTGTAAAATTATCGTCATTGGGAAGGGTGTGGAGTAAGAACGGAAGAGGTCAAGGATCTAATATGCTAAGGACGTTGTAGGATGTGATAATTATGAAATGTAAAGGCTTGCGCAGGATAGGTTAGCATGAAGGGTTGCATCAGATCGGTCTTAGAACTGAATATCACAACAACAACTAATTTTTATATAACCTTTGAAGAAGCTTGAGACCAGCCAGTCAACGAGTCCGTCTATCATAAACTCCGCCTTTTTCTAGCCTTCTTCAGGGAAATCTTTCAAAACTTTCAAGGATTTTTTACTTCGCTTCCTATGAATTTTATAATGAGGAGTGAGAAACTGATGTATTGCAACGATTTTGTAGGTAGTTTGCAAGCGTACCTTTTAAGTGTTTAACGCGGTAATGAGAGGCAACGGCAGGGAGAAATTGAGGTATTTAAGGTCGAGAAAATTAGAGACTGGTTAAAAGTTCCAAGCTCTAGCTAAGAATTCTGTAAAGTTTGGATTATAAGTCTCTTGTCCTACGTGTGCCGAATAGCGAGAACCTACTTCCTCCCGACTGGCATCGATCCGCTTCGTAGAGCGCTGCTGACATGTCTTCTATAAAGATCTTTTATTGACCTTACAGAGGGCAGACACGAGGCCACAAGATCAACTGTGCTTCTATATGCTGCCATTAGGAAACGTCACTTTCAGACTTGGAATAATTCACCTGAATTAGCGTTTCAACGGTCACGGAATTCAGTCCGGAGTTGTGCACTTCGGTTCAAAGAGTATCTCGTGAAGTAGCCCCAGGACTCTTCTGCTACATGTTTCCCCTCGTTGTGTGACATCCTTGAGTAGTAATGATTGGAGTCTCAGTAATTAATATTTCAACAAGAATTCTGTAGCAAAGCTTGATGAGGTATTCTCTAATTGTTCGAAAGTACTTTCTGGTCAATCATATTGCAGAAAGCCCTAATTAAAAACTATTGGGAACTGGGATGATGAAGCATTCACAGTAAACATTTCTCTTAAACGTTTGCTAAATAATAGTAATGCCATGTGGATTCCTCAATGTAGAAGCTAAATGGAACCTAAGAACGCAAGCAAGTGCTGATGAACAACTAACATGGATAAGTAGGGAGCCACAGAAAAAGGGGAACTTTAGGTAAACAAATAAACATTGATTAGATGCAACTATAAAAAAAATTAGACAGCAATTGAACCACTACAACTTGAATTTCTGAAAATTACGTCCTGCTGATGGTGTCACTTTAAGATTAAATTTTAGCTGTCCACTCCATGGAGTGCGGTTCCATGTACAGCTATTTTTTTTATCTGAAGTCTCAAAATCAGGGACGAACCGTTGTAATATTCAAATTTTTAATAAATGACAAAGAGGCTGTTATAACTCATTTATTATATATTTAATTGTCTGATAAACTATTTAAAAATTCATAATCTTTAAAACTAGCTGGGTGTCCGCTACGGTATTTAATTCGTCACTAATGTAATTTTATGTGATATAGAGCGTATTTTCAGGCCTCCCTAACCTCTGGTTCTAACGACGATTTTAAAAAGTCTTCATAAAAGAGTATACATCTATATAACTATGCCAAACTCTTCTTATTTGCCATTTGTAGATACTCATCATGATTGCAATACATTACGGAGATGTCACTGTGACGTCACCGTTCACTCCGCTACGGTCTTTAGTCATTTCAAACGATAACGTCTAACCTCAAAATTATGCTCTAAGCAACTTTGCAATTTTATTACATCAAAAGCATACAATTTAAAAAAACATCAAATTTATTATTCGCACTTAACCAAGTTTATCAAGAATTCTCACTTATGCAATTGACAAAGATTCTACTAAACTATAATTATTAAAAAAATAGCTTTGGTTTTATAAGTATGTCTCAGGCAAATGTAGTTTGAAATCTGCTGCGGTTACTTGAAGTGTTCGGAAAATGTAAGATTTTAAGTAAATTTTTCCGTCTTTATTGTCATTAATCTTCCATTTATTCGTATTTTGGTTTGAAATATTAAGTTTCAGTTCATAAAAATGGTTAAAAAAATCTATTGATTTAACACTTGCAGGTTTAATGGAAGCAAAAGTTTATTGTTGATATTTATTTCGATGACGATATTAAAATTCAGTGAACAAAATAGGTAATTTAATTTATTATTCACTTTAAAAAACCTATTGATTTAACACTTGCAGGTTTAATGGAAGCAAAAGTTTATAGTTGATATTTATTTTGATGACGATATTAAAATTCAGTGAACAAAATAGGTTAATTTATGTGATTATGTGATTTATAAAAGTTGATGTAACACTAGCTATGTACTTTGATCTGAAGTGTAACCTCTATATCGTGGTCTCTGACAAAGCTAAAGCCGAGCTTTCCTCATTTGTCACGAAGAGCGTTTCTCAGGGCTATGATATGTAAATGGATAATACATAAATGTAAGAAATGTAAACAGAGACGAATACATCACATACTTACAATAAAAAGACCCATACAACATATATTGAATAAATATAATTAACAATTATGTAAATAGAAATTGTACTTATATTTAAAGGATTAATATTCGCAAATAACCGAGTAGAGAAGAAATTGCTACATAAAATGATTAAAACTTTAAAAGATAATCGAGAATAATTTTAATAGTACAAATTACTAATCCTCTCTTTTATACAGAAGCACAAACACTACTAAGCACTACTGAATGCTAGTGGTATGACGAGAGATATTCATGTTGCCTTTGCCATACGATTAAACTGAGTACACGCTATTATTTTAATACATTTTGTTTATTTTTTTATAACATGCACAACAGCATGCTCATGTAGATATTAATTTGGGAACCGAATATTTGCTCTTGCCATTGAATTCCGCTCAGTCTGAATCTTTGTTCTTTTGAAAAGAATTTTATCATCTGCGGATTCTGCTGTTAAGTTGTAACGAGCCACCGGATGCAGGCATTTCCGCCTCTAAAGCCTCCTTCCAGGATAGAAACCTCCAGACCGTGAACATTCAGATAACATTTTCTTAATTTGTTACCGCAGTAGCTCTCTCGTACGCGTTGTTGCGGAGCGGAAACGGAATTTGACCCTTATTGAAAACACTGGAAGTTACCGTAAAGGAGCTGAGTGAGAACATTCTGGAAGGACCTGCTTATTGAAAGAGGTTCCTGGTACGTTGTCCAGTAAACCTAATTCAGTCACTGTGCTCAGTGGTGACTGTGTATGTATACACCTCACATAGTGAAAGTCTGTATAATCAAAAAGAATGTTTCAATCTTTTTCGCCATCTCCTCTATCTAAACAATTCATTAATCCCTACAAAAACGGAAACCACCTACCCTCGGAATCATGTTTGACTCAAAACTATCCTGGAAACCTCACATTAATTTTCTCCTCTCCAAAATAAACCAAAAATTCAGAACTCTATATCCCCTCCTAAACAGAAAATCCCCTGTCTCCACTAGCACAAAACGCCTCATATACCTCTCCATTATACAACCCACCTGGTCCTATGCCTCCTCCATATGGGGAACAACAGCCAAAACCCATTCAACCAAAATTCAAACCAAACAAAACACAATACTACGCACCATCACAAACTCTCCCTGGTACCTAAGAAATTCCGTCATCCATAAAAACATCAAAATTCCCAATGTAAACTCAGTAATCTCCAAATCCATAACAAACCTAATCAAAAGCGCACTCAATTACCCAAACCCCACGATCCAGCAATTTCACAACAATCCTCCTCCACATACCTCCACGCTCCCCTAGCCTCAAAAGAAAACTTCCGATTGACCTCATCCTTCCCCCTGATCATTCAGGCACACCCTAACCCACTCTACCATCATGTCACATCCTCATTAATCCTCCAAAAATCAGTTCACTACCTGTCAATCCTCACCCACCTAAGTCGTATGCCCCTCAGGTACTCGCAAAAATAAATAAACATAACCAATTCTCCTAAAGTAGGTTAATTAAATGAATTAACCTATCTTCACGTTATCATGTTAATTATATACCTTTTTAATATTGTATATACTGTATCGTTATCGTCCTAACTGATAATCTGTACGATAAAAGTTTTTAAAATAATAATAATAAAAAAAGAATGTTTGTTTTTAAACTTGTATGTTTGAATATTCCTTATATAGATTTAAACGTGTGGAAATAACTTGGCATACCAAGAATCGGAAGAATAACACTTTGGAGAGAAACCCTTAAAACCTAACGTTGAAGGTACAGAAAGCGTATGTTCGTGACGTCATGTGTGCGTTAAGATCAGAAAAGGGGAATATGGGAAGAGCGAACAATATGGCGGACGTTGAGCAAAAGAAGGGATAGATTAATAGGCCACTTTTGTGGGGTAAGAACAGAAGGCAAAGGATGGAATACGTTAAGCAAATTATGTAAGATGTGTTATCAATGTTGAAAGGAAAAGGCTTGCGCAGGATAGGTTAGCACGGAGAGTTGCATCAGACCAATCTAAGGACTGATTAGCACAAAACAACAGTAAGTTAGATTCTTACGTTTTATTTCAAATGTATTATTATTTACTGATAACTTATATATTTTTAAAACCACATCTTCTATATTACTACTATCTTATAAGTTTCTGAAAATATTTTCAAGCAGTGTAATGAAGACAGGAAAGAAAATATGAAAATTTTAAAAATATTACGTTTTTTATCATTATAATATTTATGGTTCTGAATATCTTCCATTCAATCTGACGACCGAATATAAATAATTAGAGAGTATATTTGAATATAAGTAATAATGCATACTATTTTGCAATCTGATATTATGGACACCGTTCCTTCAGTATCTGTGGCGACCAGCCGACCCAAACGAGACCGGGGGGAAACTGTATTACATGTTGCAAGCCCCTTTATTTTGTAGTGTGATTGTGGTGTGATCTGGTCATTATATTCCAGAGAGACCCTCACGGAGCGCAATTTGTCTTGCGCTGTCCCCGGGGGCTAATGGACTCTTGCCCTGTGATTCCCTCCACCCCGATTGCTTTCGCAAGTTTAATTTTTCATTTCGTCTGCCTTCATTCCCATATCAATTTGACCAACTGAATTAGAGGCTCATCACGCCGGAATTTTCTGCTTCGCGGGAAACGATAAGCGACAAAAATAATATACGCGTTTTAGATGGTTACTCGGCATAATGAATAGTGTCGTCATGCGCATACGTCATTTACCCTGCTTCAAGGTTTTTGCCGAATACCTGGTCTTCGTACAGTTTATTATTTATAATATCATTAAAGAGAATAAACCATCTACAATAATCATGTTTAACTCGTTAGATGCAGTAAATAATTTCTGCAGAATTCGTTATGTCGTCAATTGAAAATGCGGACCTAACACCTTTCAAACTAGTTAGGAAATATGAGCTTTTAATTTAGGCAAAAAAATTGATTTCTTAAAATATATTGTATCACAGTAGGACCCCTGCCTATTGTATTAACATTTTTTTTAGATTTTAAACGATCGAAATACAGCAATAATATTCTTACTAAGAAAGAGGCTGGCAAGAGGTGGAAAATCCCCGGCGCGAAGGTGTCGCGTGGAAAACGTGTCTGCTTGCAGCTACAAGAGATTACAGTAGTTTTGCTGTAGGGACGTTCACCCTTTAAAATTTCCCAAAAACATCCTTCCCTTCTTCAGCGCAGAAATTTCCCGCGTTTGATAGCGGACGAATAAAGATTGGTGAACACACGTCACGTGTGGTGACGTTTTCCCTTGGAGAAGGAGAAGAGAAGAGTTTTGCTGGAGGGTGAGAAGAAATTGACCCTGATAACCCCCTTGATATTTAAATAGTAACGCAGGACCAACTAAAGAAATTGTTTTTTTAATATAAATAAAATTATTATTTTTAAAACATAAATAATTTTTAATGACAGTAAATAAATTAAACATATAATCATTTACAATATTTAAAAGTTTAATACTTAAAGAAAGTAGAATGTTTTGTGAGAAGTCAGCGAAGGTTGGCAGGGAGGTATAATTAGTTGACGGCCTTTGTTGAAACTGTTCGTCAATTGAATATTGAAAAGAGAAGGGGCAGAGACTTGAGAGCTGTCTGAGAATTTTAAAAACAGGAATTGTGGGGTGTCGACAGAGAGCGGATGGGATTCAAGATTTATAATATGAAGGAGAGTGTGAGGCTCTATGAAGAGCAAAATATAGTCGAGGCAGGTAGGTGAGAAATTTCAAAAGTGTCAGGGGCTCCAGGAAGTGAGAAAATATTGTTGGAAGAGACATGTTGTGGGTTGTCGTCTGAGAACAGACGGAATTTTAGCTTTATTGATTATGAAGTTTACGGTTCTCCTTGTGGAGCTTAATATGACGAAATCTGTTAAAGTGAAATGTTTATGATTTTTAAAGCAGATAAAAGTTATTTCAATCTGGTGAAAGTGATTATGAACTTGAGGAGAAGGATTTTATCCCATGGCTCGGTAACAATTAAAAAGAAATAAACACGAGTGTTGTTCGATAAGTCTGGTAAAAATGTAACAAAAAGAATTTTTTTAGATCACTTCTTTTACTTCTGAACATTGTCTCCTTTCTTGGCTATACACTCGGCCCAGTGAGATAAAAATTCTTTTATCAGTCTCAGCAAAATACTCCGTCATGGCCTCCATCACTTCCTCAGTTGAAAATTTCTTTCCGCCAAGCCAAATTTTCAAGTTCGAGAACAAGAAGAAGTGAGTTGGTGCCAGGTCCCAACTCGTATACTTTCGCTGTCCTGATGAAAAAGGACTTTCCTGGTCGTTTCTCAATCATCACCCGTTTCAAACGATCCAACATAATGGAGCCCAGTTATGGTTGTTCTCCTTTTCCAAAAAATCTATGAAAATTATAGCCTGAGAATACCGAAATATAGTGGCAATTACCTTTCTAGCTGACAAAACTGTCTTCGCCTTTTTCGGTGCAATTTCATCAGTCTCTTTGCCCATTGTTTTTGAGTGTAGTGATGGATCCACGTTTCATCGACGGTTACCAATCTGCGCTAAAAGTTTTGTGTGTTACGCCTAAACACTGCTAGATTCTGCGTTGAAAATGTTTTCCCCCATCCTTTTTAGGTCCAATGTCAACAGTCTCGGCATCTTTCCTGCACAAAGTTTTTTTCATGGGGGAATAAATTACACTCGCTCAGATGAATAGCCTACGAATGTCAGCTTCCTCACGTACTTGTAGTCTGCGATCTTGAGTGGTCGACCCAAATGGATGACCGGAGCGACTTTCATCTTCTGTGCTTCTGCGACCTCGTTTAAAGTCATTAATCCAAAAGCAAATGGTCTTCAGTGCTGTGCAGAATCCGCGTGAACTCCATCTACTTAGGTTTTGATTTTTTGCAACTGTCCAAACCTTCATAATGAAAGTTTTTAATAACTTCTCGAAGTTACGTTTTTTCTGAATTGTTTCCGCCTGACCACACATCTAACGCTACAGAAGGCCGACAACGATTCACTTTTTAGGAATATCTGTGAAGGGATCATGTTTGCCAACAATTTCGCTAAATTGAAAAATTAACCTCGCTTTCATAAAGATTTACCAGACTTATTGATATAATCTTTTTACAAAAAAACTTTTTTGTTCATAAGCCAGAAAATTCCAATTTATCATGATATCTCCCACCGCAATTTACTATGAGAAAAATATTCCATGTATCCTTTTAATTCAAAATAGTGAACGTAAATATTTATTTTGGAATTAAATGGTTAATTGTAAATTAAATAATTGGAATAATTTTAGTAATTAATGTGACTTAATATTGTAAATAAAATTATAAAGAATGGTGAAAAATTAGAAATGGAATAATTTAAAGTGAAAACGTTTCGTCCCCGCCCTCCCCCAACTTTCTGCATCTCCTCAGTTGATTAATTAAAATATTAAGTAATAAATATTATATATAAATTTTCAGGTTCCTGGTTTTCGCCCCTGGATGTTGCAACATTAATTTTGTTTTATTTTAATTAATGAACTGAGGAAGTCCGTAAAGTTGGTGGACGAGACGTTTACAATTAATTATTTCATTGCTGACTTTCACCCATTTTTTGTATTTAGTTGATAAAGACTAATTATTAAAATTAACGCTCCCTCCTCAAGTTGCAGGGTTACTCCTTCCAAAAAAAGTAGACTGTTTAATTTTATAATTATCCTCTTTGAAAGGTGTAGATGGTATCTCTGTGCGTACACAGCGTTACAACATTTTAATCTGTGATCCAGATTTAACTGAAGCAGCCGAATTTACTTTAAGGAGATGGTACGTGATTGTTGTTAACTGCACGTAACTTATTATTTCAGGTTGCTAATTCTGACACTGTAGTGCTAGGGGAATCTGAAATATTTGAACGATTCTCTAACTCTCCACTTGATGCAGCACTATTTACAGTTACGTCAATTATAGGTTCTTTATTTAAGCAATCAACTGTGTGATGTTGACATTTCCCGTGGCATGTTTGGAGAGCGAAGCAAGTGCTTTAATGGTTCTTGGTAAATCCGCTACCAATGAAGCACTAGTGTAATTTACGTTCCAGCGTTCAAGCATGGAACGAGGCCTAAAACACTTTATTTATCTGTCTTTCCAAAGTATTTCCCTTTTTTTGGCCCTTTACTTTTCAAGGTAACAGTTGGTCTTATTTGAAAGTAAATACACGTGGACTAGAGTAGTAACAATTATCTTTTTCGCGTGTGTGTTTTATGATTGACGACGAATGTGGCCGGTGATAACGGAAGCGCCATCAGCACCTCACACGGAAGAACTTAACACTGACCTTCGACGTTAGCAGTAATAGATTGCTCTTATCGTCAAGCATGTAGCGCTAAAGCAAACGTAGCTCTCAGTCCCGCACACATTACGGCGACGTAAAGAGCAGGACGGTTAAGGCAGAGTGGAACATTTTCCCTCTTAGAAACGCTCGGGAGCGCCACTTGGACCGGGAATTTTTTTTATCATGTTCCTACAAGTACTAATCTACAGAGACAAAATTAAGTGTATTCACTTTGTAATAAGACATATACTCGTTCATTCTCAAATAACTGCTACCATTCAACTTAAAGCGCGTTTACATAATAAATAAATTTGAATGCATGAATTTAAACTCGAGGAACAGTTTCGACCAAAATTTGTTCACATATTCCTTGCGAACTAGAAACAAACACTGTGGGAGCAAGACTTGTCTATCACCATTTAGGTAGGAACGGACGGAGCATACAAATTCGCAGATATTTCTGATTATGCTTGTCAAGTTTTTTTTGCGGATGATTTCAACCCCTAGAGATTACTCTAGGAGTGTGGTGGAGGGACCAGAAATTGGCCGAGATTGGTGTTGAATCCGAAGTTATCTAATTTTCAACGTGCCAGTTAAGCATTTGCTGAAATCTTTGGAGTGGTGGTGGAAGGGGTGAAAACATTATTCCCTGTATAAACATAACCTTTAAACCGGCAGAATCATTTGTACTGTTCCCGTGGCAACTTGTCTGAGCATTGGAACCGAGAATGGTGGGACGCCTTATCTTTAAAGCAAACCGGTATCGCGTATTGGCGGCAAGAACGTCCAATGCCTACTACTGCTAACGTAGTTGAATAATAGGGAATAATTTAGCAGCGAGGACCCCAGGAATTGAGGATTCAGCTGTCGCACCAGCGGGACAGTATCCACACGCGTAAAGACTTCTCGCTGACTGTGCTAGACCTTCCGTAGAGTTAGAAACTTAGTCGCATAAACAAAAATAACTGGTAAAGTTTTGTTCTTTGGATATGCTTTTGTGATTCTATTTATTTAATGTTCAACAATTTATTTCAAATTCAACATTTTTTAAATTCAAAGAGTTAGTTCTTTGGTGAATTTTCTAATTTACATATAATAATGATAGTTGCAGATTTATCTTTATAACTATCTGGGTGGCCGGCGATGCCCGGGAATTCATTTATATTAGCCATCTAGTATTTAATTCGACAGTTATCTATTTATCATGACGTGATTTACCTTCAGTGAGGACGTTGCATTTTTTTAAATTTATCTTTTCACGTCGCCTTACTATGACATCTGATTTTCATCAAAACCACTGAGATGACTCAGTATCTTAATCGTGTTAAGAAATCTAATAATCCCTTAACTAAGCACAGCAAACTTAAAAAAAGGTCAGAGAAAATGTACAATACCGACTCAGCCACAATCAATCTCACAGAACGTGAAAAACGTTAATTGCAAATGTCTGTCGTTTATTAACGTTTTTAATTTCCATTCCCTCCACCCCCTATCCCAGGTGTAGTAATAGTGTGTCTTACCTCTACAGTCCTTGCTTGCTTCCTTCATGGTGGGAAGGAACACGTATACAAAATTTAGTCGATATTGCTCCATCTTGGGGGGGAGCTTTAATTAAACACCAAAATTTCATAGCAATCGGATGAATGGAATACTGTATAACTCGCAGCTAGTTTAGAACAGGCGCTGAAAATCAATGGATTTAAAAATATTTATAGTCATATCTTCTGAACGGCGCAAGATATCCCTCTGATACATGCACTAAACTTTTAAGTTAAAATTCCGTTTAAAAGCCCTAAAATACTGTCTGATATCCGTTGAGCCGTTTCGGAGCCTATTCGAGACAAACTTTCAGACAAACACTTCTATTTTATTTATCAGGTATTGCATAATTTTGCTTTGTGTTTTTTTTGCATAAATGGTTATGTACGCTCTATTTCTCAGAATATCAGATTCCTGTATTATTAAGACTGTTAGGTAAACTTCAATTGTCAAAAAGATATCACACTCACTATCTCGACTCAAGTCGGAAGCCTAATTGGTAAAAACATCCCTTCCCCACTTCAGCCTGTTATTGTCTATATTCAAATTTACTTATCGTCTCGCCGTTTTTAAGTGTGCATGTGCTAGACAATAGTACGCTGATAATGGCTGATAGATGTGCTCTTTCACATCAAACTTTTATCATCATTTTACAAACAAATTAACAAACTTATCCTAGGTTTTTATTTATTTTCCCTTAATTTGATTTATTCGGCGTATCACGATTGAAATAATTCTCCTAACCTTTTAAAATTATAGATTTAAATTTTATTTAATAAATCTAATGGCCAAAAGTCAGAACAATTTTGATATGTAGACAATGTAGACATAGACAATAAAATTAATACATTTTATTTTCTTTAAAAAAATGCGTTTTGTCCTTTATTTGGCACTTCATCAGGTGGGTATAATAATAGTTAAAATATGTGCGACCATCATTTATTAGTTTAGAATTAACGACCCGTATATCCGACATTTACAAAAGAAAATTGAAGAAAATATTAAATTTGATAGACGTCTTGACCGTGTTGGGCTGGCGGCGTCACTGGAAGCCACGATGGACATTCTGCATGAACGATTTGAGATTATGGCCATCACTCACAGAGGAAACGTGAATCGGCCATCAAGGGATTGTGCGATTTGACCCCGCTAGAAATTTTCTTGAGAGATTTGCTGAAGTCGCAGGTCTATGCCAATAAGCCGCAATAGGCCTTCAAGTCAATGTAACCCAATCTATCTCACAAATTCAGCCCGATCTATGAGGCAGAGTCATTGAAAATTAGACCACTGGAATCCGTACCACCGTGAGAAACTGCGGCGGAGATTTGAACGATGTTATATTCCATTTATAATGGCATACATGCGCCTATCAAATAAAAAAAGTATTTTGTTAATACCTTCGTTAATACACATAGCTTTTTTATTCCATTTCAACATCGAGATGCCCTTTTTGAAAACCTTATATATTCTCCATGTCTTTACCAATTTTAGGAGGCAGCTGGCCGACTGATCGAATGGGATCAGCTGACAACTCTTACCGTATGCCCAAGGGCTGCGACGCCAATACATACACCTTCCAAAAGGTGTCTCGGCATTTCAGAACTATGAAAAAAACCATAGAGATTACAAGGCATTCCCGACATAATCAGGTGAGCCCCGCAGTCAGTGGTGTGAAGCGCCTGCGAGAAAACTCCTATTTTTTTTTTTGGTTAACAGGTTACATGAGGGTGATCCTGAAACAGGCAACTCCCCTTTAATAGCATAGGAAGGGAATTGAAAAGGGGGAATGCGGAAGGTAGAACAAGGTAGCCAAGGATTGACTAGGGCCCCCGGGCTATGGTTTAAGGATCCTACCCGGTGTTTCACCTAAAGAGATGCAGGGAAAACCCTAGAAAACCTGCATCAGGTAGGTCGGCATTGGGTACTATTCTTACGCCATTCCGAATGACGGGAGACGAGTTTGCTGTGGGGACGCAGCATTCCCTTCTCCGTGTCTCCACCAGTTTCAGGAGGCAGTTGGCCGACTGATCCAATGGGATCAGCGGATAGCTCTTGCCATATGCCCAAGGTCTTTGACCCCGGTACATATACCTCCTAAAATAGGTGAAGGTGTCTCGGCATATGAGAACTTTGATAAAAAGTACCCAGAGAGAGTCCTCTGGGCTGAAGCGCCTGCGAGAAAACTCCCGCAGCGCCCTTCATATCGAGAAAACTCTATAGTCCAGCCCAGTATATATATATATATATATAGAGAGAGAGAGAGAGGGGGGGAGGGAGAGAGAGAGAGAGAAAATAAGTTGTGGTCCCTGAATCGGAAGAATAGGAGGTTTCTCCCGCTGGCATTTCTCTTCAGAGGGGACATAGAGCTTACCGTTCGTGATGCCTCATTTTCTCTGGTTTTATGGTTCTCCATGTCTTGTTTTCTCTGGTTTTAAGGTTTTCCATGCCGAGGCACCTTCATATCTTTTGGAAGGTGTATGTACTGGCGTCGCAGTCCTTGGGCATACGGTAAGAGTTGTCCGCTGATCCCATTCGACCAGCTGCCTCCTAAATCTGGTAAAGACACGGAGAAGGGAATGCTGCAAACCCACAGCAAACTCATCTCTTGTCATTCGGAAGTGCACGAGTATAGTGCCCAATAGCATGTCCTACCTACTTCAAATTTTCTATGGTTTTCCTTGCATCTGCTATAAGCGAATGCCGGATAGGATCCTTAAACTATAACTCTGGGGCCCAACTCAATCGTTGGCTGTCTTCTTCTCCTTTTCACATCCCCCTTTTCAATTCCGTTTGTATATTATTAAAGGGGAGTTGCCTGTTTCATGTAGCATGTTAATCCCCCATCCGCTCCCACACTCATAAAAATGTGTTTTATGTACAGCGTTTAATATGCCAAGATTTCTGCTGAATGTAACAACTTTGTGACTCAGAATTGTATGACTCTCCTAATTGTAAAGTACTGCCCGGAAGTGTTGCAATTTATTTCCTGTGACGAGAGAGTTATGAAGGCTCCTACAGTGGCGCCTATGCGGGTTAAACAATTTCTATCGGGAAGTATATGTCAATAAATTACGTCAAGTCTGGAAGAGCCTTTTGTGTGAGTGTATTATTTTCAAACTTATAAACGTGTAAATTTTTATTAGCTGACTTAACTTCAATTTAAGAGACTTGTTATTTAGAGAATGGCAGAACTTGAGGACGAAACGGGGGCAACAGATTTAACCAAGAGTCAGATACTTGAGGCGACCCAGATGTAGTCTGAAAGGAGTTGCACAACCTCATCCTCCTCCTTCTTCTTCTTGTTTTTTCCCGTCTCGATCTTCCTTTGCCCCTAGAAAAGTTTCTTTGAGAGATTGGAAATGTTACAGAAGTAGGGCGACCAGGTCCCTAGATAAGATCAGATCAAGTTAGTATTGCACATGTATAAAGTAGCGTTACGTGTAAATATATCAACACATTAATGAATAGAACTAGTCCTTGTCAACTTGAATAGTAACGGCGCGTATCAGTGAATCTCTTAGCTCTGAGTTGTAGATTTTCAGAAGCTGGGAAGGAAATCATATATTTTGAAATAGATACTACAGAAAAGTTTCATCTCAATCCAGGCCTTCAACAGGTGGACAAAGGATTTATAGAAGTATGTAAATGTTGACTCAAGTTTACAAATATAACATATGCACTTTTTGTGATATTTTCGGTTACAAGGTAGATATGGGCAAAACCGTTCTTTTCAGCGATCGGATCGGACTAGGCTCTTATTATTACTAGATGGGAACCCGGCGTTGCCCGGGTATTTATTTATATTGTCCTGGTATATAATTTAATTGTTGTTCAACACATGATTCAACCGGCATCGAAAACGTCATAATATGGCACTCAAATATACTCCCAGTATCTAGAGAGATTTAAAAATACTCACGGTACAATAACAAGGCTAAAAATATTATCAGTACACTAACATCCCCATTTAAGGGATTAATTTTTACTTAAATCGTACATTAAAAGTCATAATATAACACGGCGACTCGCATAACAACGGTTTCGACCCCCAACTTGATAGTTTCCTTGTTATTTTCATATGACTGATTTCCACCCTCACGCGCTGCAAGGGGTTGAAATTATACACAAATATTGTCGGAGAAGCACTATAAATGTTATTGACCTCAAGAATTTTTTTCGGCTCACATATGAGTCTTCATTACATATAACAGTTCCACCCCTTCCCCCTAGGGTTGGTTGCCGTGTCTTATCTACAAAGGATTTTGGTTTTGGGTCGCGAGGAATTTGGAAACAAAATTTTATCAAAATTGTTCTATCCTTGAAATGTATTAAACAGAAGTGTGTTTTACCCCGTCAAATCCCCCTGTTAGGGGATGAACTGCAATTTCATTCGCATTCGAAATGTCAGAATGAATACTCCGGTAGGATCTATTTCGATACCAAACTTCACTTTTTTATTTTCTTATGACGCCCCCTACAGCCCCACGATAAATAGGGTTGAAATTATATAAAAAATTAACCGAAAGCACTATCAAATTAATTAAGGAAATAACGGCAATTTATGTGATTTTAAAAATTACCGCTTCTTTTCCGCCGCCCCAAGTGGCTGTAGCTGTGTATTACCCTAATTGTGTTGGATTTTGGTTCGCCAAGAACACCAGTTCAAAATTTGGTCGAAATGGTTCCATCCGTTAAAGATAGTTTGCGGAAGTCTGTTTTACCCCTTTCCAATCCTCTTTAGACGATGATCTGTAATTATAAATTGTATTTTTTGTTAGAATTAAACTCAGTGACTCACATAACAGCTGTTTAAAGCCAAATATCGATTGTTTTCTGGTTATTTTTATGTGATGCCCCTCCACTTCCACCCCTAAGAAAACTCTCCTTTGATTATGTATGGGATTGAAATTATCCTGTTATTGATCCAAGAATGATAAAAATATTGGCCGTTTTTCCTTATTTAAAATTTTTCACCCCCTACCTCCACCCCCGCACCTAGAGGTAGTAGCCGAGTATTACCCTGACTGACGTGTTAGTATATCAAAACTTACCAAAATCGATATGGCGCGGTCAATATGGCGGGGGAAAGGGGGGGATAGGCAACCCACATTCAATTGAAAATTCAAACGCGCAGAAAGAAAAGTAACCTTCTCGTAGTTAAGTTTTCTGAAAATTTCCAATTTTCTGCGCAATTTCCTTAATTTTTCTATCCGTAAGAACCGTGTACAAAGTATTTTAAAACTTACAGAGAAAAGATGAATGAAATCGGCATAGTCGTTCTCAAGTTATATATATTGGTAACCTGTACTTCAGTCCAAGTGTGGTTAGGGATGGTGAAGGAGTAAGAGGTTCACTGCAATAACAAGAAATCATCGACGATTTCTGACTATTTCGGGGTTACGTACTGGGATATTCCACAACATATTGTACAAAAATTAGAAAATCAAAGTAACAATATTTCATTGTTTTAACGAAATATTGCCAATTTAAATTACAAATTTTCTATCTGCAGTTACAAACCTGAGGAAATTTATTTATTTCTCCATTCTGTCTGTAGAGTCACAAAATTCGGGGACAAAACGTCGTAGTTGATTGAAACTTCTGAATAATCTGTGATAGTGGGTATTTGATTTATCTTTATATAATTGTTTAAAAAGCAGACCTGAAGTATTTACTAATAATTATATTAATGTGAGATAAATGTAACAATTAAGTACAGACTGTTTTATCTGTCTTTACATGGAGTGTTCTGTTGTAGAATCCAAACATTTGTGCTATACAGAAAGTTAAAAGAAAACACATTCTGCTAAAAATCGTATCAGAATTTTATTAACACTAACTCATCGTGTACGTTTTTCGTTCACTTTGCTTAATATTTCTCAGCTTACAGTCCCTCTGATAACTCTTATTTACTCTGCAAGTCCTCTGTTAACGTTCATTAGAGTTCATACCCAGCACTCCTACCTGCTCACAATTTTAGTGGTCCCGTCTGTTTGTTTGTTCTACACACGTACTTTGAGGAATGGCGTTTCTTTTTTCTGGATACTTCTCGTTTGTGCTCTCTTGTCGTGGCAGCTTTTATGAAGTCCATGCCTTGGCACAGCTTCAGGCAGGAGCCAAAATTGTGGGGCAAGACCATTCTACTACAAGACGAACGATTGCGTTATTAGTCTTCTGTGGAATGTGGTTTTCCTCCACTGTCCATTGCGAAGTCAAGAACTTAGTTGCTTCCTCCGCTTCCCGTACTTCGTTACCTAATTAATGCCTTGTGATTGTCTGTAATGATTTATTTTGTTCGGGAGATTAAATTATAGCGAATAAATTCATTTTTGCAATATTGACTCATCTAAAGATATTTATATTATGAGATAGTTTAATTAAATGACAATGAAAATGAGTAACCTCAGGATACTTAGTGGAGATTCAATAAGTAATGTCTCCTATTTCTTTCTCCTTAAATAAGTTACATGAAAGTTTTGAATTTGGCGAGATTCCTCAAACATTCTTCTCCAATCCACTGCAGTAACAACTTCCTGGTCAACAACACCGCACCCTCTTTCAAAATGGCTGACGTTGACGAACGTGTTAGATTGAATTTTTAAATATGAAAGGTGAAATTCACATTCATGAAAGTAAGAATCAAAGCAGTCAATGAACTGGTATCACATAACCTCACCGAAGAAGAAAAAATTCAAAACTTTACTATCGGAAGGGAAACGTATTGTAACAGTATTCTGGAATGCAGAGGATGTGACGCTGGTTGCCTTTTTGAAGCAGGGATGCATAATACATACTGTCCAATACTTCAGCACCTTCAAAAAACGTAAAGCACGTCTTCAGCGAGTTCTTTTTTGCATGACAATGCAAGGCCACACACCAGTCGTCACACAAGTTAAATTGGGATGGGATGGGAAACCCTGAATCACCCAGCATACACCCAAGGACCGTCAGACTTCAAGTTATTTGGGTCACTAGAGGAAGTTCACGTTGAAGATGAGGATGCCGTGAAAACGTCCATGCTTGGATGGTTTAGGAAGCAGGACCACGCTTTTTACCGCTCTGAAATATTTGCCCTTGTTTAAAGGTGGAAAAACGTGGAAGTGGACGGAGACTGTATTGAAAAGTGGAAATTTAATCATCAATGCTGTGGATTTATATTGTGTAAATTTAATTTAATTGCCTTGACAGATAAAAGCGGAAATAAATAGACATTACTTATTGAACCACCCTAGTAGTTTCTATTAATAATATTATATTACATCAGTAGTTTGATTAAATGATCATTACATTTCCAAAGTCGGAGACTTATGCGACTGTCTGTCATAAACAGTCGGAGCATGGTGATCGTAAAGCAGGCTTCTGGTAACGCAGAGATGTGTCGATGGCTTAGGACTCTCAACGTTAAAGCTCAACTTCTAATGGCTGTTTATAAATGATTTTTCATATTTTACTCTCCGAGAATCCATATTATATAGCCTTTCTTGTTTCTTATTATACAAAAAAAAGTTAATCATCAGTGACCCACTATAAAATGACAGTCATGCTAGTCTCCTACTAAGTAGATCAATCAATTCCTATCTTATTTTGCTATTATTCACTTATTTTGGAGAAAACAAGTCTCCATTCTAATTAAGGTTCTCTTGGTCGATTGTCCCGTTTAATTCGTCTTCGTGCTGTCCTGCCACTTAATGACGCTCACTCCAATTAATACTGTTAAAATTGAAATAAACACATTTTAATTATAAAAAATTCTGCATTATATGCTTATTCCGTTTCAAAAAAAATTCTATTGTTCATCAACAGACTGCGCACTGCATTCCCGAATACATTGACAGTTAATACAGAAATATAAATTAACATCACAGTTGGTTCTACAGTGTGTTTAAATCCATTGCTGAAGATTTGGGTTACGTTCAGGGGCAGAAATTATTAGCGACGGAGGATATTTTGTAGCTAATTAAAACATCGAGGAGCATCAACGTTCGTACATCATCACTCTTACCTGTGTCAGGCTTAGTTGAAAGGATCGACCTATCACACTTTTTGTTTGTAAGTATTGAAGTGCTGCAGTATTTTTACGTATAACTAACTGTGTTAATTATGGTGGAAGCCTGAAGGAAAGGAATAATTACTCAGGAAATTAGGATGTACCTACAGAATTGCCTAAATAGCGCCAAATTGGAAACCTTTGCTTGAAAAATGTTTTAAAACTATAGAAGCATGTATGTGGGAAAATTCTCGAATTTATACCTGAATTCCCATAATTGTTTAGCCAGTTATAATCTTGTAGTTATTTTGTGCTCAGTCACCTCATTTTTTTATTTCTCTGACTTCGTTATTAGACTAGCATGTTTAAATAGTGTGACGTGACAAAAATAAACCCAGAAAATCTTAATCGGGGTGAAGTGTGGATGTTTGCGACTTGTGATGAGGGTAAAATGTCGTTTAAGGATCCATTATTGTGGAAAACTGTAGGAGTGTACAGATGGCGTAATATTCGAAAATACGAACTGAAATTGGAGTGCTGTGAAATAAAACAGAGCACTCTCCAAAGTGGATAAGTTAATCAAGCTTTGTGTGGTATCGAGAAGTGCGTTAATCGTCGTGGAGTGTTCGAGTGACTAAGCCGGAAAGTACGAAACCAAGTGTCACGTTCATTACAATTATATGTATTTGACATGGACTCTTTAACTTCAAATATGCTTTCATTGGTTGAATGAATGAAAGAATGATCACAGTCAGTAATATTCATGAGTTCCGACCGTACTTGTATGCCAGTTGTCTATTATAAACAGGCCTATAGTCCTATTTTAAATAATTCTCTTAACTGTATTTATGATCCCTTCAGTTAAATTATGTTCCCATCAAGCGACTCTGAGATTACGAATTGAAACTGCAAATATTGATCTAAAGAAGTTGAACCCAAAATAATTTCAGCGGCTGTTATCCTGGAAGGGAGGAGGAAGCGGGTTACGATGGAAACAGTTGTTTTCGCCATAAAGACTGTTATGCTCCCTCTTTGATGTAGTAATGACATGCTCAATTAGTTGAATCTGATACTCAGGTTTACCTCAGGCAAGGTCTTTACGTCCTCAGGAATGACGCTGTTTATCTTAATGCTTATTCGTTAGTACTGTAGTATGTTGTTTTTTTCTGAAATCCCAGTCAGGTTCTTAGTATGTAATAACGAGTTAAATCGCGTGCTTTTGACGTTTAATTAAATATATAATGACGCGTCCGCTGCTTTCTAATGACTTTCTCCCGGTCTATCGACGCCCATAATTAATATAATTTTCTGGCGTCAGACTTGGTGCGTGTGTGTGTGGCAGCTCATGAATAACACCGCTGCAGCTGTTAAAAGTTTAAAACAGCACATTGTTTTGATTATTGATTCACATGCTCACGTCAATGAAAATGGAGGTGGCAAATTCTCCTATGCGTTTGGAGGTCGTATAAATATATGTCCATGGACTGTGGTAGACGTTTAACAAACGTTGCCATAGAGCGTACACGCTTTTACATCTGATTGAAAATTAAAAATATCTTCATTCAAATTATAAATTCCCGGTATTCAACGAGACGATCTGCCGATGAAATATGATTTGGCATGATAAAAACTTAGCGACAGAAGTTTAAAATGAAATGGGAAAGATATTTCTGATTTAAAGCTGCTAGACTCGAGAAAAACGAAGGAAATTTGCTTGTAAGAGCTTAAAAAGAATTTTCAACTTTTATATAAAGTTAACTAGCCGAGTTGTTTTTATATTATTTGACGTTAGTCAGGGTTGTTGTACGGTACCTCCAGATACGACTCTGATAGGCCTGTGAATAATTATAGATTCTGGCGTGTCGCCTTGAGTTTTCAGAGGCTGACGGCCTAACCACGAGGCTGTTGAGAGAGATAACTCGGACGTGGATAGTGGGGATAGTTGACGAAAGGCCGAATGGAACGACAACGTTGTCAGTGACCTTCCTAGCAGCGCGATGCGTGGGAACTATTTACAAAATGGGGAGACTGCATAGCGGAACAAATTGTGCTGGGGTAACGTTAAGTAAACTCCATACAAGCAAAGCGCACGCAAAAAAAAATATTATGTTGGTACTCACCGATGAAGTGGTTAAAAAAAACTACGCGTGTAATCAACGAGAAAGTTATATTTTATTAACAGAAGTAATGTCTGCAACAAAGCAGGATGGAAAAATGAAAAAATCTCGACCAGGGCGAGAATCGATTTCGGAACCACCCCATTAGTACGGATGGATGCTTCTTACCAAATAAGCTATCAAATTGTAATAATAAACAAAATCACTCTTGAGCAATACACTGTACAAATTTTGAATGAATGTAATAATCCCATATTGAGGTGTCAAAACCGATGATCGACTTTTCAAATTTATTTAAAATTTAATATCGACTGACGTTGAAGCGACCTAAAATAGAAATAAATAATTGCATATTTTATTGTATTGCTTTAAATAATTAAGACTTGGAAACCACAATAAATGGCACAACGTGGTCCCGGAGGAAGACTACAACATGATTAATAGAGGGAAAAACCAAGGTAATGGAGTGTAGTATGGGAAACAGTCGAATAACACATGGTATTAGATTGGGATGCTTGGGCAACATAATAACTGGGGATGGTGGAAGTATAGTAAACATAAGGAGTAGGATAACACAAGCAAGGAAGGCTTTCGTAAAAATGAGGAATTTACTTACGGGTAACATAAGTGTGAATATTAGGAAATCATTGCTTAAAAATGTTAGTATGAAGTGTAGCGTTATATGGGCGCGAAACGTGGATGGTAGGAGTTTCAGAAATGAAAAGAATAGAAGCCTTTAAAATGTGGTGCTATAGGAGAATGCTGAAAATCATATGGGTGGATAGAGTAAGTAACCAGGAAGTTCTAAGCAGAATAGGGGAAGCGCGGTGACCAAGAGAAGGGATAGATTAAGAGGCCATATTTTATGATACAATGGTCTGGTAAAAATTGCATTAGAAGGGAGTATGTGGTGAAGAACAGAAGAGGGAGAGGAGGGTAGAATACGCTAAGCAGATTGAGGATATGAAAAGGCTTGCGCATGATAGATTAAAATGGAGGGTTGCATCAGACCAGTCTTAGGGTTGAATACCACAACAGTTAACTAATATAATAGTAATATTTATTTTCATTTGTTTTTTTGCATTCATTTGAATAAAAAGATGGATAAATTATACATTTTCGGCCGTAACTGTCGCACACGATACAAAATTATCCACATGTGTAATATTTTTCCAGTAAAAAATTTACATGTTGAAGTCCACAAATAAGGACGAACGTAGTGTTATTATTTTTACTAAATATTCCTTTAAATTTTTGCTGATAAATTTGCAGTATTTTTTATTTATTACATTTAGTGTTAGATAATTGTTTTTTGAAATCGCAGTATGATCTATGAAAGTAGTCCTACTCCTAGGACAGCCGCTGCTACCTGCTGCTCGGACGACAGCTCCACATAAAACCAGCTTTTAATTTTCCTGCTACGCCCCGTTCGTAAAATATTCAGATAGAGAGAACTACTTTGATATCAGCGCCGTTGTTTCTGGTGCGTTTCTATTTCTGGCTGATCCTTTTATTGGCGTTGTGCTCTGCTCCTGCTCTGCATTCGGAGATTGAAATTGTAATTTCCTGTTAACGAAGCTGCACTGGTTTTATCTCCGTGAATTCACAACTCAAAATGCGCGGCTGTTCGATCAACTGGTAAAGAGCGGGAAGCTTCCTCATTGTCTCAAATGCAATAACCAATCCGGCCTCGAATCGTACTTCTCGACTGATCCCGCTCGACAAAGTCTATTTATTACTCAGGACGAGCGTAAATAATGAGTACAAGAGACAGAGGTAATTATAATCCTTAGTTTTTGTCGTCTCTTGTGAATTACATCGCTTTATTCGTCAGAGTTGTAATTCTTAGAATTAATTACAAAGGTACAGTGTATTTTAAAGTACGAGGTCTTTCCCGGTGAATAGCATGTATAAATTCCTCTCGGATTTCCAACCGAGTCAAAGAGATTATCAGTGACGTTTCAATGGCTTGCTCTGCCATGAGGATTGTGCGTTTTTGCGACTATTGATAACCATTAATGAAACCTTCACACCTGATAGTCAAAGCAATAAATTGTAAAAGAAGATTTGGCTCCAAAGAAGGGGAAGACAGACAGTTCTATCTCCTCGCAAGGTCATGTCATCAGTTTCTTGGGATGAGCTTGGTATAATTTTCATTGATTATCTTCAAAATAGAAAACCCTATAAACGTAGAGTTTTATACGAACTTATTTCAGCATTTGGGTTATGAAATCAATAAATAACAGTCGCATTTGATGAAAATTTAAGGGTTGTTTCATAACAGTTAAGAACCAGTTTAACAGTTCCAATTTCACGATGGCAAAAATCAATTAGTTAAAGGTCACCCTCACGCATTGTTTTCCAGATTTAACTCCCTCGTATTATTTTCTCTTGCCAAACTTTAAAAATGTCTCAGTGATACAAAATTTGCCAACAATGAAGAAGTTTAGTCTGCGAGTCAGCGTTTGCTTTGAGGAACTCGATGGTTCTCACTTTGGGCAGGGTATCGAAGCTATTGAACATGGCTGTAACGAGACCAAAAGTTATTTCGATGAGAAATATAAAAAATACCTCCAATTTTTCATTTAGGTTGTAACGGTCAAATACACCTTCTCGTACTTTTGGCGGTGCGCAGTCAAAAGAAAGGAGACAGCATTTGAGATAGGGGCAATAAAACACAGACTTCACGTCAGGTGTTTCCCAATTTTGGTGAGATTTGGTGGCATCGGCTGGTGTATTCTCCTAAGTGTAACCATAAATGTTATTGGTGAATATCCATCACTGCCACCTTGGTGATATAAACTACAGGAGTGGGGAGGAGATTTTAAAAAGGTGTGCAGAGAGATTTGTGGGAGTTTTTGGGAAAGCAGTAAGAGAGAGATTTGGACATTATTGGACAGGTAGTCGAAGAAAAGAAAGAATAGCGGTGTCGACTCTGAGGAGGAAATTGCAACGAGGAATATTCAATAAGCTGACACGGTAAATTACACCTGTAACCTTTTTGCGGATTCTCTGTACTGCAAGGTCCCATTCGATGTTGTGTAAAATATTCTATTCTATGCAAAAGGTCCATAATATACGACCCTGAGTTTAAAGTTAGAAAATTGTTAGTTTTAAGAATTTAATTTGTATAATTTTTTATGTAAATATATTTGTAGTTTGAATTAAGAAAGAATTGCCGGCATAGATTGTAAATATAAAAATTGTTATATTAATGTAAATGTGTTGGATTAAAAAATCTTTTTTATTATAAAAAACTTATTATTAATCGATGAATATTCCACTTAAAATTAAATAATCAATATCCCTCATATTCATTTCAATATCGGTTGCTTCTGTGACTTCCCTCCTAAATTATGAGATCTCGGTAGGTTTACGTTATCTATTATAAATCCAGTGACGCCATCTTGTCTTCACAGTCTTGAAGCAATTTTGTGCTCGTATTTATTTAAGGAATAATAATAATTTTTTTCTTGATCACATTGTTGTTGCTAACGTTGATATTTGGATTTTCAAGTCGCCATTACGCGAATGCTCAGTTGTATTAGTTTACTTTCTGTTTATGTTAATACTTCATTGTGCTTAGGACCAGAGGACTTCTAAGAGCAGTTTAAGGGTCTCATGTCCGTTCCATACAGTTAAAAACTTTGATTTAAGACACAAGCAAGAAGTCTGCGGAACTGTAAGGTCAATTGACTTTCATAAATATTTTCGCAACGGGCGTTTACTTTGCCTTTTATCATGGCTGCATGATTCCACTGTACATAACGCGGACTTATGGCTGTAATTGGGCTCTTTAGAGGGCGGAGGAAGTCTGCGGGTGATTTAATGGCCACAAAGTGGGAGCCGTATTTTTGCTTCTTATGGTTCAGTCTCTAATCCACTCAATACTGGCTCCGAGGGCAAGGCAAGTGTGTTTATCACGCAGAGGTCGTTTAATAAGCGTAATCGGACGGAAAATAGTTGCTATTCGTATCAAACAAGGAAAATTATCAAGTATTCAAATTTTACGGAGAAAAAAAATTGAACAATCTTAGGACCGCATATTTAAAGACCTAAATTAAAGTTATTAATTTACTCGGGGTTCGAAATGGGATACATTAAAATAGATAATTTCTTTCATATTCAGAATCGATAAAGAAAGAAAAGGAACGTGCAGTTGCAAAAAAAAATTTTGCGAAAGGAAAAATTTATAAAGCAATCAACAGTACAGAAAATAAACAAACCCAATTGGTGTTAAGATTTTTCTTAAATTAAATTTTATGGTATTAATCGTCTGCATCACCCCCAGAAATTTGTAAGTTTCATCTTAAAAACTCACAAAAAATCTAAATTCATTGTTTTAAGTTACATCGATTAGATAAATAATAGAGTAAATTTATTTTTTATATCTTTAGTGGTTTTTTCTAATAATTTTATAAAAATTGTTAATAAATGTCTCATTCCGCCCTGACTTCTACTTATTCTATACCTCAATTATCAGAATGACCTATGTAATTAATTAAAAGTAATAATTTATTATAATTATAATGAAAAATTAAATATATTGAATTACTAATTAATAAATTCAGTATTGTAAACAAATTGAAGAAGGAAAAAAATGTTTTCTATAAGGTGTTTGGTAATTTTATAACTTAAGGTTGGCATCACTGGGGCGAATGATACTTGTTTAGTTTATAACCTGGTCGGTCAGTTGGAAAGTCAACTCCTTTGCTTGAAACCCACATTGACGTCTTTATACCTGAAGACCTTATTACTGTTGAAAAATAGCATAATAAGCTGAAGTACAGGAATAATAATGTTCAGGGAGGGCGCTTAAAGTGTTTAAACAACGAATACTGCCAATGGTACACTAACGTTGGTGTTTCTCCGGTTTTTAGTTAATGACTTGTCAGTCAATTGTGATACGACTCATGTCGTGCAGTTTTATACAAACAATTCTAGATTTGCACTCAGCAACTCTAGCAGCAAACAATTGAGAAATAAGTGAAGTTGAATGCACAATAATTTTAGGCATATCTGTGGACGATAAATTAAATTCGAAAGGCACGGCAACCTTTCCTGTTTGAATTATATCAAGTTGTAGTGAATGAAACTGAAAAATCAATCAGTTTACTCTGCATAATGACATACAATAATTGGGGGGGGGAGCGTAATGCATCAGTTTTTAATCTACAGAAAAAAGTTGTCAGAATATTATGTCAAGTTCCACCAAAAATATCTTGTAAGGGGCTCTTCAGGAAAATGTGAATACTTACTCTTACTTGCCAGTATATTCAGTCACTGATGCTATTAATAGCAGTCATCTATTAACAGCAAACTCAGACAAGAAAGGGAATATCTGACTATAATACAAAAGGGTGTTCATTTAAATACTATCAGCATAATTAATAAATTTTTAGCCTTAGTTAAAAAATAAGTACAAACAAGTTCAAAGAGGAACAAACTAACTTTTTACTTAGCCACTCTGCTACTCTGCTGAATAATTCATGGAGTTGAGTGTTTCTTGCCATATAGTATATAGTTGAGACAATATAATACGATATTACCAGTATTTATGAATATTGTATATCGGGTAAAAATGATGTAGTACTAAAGAGGATGAATGGAATATTATTTAATATTAATAAAAACAGAAGGAAATATGACTCATAGTGAGTGCAGAAACTTTTAATGTCCCCTATATTTTTTATATGTCGCATTGCCTTCCACATATCAGTTAATTATGGAGGGTGAAATGTCGTTTTAGTTTTTTTAGATTTATTATTATTCAATCCATTAGTCCTCGGTTGAGGAAATAGGATACGTCAAATATAATATTACAAGAAATATACAAAAATTCTACAAGTGAGAATTGAATGACAAAAAGAGGAAAGATAAAATTCAATTTTCAGTCGACGGAGAAGGCAGCAGAAGATCGACCGTAGGTTCCCGTCGAACATGGAAAAGAAAATAAGTCAGCAGTTAAATTCTAGTAGAGTATAGTTATAAAATAATAGGAGAATTTGATAGGACACCAGGAAACTGTTTTAGTCCTTCCTATCTACGAACTCTTTGAGTGAATAATACGCTCCATTCATCAACGGAGATTTACAACTCTTTATAAATAATTTTTGAACCTTTAATTCTTTCGGTAGACTATTGTATAGATTTATACCAGAATAATGAATTCTTGTTTCAAGATAACTTAGACGATGTTTTTCTACACGGAGCTGAGAGGGATTTCTTGTGTTGTACGAATGGCTTTAACCGTTTAGAGCATATAGATTGATGTTGCTCCGTACATATTTTAAAATTTCTAGAATATACGTACAAGGTAAGGTTAAAAATGTATAAAATCTTACAATGAATAAATAGAGGTGAGGATGACATTTTAATTATAAGCACCCATTCACGCGGAGGATTGTTATATATTTTTTGTCGGCAAGCTGGTAGAAGCAGGATTTGTTTCAGCTCTTGTCAAATATAATTTTATTTCCGTATTTGGCTGGTTCTTTTTCCTTTGATAATGGCGTATTGTATGTTTCCATGGTCGCCCAGGACGAAGGCGCAAGCTTATGCAACCTTGCAGAACGCCCTGATCCTCGGAATTAACTCTACCACATGAAAACAGATTTCCAATTATAATTCCCCACCCGACTCAATTCCACCTTACGGCGTATAATAAAAGTCGCACGTGCCATACAGCAGGACTATAATCCATACGTTGAGAGTATAGAGGCGATGTACTGGACCTCGTAATCGAGATATTCCTGTTTTTATCTTTCAAAACTTTTACTTGATTAAACATTGAATATAATAAAGATCAGGCAAATGTACACGGAATATGCCTGGATTAATGGTTACTTCAAATAGAAGGGAAAATACTATAAGCAGACATTTGGGTTGGCGACGGACGCTTAGGAATAAATTATACATCAGACGTCGCCTCGTTGTTCGTGAAACAAAGTTAAACCGTTATTGTTGATTAAGTACGTACATGACATATTGGCAATAGTTGCGATTTACGAATCACCCTCACGTATCCTGTTACCCTGCGAGATATCCAAATAAAACATAAACGAAAATTTAAGTTCTTTGAACTCAGTTGCGTCGTTTCGGAGCCTATTCGAGACAAAATTTCAGACAGACACTTCAATTGTATTTATTGGTATAGATTTCGTATTGTTTAAATCAAGAAAAATCGAAATGTAATATTTGGTTTATTTATATGTGCAAATAGCAGCAGTCGAAAGCGAATTATTGTATAATAATGAACTGTTTACAACAAATCAAAATAGGATAACTACTTTTACAATATTTCAACAATCGACCTCATTAATATGAAGGTATTCAATGATTTTGTTATTATTGGCGTTGAGGCACGTTTTAAATGTTAGTCCCTTTACCAATAGCGTGCATCAGCAGTATTTGTTCTCCTGTCCAAGTAATAATGCGTTCGTTAGCAGACATCCTTCATCACGCCTGTCAGCCTACAACTTACAAATCACCTCCGTAGCAGCGAACATTTATTTCACCAGTGGATTCCTTTTGAAAGCATTAAATGTAAAACGTCTTCTTTAAATGTGTACTAAAGGCAACGTTTCTGAAATCTTTGTTGCTTTCGTCAGGTGCTTGAAGAACGGAAGCACTAACCAAGTGACGAACCAAACAACTCAGCCTCCTTCATAGCGCTTGTGCGTTGTGTCACTCTTGCGGTTTGCAATCTCCTGTCGAAGGGATTTAAGAACCCATGTGTGGTATTTATTATATCATTTAATTTTTCCTCTTATTTGGCTACATCTTTGCCGTATTAATTTATTTTTTTGCAAATTCAGCATTTGATAATAACTGATAAGTAAACGATGAAATTTGTTCACAAGTTTGCTGGTTACTATTTTTTAATTACGTTGTCCTGTGTTGTGGTATTCAGTCCTATGACTGGTCTAATGCAACCCTCCATGCTAACATTCGTGCGCAAGTCTTTTCATTTCCGCATACCTACCACATCCCACATGTCTTATTTTTGTAAAAACAATTATGAAGTGGCATTCGATTTAATTAATTTCTTGGTTTTATGTTGTTGCTCCTTAGAGGCTCGTGGACACTGCCTGCGATTCATTAGGCTTTCACCGGGACGAACCAAGTTTATTTGGCCATTAATTTTGGAGCAATGGATTTGTTCAAATTCCCGCCCAGCGGGCTGAACTAATGTTGCACGATTTGCAGGCTCGAGGTCCACATTTCTGAGCTAATTTTGAGTTTCCCTTGATTGCCATTGATGCCTTCGTAATGTGACATTCCCTTTAGCCAAAGACTTGCAGAAAATAAAGTGCTGCAATAACTCAACTAACTGTAACTTACTTACCTAACGTCCAATGTAGCTTAATCTTTCTGGTCCCTTGCTTTGGTAGAGGTTATGTCGTATTTATCACTATTACAGTCCCAGGAATACACAGCGACTTTACACTATACTCGCGGTATATATGCGGTTAATTAAACCCATATCTATTTTATCCCAATGATTTCCTTGTTTTATTACCTCCAATATTTCGTTTTAAGCAAGTTCAGTTCAAAAAAATCTCTAATATAGTAAATTAGGATGTAACACCACAAATAAAATGTGAAGGTTTCGGAAAAAGTTTAATAACTGAAAAAAAATACCGGTTAACTTTTATTTAAATACTTAATAAACAATCATCAAACTTACCCCCACAGTGCTGATTTCCGAGTCTAAAAGAACGCGTATGTCCGCAAAATTTGGTTGAAATTGCTCTCCACGCGTTTAGATTTGTATGCGGAACATGCATACAAATAAACACTGAAACTCACGTAATTTCAGCTTTTTACGCAGAAACAATTAATTTCATTTATAATAATTAGGTAGTTGGTCCATCTGTTTGGTCTGTTAAGCGCGAAATAACTTGTAAATTTAATGAACGTTTACTGAAGTAACAATATATTTTAAGTACGTAAAAAATACACAAAAATATTTCTCTGTCGAGTGCGACGCACACGCTGCGCCATATAAATACGACGCATTGGACCGTTCACAGTCAATGTTATTTTGTTTAAGGTTTTACTAATTTAGACGCTTCTGTCACAGGGCAACATTCACGCATGTGAGATGTCTGAGTAACGATAATAAGAAACACTCGGTAGAGGAATAACGAACAGCTCAAAACTTATTAAAGAAAGCGACCGGGTCACCGCTCACCCCTAGTGAACTATATGCATTGTTATTTTCTCTAAAGATTCGTTCGCGAACTACACATCCCAGCTTGAAACTATTGTTGACGGTTGACAGAAATTGACCGAACAAAACGAAGCGTTTGTAGATTAGCTCCGCTTTCCCGCGATTTTCTTGTATTCAGTTAGGATAAGAAATCGGGAGCTGGAGCCGAGTGCAGACGTTTCGGCCCTCTCCTGCGCGTCCCGTTCACGTGTTTTGGGGCAGGTCAGCGTGTCTGTCTGCGCATCGATCCGCAGGCCTCGGCCTCGGGCCAGCAGCTGGTTAGGCCCGTATTGATCCCTCGCCGTCGTCTCTGCTCGCAGTGTTTACGGAAACAATCGCGACGCCCGCGCCAAACACTGCTTTTACTCGTTACCACTTCATACCTGATACGCAGTGCCGTTTAAGCACCATTGCAACAAAGAGAACTGCAGCACGCAGTTCGTCTAATTTCATATACAGTACTTCTTCTCTCTCTATAAACGATAACCACGTAATGAAAGATGCTTCGACATACGCTGCAAGTTTCTTAATAAATTGTAACGAATCGTCGTTACCGTGGATACCACATAGGACTTTCTTGCGATGTATGTTGACAAACCCGGTAGCAGCGCAGGAATTCTGACGAATGTTGTTATGTTAGCGGACCTACATATTGAGGGTCAATGACATCTACCAACAACGCGTCTTTAAAACACTCTCACTTCACGTTTTCGAGTGAAGTCGATTGCTTTTCTGTTAGAGTTCTATCCCTAACAGCCTTCCTATTTTCCTACTTTCTTACCGTGTGTAATATTGACTGTAATTGTACACATATCCAAACTACATATCTGTGTTTTAACCGGTAAACACTTCTAGCTTCCGATTCTTACCTGATCAGACTCGGGCGAACCTACTCACACTACCAAAACCGTCCTAAACGTTCCTTGAATCCTTCGTGATAAGTCTGATCTTATTTCTTTTCCACGTTCCGAAGCAGCTTCTCAGAGAAAAGTCAAGGCTAAGGATCCCTATTTTTTCATTTATACGGCTCCCTGAGGCCCAACAATTTCAGTCGACCGCGTGTCAAAATTACTGAAGTATCTAGAAATAAAAGCATGTGTTAAATTCTGCGCAAACACTCATTTGTTTAAATAGAAGGAACAACGAATTGAACTGTGAATTTTATGAATGTCTAAGACTTTCAATACAAACCACTAATCCGCATATTCTATACAGTTCACACTGAATATAATTGTCTATATAAATATTGCAGTTGTGTAACGTATTCAATAAGTCATTTCCTCCATATGTCTTAACAATTAAAGTAGTAGGACTGTTTTGAGAAATAATTTAATACATTTGAAACGATAAGTACTGAAAGAAACTATTTAATAATTGAGGTTAAGGATCGTATTTCCGGTATTTCGTTATGCATTAACTACACGAAGCAACTTCCAAAGGTAAATATGAGACTTAGATTCTTACGATCTACCACTAAACATCACTTGTGCTTGTCGCATAGCTGGGTGTCGAAGTATACACGTCTAGTTAATGCTGCGCCGTTTATACTAGGTTTTTTCGAGAAGTCTGTCAAGTTTCTATGAAGTAGTGTGAAATTTATAACTTCCGCTCCATTTTGATCCTTTCTAAGTTCTTTCTAAAGGTTTTTAATATATGCCAGTCGTAGTTAATTGTTAGCAGCCTTCTGTAGTGTTGAACTAGGTTTACACGGGAAGTGATCACTGTCTTAAAAAGAGGTGCAGTGTTGTTAGTACCGTATATAGCAGTGTTGCACTCCCAAATAACAATCCATATCGCTGCCATGACTTCACTGCCTCAGCTTTCATAGAGCGTATGAACAGTGTCAGGCTTAACTGGCGTACCCCCACCACTGTCCTAGACGCTGATTACACCCGCCCGTTGCTCCATAAGAGAATCAGGAGCTTTGGCCTGTTTATCAGACTGTGAACAGTGTGGAAGAGCTGACTGTCGATTGTGTTTATATTTTGCGTTTTCAATTCGCGTGCAGTTTGGTTTAGGGTGCAGTTGGAGTTCTCAAGAAATTCTTGCAGGTTAAGGCATCACCTTGCCTCAACTCTTCCAACAAGTTGTTCATGAAACCATTGGTAGTCCTTTTAACAATCCATTCTCGAACCCACACTGTACGTTTTCCTTTCTGCATTTTTTGTTTGCCTTCTTTCATATCACTAGCAAGACAGCAAGTTTCTGTCTATGAAACCCAGACATTATGTGTACGAGAAAACAAAAACCAAGAAAATATTCAATTTGGTATAAAAAATACATCGATAACATGCAATATCACAGTCGACTTTTCCAACCAGTCGAAATTTCCCAAAAAACAGTAGAGTAGTATAAATATGTATCAGAGTTCACTACCCGTTCTGAAGTGATGGCAGCACTTCCACACAGTTGTCAGTGAATAAGTGGACAGTTGTCTGCCCACGATGTAAATGGTTGGCAGTGCACAGCCAACCGAACTTGGACAAACATCACTACTCGTGTAAACCTAGCCTTAGATGTGTACTTTATCGCTGTCATTAAACACTTTCGTTTGAAGGGTTGGACAGCTGCACAAATGAAAACTGAATTGGATGAAGTTCATGTGGATTCTGCACCAGCATTGAGGTCCATTTACTTATAGAATAATTAGTTTCAACGACGTCGCCGAAGCACAGAAGATGAAACTCGCTCCTGCTGCCCAGTTGAAGCTACCACTCTAGAAAATATCGAAAAAGTTCACAATATCGTAACCTATTCCAACCTGATCGACTTCTAAAGTTCCACCCTCCCACCAATATCTTGCTCATCTCCGTACGTCCGATTTATATATAAAAAGTAACCCCCTCCCCCCAACGTCCTATACATCATCCTATAAGCTTCGAAAGGAAGCCTATATTCACATATTTCTCTTTTCCGGAAATCATCTTCCATAACCTAAAACTAAATTACCTTTCCTATTTCCTATCCCAGAACAGTTGGAAATCGAAGCCTAAACTGAAAACTGTCATTTGGATTACTTTCCCTGGTTCAAAAAATAAGAAACAACTTGCGCCAATAACCTCCCAAACACATAAGTAAGTTAAAAAAATTATATATTCTTAGCCTCTTTCGTTTCTTCATGATCAATATAAGAGATCCTATATGCTTTTCTTTGAGGATTCAGGTCCTTGTATAAAAAGAACCGTAGTAGCACATGCCACGCCAATTACTCCTCCACATCCTGTCTTGAATCACATTTTCGCCTTAATGAGTTCTAAACTCATGCACATAGAAGATCTCGACCGTTAATTTACAGCTCCCTCAATTGATAAGCAGTGGTTCTAGTTACGGCTGTACATTTTCAGTGTTTCCTAAGTGTGGAATATCAGACGGGGCGTCGTACCTTGGCTCTTCCTCAGCAGTGCTTCATTGCTGTGCAAACGATACATAACCCTAGAACAGGTAGGCACTAATGCTTTAAGGTATCTCGAGGTGCTAATGGCCAATAGCAGTTAACGTGCTATAATCCAGAGTCTAAACTGCGAACTGCCGTTTACAATCTTGAGACGCTTTACCCAGCATCCACCATTATACCACCGAAACAGAATCCTCGATTCATAGCATTATTTCGTGTAGGAGTTTTGACTGTGCTACAATATTTGTACTGTCAATTCTATACTCTGAACGAAAAAAACTGTCCTTCAGAAAGCGATGAAAACGATAAAATACGGTTTGATTTCTCTGAAAACAAAGTGGAAGCGTCTGGAGAAAAATGAGTTGTCATGGTATGATGAATATATGAAGTAAGAGACTGCAGTGTTCCTCGCCTTAGAAAGTGTATCTCCATCTTAATCGCCTTTAAGTTGCAAACACTTTGTCCACAATCGTCAATCGATAGTGTTAGTCCAGTTAATCCGGAAGCCTTATCCCTGGCGCTGGTCTCAGTAGTTGCCCTCTCCGTTAATCTAGCTCTTCGTAATGCTCGAGGTGCCGAGTCTGCAACATCTCGCCCCCGTACACCTTTTGTAAACTATTATCTCACTTACACAAGATTCACTCACACGCTCAAATTACAACTATTACACATGCATTCACTCGGATGTATTTGCTTCCGTCGATCGTTCATCTGATGGCGCATCGCGTACACACTCGCGCTCTCTGACACTATAGGGTACACTCACACATACACTTTCGATGCCTCTTCGATGAGGCTAGTAATAGTTAGAAATAGTTATAATATAGTTTTATTGTTATTTAATAATTATTATAGCTATGTGCGCCCATTGGCAATCCACTCCTCGTAAAGTAATGCCTAACGGTGGTTCCGCGAGGAGGTACTTTGTAAAGGGAGGGGGTTTTTTTGGGGGTAAAAATCCCACACACCGTGTAACTCGAGTTTCACGGCGTCTTTGGAAGATTTTCCACTACCATCGATAAAAAAATTTTAAAAACTCACTTTTTGTACGTCCAGAGCAGGAAGCATGGCAGAGTTTACATGAGGTTACGTGTGAGCAGATTTTGAGGCGGAGAGGGATAAAAAGGTGAGCCGCCGACAAGAGGTGACTAGAAGGCAGAAAATTGAGAGCAGCCGGCAAGAGAGCAGAAAATCGAGAACTGCTCTTGAGACCTCAGGAGATTCATGACTTCTTAGTAGGAGTATCCGTCATTTTGACCGAAGGCGTCTGCGATACAGTGATATCAATCCCGATGTAGCAAGCGAGGATCGACATAAGCCTCCTCCGAAGGAGACAAGAGAAAAATCCCATCAGGCAATACAGCTGCAGTCCTCTCGGGTATCGTTAGCTTTGATTTTTTAGAGTTCACATTGCCAGACCTATTTGCTATAAATTACGTTGCTTCCTTTTCGTTCACCCCACAGATGACCCTGATTTTTATGCGTCTCAATATAAATTTATTGCTAACGTTTTTCATTTGTACATGATTTCATTCAATTCTCTTGATTCATTTTATTGTTATTAAATTAAGAATTATAAATAAAATCTTTTGTTGTCTCTTTCGAAACCTTCCTAAATTTATCCCTTAATGACTTATAAAGTCGCTAAGCAGATTAGGGAAACTGTGGTAGTTATGCGGAAATGAAAAGGCTTGCGAAAGATAGGTTAGAATGGAGGATTTCAGTCTTAGGAATGAATACCACAACAACGTGACTTATAAATTAAACTATGGAGCTTAATATTAATACTATAATAATTAATTGTAATTAGTAAAATTAACTTCCCATCTCCACACGTTTCTTTACAGCCTCAATCAACCAGCAAAATTCTCAGTAGCAGAGCAATGCATTGATGTTAGGCCAAGCTCTTAATAAGTTTTGTGACGCAGTTTTATTAAAGTGAGAAGGAAAGGGGGCCGATTGGAACCCTGCGTTTATCATGTATTACTGCTAAGAGAAGTAGGCGCAACACGTGATGATTCTTCCACTCAAATTGAATCACACCAGGCCACCAGATGACGGGTGAAGAACATACCTCGATAAACCTGGACTGTCTCTTCTCCATATTATGAAAGAGCAAGTTATTGAAACTAAGCTCTACTTAAATGCCACTCGGTTAGAAGCCCAAGAATCCCTATGTTTTAAACATATCAAGTCTCATCTTACTGTCATTATTTCAATGTTTTTACTGCATACTGCCAGATAATGATGACGAAGGATAATGAAAGCTTCATTTTCTGGATCACTACCTGGAACAAAACCTCGATTAGTTTTTTTGTCTGCAATGGCGGATTTTATGTTGAGAAAGATGCCGATGTGTATTACTCGAAATGAGCGTTAATGTCCCACTTTATTTCAAATTACCCTTAGCAAGTTTCGTCATGCTCCTCGCTTTTGTTGAAGGGCACAACTATTCCCAATTAGAGTTCCACATTAGTGAACACATCACTCCAGTTCCACACAAATGGACAAGAGCACTTGCGTAATTGTGTTTGGATTGACCACTACACTCTCCCTAATTCCATCTGTTGAAGCGTTGACCAACTCGCCTCTGCCGACAAATAGCTTGTGCTAAGCTTTCTGAAAGACCGTTTAAGAAATATTATTCCTGCAATCGCACCTATACGTTTAGAAATAAATTCCGGACCGCGTTATTCTGTTGGAATATTTCAAAGATCATTACTTAATTTCACATTCACATGTTGGTAATCATTTACAACTGTTTCATAAATTCTAGGAAACGTAAGTACAACTGAAATTCTGGTATTAAATGGCCATCATGTATTTAAAATTGTATTCCAGAAAATTTCAATTTGATACGGTCGTTGTGAAAATGTAAATATTTCATTGGAGGAAGAGATAAAATTTGTGAATCGATCAGGAAGTCTTATTAATCGGTTGCTATGCCAGCGACTTCGCTCGCTCTTTTTATTTTGCCCTAAAAACGATACAGCAGCTACTGAAGTTTATTTCATATACATCGTATTATAACCTTTCCGTCTATTTCGGTCATTGGAGCATTTTTGGTTTCGGGGTTCTTGCGGTCTAATATTGCAGTAGGAGGAGCTTTGATTTCAAGGAAGGCAGTATAAGGAATGCAACAGGCATAAATTAAGCAATATTTACTAAGCGTAATTTGCACACTGACATTTCAAGTAGATGAATATACAAGTTACGAGGGATTATACTAATGATGAATCCCAATTGACGAACAATACACAAGTAACAATTTCTTTGTCCATTAATTTGAATAAAATCACAAAATTTACTAAGGATTAAACACTTAGGCGGATAGAATCTCCACTCCGGTTCCGCTTTCTCGTCCGTTGCTTGTAAAAGTTTGTAAATCTGAAAACACTGAATTGAGTTTCATTCACAGAAAGATTATCAGTAATATATTATAAATCCTCCGTTTTACCACTTTGTTTAAACACATATTTACAGGAACAATATTTTTACATTTACTGAATTCTCTAAATAATTCATTATTTAGCGCGCTCAAAATGGGCACGCAAACACAAATGAAATGTTGTTTTATCATCGAATTTAGTTCAGTTAAAGCAATGATTTGCCATTTGATTTGAAAGTCTTAGAGTGTCTAAATAATGACACAACAACATTACACGACTTCACCTTGTTAATGTGCGTGTGTCCGAAGTCGGCGAAACATCAGCTCTGGTCCGCGGTGTCAGAAACACAACGCAGCGGCAAGGGATCGCGATGTTGCCCGTAGTTACCCCCGGTAGACCCATTGGCAAGGTCCGTACCAAGGAATAGTCCCCCCGACGCAATCAGAAGCCACCAGCCGCCGGTCCGCAGTCTACGGAATCGATGGATGAACACCCAGACACAGATTAGGGCCGCCTCGTCGTAATTTAGTAGAAATCGGGTCAAAATCGATGTCTCAGCGTACAGACGCTGACCATTAATACAATTTACAGAGAAATTTTCCAAGTCCCACATTTCATCCGGACACCGAGATACACGTCCGTTCACCACAAGTCACTCGAACGAAGTCCTAGAAATTTGTCTTTCGAATTAGATCTGTCACACTTCCGACAGTGCTGCGCTCTATAATGGTGTAACTAAAAACTGCTTATTTTAACGATAGGAAAAATGCGCGGAATAAATAGAAATGTCGATCGTCTAAGAAAATGAAATCTGTAATTATTTATGTCTTGAAATTGTTTAGTTTCGTCCTAATTTTATTTATTTATTTTAAGCTTTAAAACGGTTTGAAAACGCCGTAGATACGTTATCTTCCTCGACTTCTCGCAACAATTGCGTCGAAAATTCGAGGTCTTCCACTGGCTCATCCCATTGTCTCTACAATGGATGGGATAGAAAAGTCTAGTTAAAATTTAATGCAGCGAAAAAAAGGAACACAGAAATGAGTCAATGGAACGGGCTGTTACAGTATGGATGATCCAAAGAAGTTTATTATTTCTCAGGGAGTTAGCTCTTTGCCAACAATAGGCTAATTACGGCGCGAATTCTGCTGCAATAAAATATGGAGAGAGAATGTTCGCCTCCCTCTCTCTCATGTTGTCAAACTTACGTAAATAATAACACAGTAAGTTCGATGAATGGTATAGGAACGCCTGATGGGACATATAACTCGCAGTTGGTATCGAAATGAAACATACGCGAAAATTGAAGTTTAAATTCCTGCTTCCATCACTGAAATTTTCATTGAAAACTGTTTCGGAGCATGGATCAAACGTATAGGCAACCCGCATTAGAGTATTGGAGTCTTCGACGCACTTATCCCAAGAAACCGTCCCGCAGCATTAATTTTTTTATATTATATTAATATCGTGTGCAATATATCGAAATGAAGTATGCACGAATATTTAATTTAAATCTCCTGTTTTTAAACCCTCAAATTTCCATTGAAATCCTGAGCCTATTTGAGACAGACAGAAAGAAACTTGTGTGCATGTTTGTACAGTATGCTTATTACAATTGTTTGCAAGATCTAAAAATAGTGAAATTATGAAAGAGATTAATAATTAATGTATGTTTAAACTAGCAAGTTGATGTGGTGCTCCGTAGGTGACTTCTCTTGGTACACAAAAGGACCATCTCGTAGCAGATTAAAAATTAGAGTTTATTACTTCCTGGAAGAACACGTTCCGAGTATTTCCATCTATCGACCTTACAGTACAGGCAATCTGAAAAGGTCAGTTGTGAGTCACCCATCTGTGGTGAATAATTTGGTTCACATTGATTTCAGCGGAAGGGTCATCAGCTTTAATGCATTCAAAGAAATGTCATGTGACAAGCCTTGTGATGAAACTTCTCAGACTTCCCAGAAAAAGACACTGAATTAAGCGTTTCTGTTGATAGCAAAGGAATATCTGAGCTCCTTCAAGACTTCACTGAAAAACTTCGCTAAATACATTCCTAGAAAACTCTATCATATATATTACTATTAAGTATTTAAAGTAAAATAAAATCAGTTGAGGTACCTCCATATCTCACGTAGATGACTGCAAATTCTTAACACGTCGATTCTCATCAAGTCACGTATATGTAGAATAAACTTAATAATTTAGTTTAATAACCAGCGTTACTTTAAACAACACATTTAGCGCCCAGTATGGAGACAATTTGCATACGTATTTGGGAGGCCTTGCTCAAGACGTTTACATTCGAATTAAATCATATCCCTGACTAATAAAATAAATACCAGGGCACCCAGATACTCTATTTAATAAAAAAGGACGTATGAATGTTTGTTTATGTTTCGTAGAAAATTTAAACCCTTGGATAAATTGGTACCAAAGTTGATACATTCGAAGACACCTATAGGGGTGCGAAAATGTATAAAGGGATGTAAGGTGAAGATTAAGTGTAAAAAAATTCAAATGTATGTAAGAAACATGCGAGCACACGTCTGTGACGTCACAGAAGTGTGTGTGAGAGAGAATACAAGGAACTCCGCCATATTTAATAACACACGATAGGAAGAGAATATCGTTACATTTTGCCAGGTCTTACTGCGGGCTAACAAAAATAACTAACCTGCCAACGCTGAGCACCCATATATATATATATATATATAAAAGGCAATGCATGCTCTGCGCTTTGGGCTTTACATACCGGGCGTCGTTTCACTTATGTGGTTTGTCCCTTATAGGATCCTATGCAGTTAATCCTGTTGCCGTGAAAGTTTGGTCTATTATAGTGTTCACCACAGAGACGGTTTCTGTCGCTGTTTTGAATACGTAGGTTCCTTCCTTCTTCCAACCCACCTTCCGGCCAAAAAAGTGTCGTCCTAAAGACATACCAAACTTGCAACAGTATAGATTATAACTTCCCGTAGCCTGCCAAACGAGATAGCTAAATCGCTGTTAGCTGTTAAATGATGCTAAATTTAACTAACATTTTATTTAAGTAACTAACTGCTTGATGTAATGTAGAGAGAATATTTATCGAATGTTCCATTGAATTATTGTCCGTGTATCTGAGTCTGGGCTGAACCGATAAATTACAATGTCCTCAATGGGCTACAGCGCTAAGGAAGAAGAAGAATGTCAATAAATAACTGCAATCCTAGTGATTTGACACCTGTATGAAGGAAAATCAATTAAAATATTCATAAATGTTTTGGCCTGAAAAAGAGAGTTCGCATTTACATTAACGCTCTTAAATTTATTATGCTTTTTGTTCATATTTAATGAAATTTGGAAATTTTAATTGAGTTCAATTACTAATTTCACCCGATACTCAAGTATGAGTATCTGAAGTACACATTTATTTTTACTTTTTATTCCGATATTTGGCCTGACACGAATTCATAGTTTGGTTGACCGTAATCTTCGTAAGTTCACTGTTGTTTTTGTTTTAGAAATACAAAAGAAATGTCCGGTGCCTCTAACATTCCAACAGCTAAGGCCTTGCTTGTGTTTTTGTTTCAGGTTTTCACATGGCGCCGAAGGTGAGCAAGATGTTTCCGGAGTCGTGCCTGCTGATCGTGGTCGGGCTGCTGATCGGCGTGCTGGTGTATCACGTGATCAACGTCCACGTGAGCACGCTGACGCCCAACATCTTCTTCCTGTACATGTTGCCGCCCATCATCCTGGACGCGGGCTACTTCATGCCCAACAGGCTGTTCTTCGACCACCTGGGCACCATCCTGCTGTTCGCAGTGGTGGGCACCATCTTCAACACGTTGACCATCGGACTGTCGTTGTGGGCCGCCGGCCACATTGGGATGTTCGGCTGCGAGACGCCTCTCCTCGACATGCTCCTCTTTTCCGCACTCATCTCAGCCGTGGACCCCGTGGCCGTGCTCGCCGTCTTCGAGGAGATCCACGTCAACGAGATCCTCTACATCGTCGTCTTCGGCGAGTCGCTGCTCAACGACGCCGTCACAGTGGTAACGTACTTGCCCCACTTTCCACATAGGGTCGTAGAATTATAGTGTGAAAACTGAAAGTAAAATCCATTTTGGTTGCATTCATTGTGAATGTTAATGGCTTGCGTTGACGGACCTGGTACTCGCAATATTATAAATGTTTGGTTGATTTGAGGACGCAACGCAAGACAGGATCTGTCGAACCGACGCTTAGATGTTATTGCCGCTAGAGAATTTCGTGTTTCTAGTATCCTATTGCTTGAGCGGCTCGTTGTAATTTCAATTGCTCAAAACCTCGATCTTTTTTGTGGGTAACAGGCTACGTGCGCGGAGGCTGCCGGGTTAAGACTGATACGCTGACCACGTATCACTCCAAATTCGAAATGTGTCACATAAAATGACAGTATGCAGTCGTCCTGCAGATCCAACGAAGAAACAGGCTACATGAGTGTGATCCTGAAACAGGCAACTCCCTTTTAATAACATTGGAAGGGAATTGAAAAGAGGGTATGTGGAAAGTGGACCAAAGTAGCCAAGGGTTGACTGGGGCCCGAGGCTTGGGAAAATCCTAGAAACCCTGCATCAGGGAGATGAGTTTGCTGTGGAGTCGCAGCAATCCAGCAGTTTTATGAGGCAGTTGGCCGACTGAACCAATGGCATCAGCGGACAACTCTTACCGTATGCTAAATGTCTTCGACCCCAGTACATACACCCCCAAAAATGATGAAGGTGCCTCGGCATGTGAGAACCTTGATGGTAAGCCCCGCAGTCAATCTAAGGGGAAATACCTGCGATACTAAGCTCCCTTATACGTCCGTTTTCAAAACCCATGATTATTTTTCTCATTTAATATCGGTCGAATTGTAATAAGCAGCTGAATTTTAAGTGATTCTATTGAAAGGAAAATAATTGGTCGAACGACTTTATATATCTGAGAGAGAGAGTAAGGAATATTCTGAATCGCTTGTTGGACAGTTGAGCCTCGTTCTGTTCCGCCGTGTATACTGACGTTTCGCTCGTTAGCTCCGAGTATTCTCGTGTTTGTGATGTCTTAGGCAACACCAACTCATACATTTAGGCAAACAAGCCGCGTCGGAGGGCAACGCGGACCAGCAGCCCCATAACCGATGCGGAATATCGGCTACGAAAATCGTCCGCAGTTTCAATTATATGATTGTTTAAGATTAGCAAATACGAAGCTCAAGACAGAAGAGATAAATTTTCAGATAAAACCAAAATAGTAACAATAAAATATTTTGTATAATCAGATGAATAAATTTAATGACTGATATATAATTTTCTGTGTATTTTGTACTTTACCCCCAAAGGTTTTTGTCAATCACAATTTAAATAATTAAACTAACAGACATATTTAAAATAATAATTTTAAAAACTTAGACTTTGGCAAATATTTCCTTATTTATCTGCACAAAATAATACAGCATATAAAAAAATCACATTTACAGTTCCCAAGATTCCCATGTGTATCAGTATTTGACAAACGTTAGCATTCTGTTATGATTAGTGTTGGGTGTACAGTACTGTACCTTATAATTAAATCACGAAATGTATTTTGACAGTATTATAATTCCACATAAACAACCAGGCAACATAAAAGGAAAGCATTACAGTCCAAGCAGACGAGGGCCACTCTAAAAGTATTGCACATTATTTTTGTTTATATTTAGTTTTCATTGTATTTTTTTTCCTTATTTTACAGTGTCCAGGTTCATCCCTTAGGAACAAAATTTAATTTCTCCGCATAATTACTCTAGCTGCCTTTTGCCGCCTTCAAATTATTGTCTGCATAAAGAACCAGCACTTTTTGGCAACGTTTACTAGGGAGTCATCAGTTTCGAACCTCTTTCCACGAAGGGTTTCTTTCAGTTTAACTAAGAGACGGTAATCGCATGGAACCAGGTCAGGACAGTAAGGCGGGAGTTTCAGTGTTGTTCATCAAAGATTTCTGATTGGCATGTGGCCGTGCATTGTCGTGCAACAGCAAAACGTCCTGCTTCTTCCGATGTGGTCGCTTTTTCAGAGTTGTCACATATGCGTCATAGGTAATGGTCGTTCCGCGTGGTATGATGTCCACAAACAAGGGTAACCGTAACATTTCCAGCACAAGGTGCAGTTTTGATTTTTTTTCCTTAGGCTACTTCGCATGGTTCCAGTCCATCGATAGCCTCTGCGTCTCCGGTTCAAAATGGTGGAGGCATGTTCCATTGCCAGTTACAATTCTTGCAAGAAAGCCATCTCCGCCAATCCCATAGTATTCCAAAAGTTCGCTACACACAGTTTTCCGGTTTTCTTTGTGAGCCTCGGAACCAACCTGGCACAAACCTTTCTCAACCTCAATTCCTTCAGTGTACTGCAAACCCTTGCTTCCTCTATTTCAACTTGGAGTGACAATTCTTTCACTTTGATGTGTTTGTCAGACGAAACCGTGCCTTTAACTCTCTGCACAGGAATTTGTGCAGTGTGTAGTCTGCCGCTGCGAGGAGTATCCGTCTTTCACCACGTTATCTTGCGGTCTTGAGCAGAATCTCCATACACCTTCTTCAACAGCATGTGCATGTTTCCGAATATCTCCTTCTCACAGCACAGTATTTCTGTAACAGCACGCTGCTTTCGACGAATGTCAAGTGCAGCAGCCATCTTGAAGACTTGCTACGATAGCGCCTCTCGCGGGAACAAGTTGAATTAAATTTAAACACAAGCGGGAAGGGTAAATTCCATATATTTCGAAGATGCAGAATAAAAAAATAGTGTGCATTACCATTGGAGTGACCATCGTACATTCAATAATTTGAAGGAATATAGAAGGAAAGCATTATGCAAAAATTTTAGAGCAATAATAATGGTTGAATTATTGGGAAAGTTTAGAATTGACGTCGCTTTTAATATCGATACTAATCGAAGTTTAAAGACGATAATCATAAACTTGACGTGCGCGTCTATTACAACTTAGATCGATATTTAGTAATTTAGACGTGTCATTTTCGTCAAACGGAACAAGTTTAATTTTTATTGTTTGACGTTTTGGATTAATTCAATAGATTTAGCAATGTTCTGTCATGGAGTCGGATAGGATTGATGTCGTATCTGGACCACAGGTGTACTATATCATTTTGTCTCAGACGCATGCACACTGGAGGAAACTGTATCACTAAACAAGTGGGAACGTGTGCCAGCTTCCTCCGTATGATTAGGCGTGTGTACACACTCAATTAAAGAACAGAATAGGCCATTTTGATAATAGAATATATGCTTATCAAATAAAATATAGATTTTTTATTTCTTTACAAATGAATATGGGAATATTTTCCAAAAGCTTAAAAAAATATTATTATTTAAATTATGACTGATAAAGTTTTGGGTAGAAAATACAAAAATAATTTTTACAGCAACTTGGTGGGATTCCTTACTTCCTCGGAACTGATCAATGACGTGTGAATATTTTACTTGACAGACTTTACGGCCGAGCAGTAGTGTTGTGGCATTAATCGCCTCTTTCGTGCCTCCAAGTCGTTATCGGTATTGACAGTAGACGGGCAGCCTGCTGCTGAGATAGACACTACAGGTTTTCGGAATAAAAATTAATTTTTTGGTGTTTACATACCCTTGGAAATTACTTTTCGCTCCTTCTGTTTGTTTATCTTCGTTGCGAAATATTTTTAATGAAATGGTCGGAAGAAGTATCGGCCATCAATCAAAGTCTGTAACTTGCAACAATCGTGGGATGAGTAAAATTTAAGTTATCATTGAGGCACTTGTATTATAATAATTTTTGAGGTCTTAATTGCCGCTTCAGAAGCAAAATAAGAATAACAAAATGGAAGGTTTTGACCAAGAGAAGAGATTGGTTAATAGGCCACGTTTTCAGACATTACGGTCTTGTAAAATTATCATTAGGGGGAATTGTGTGGGGTAAGAACTGAAAAGGGACGCAAAGGATGAAATACGCTGAGCAGGAGGAAATGGAATGTGGTAGTTATGTAGAAATGTAAAGGCTTGCACAGAATAGGTTAGCGTAGAGAGTTACATCAGATCAGTCTAAGGACTGAATAAAGAAACAAAAATAGCTTCCTATTTTTGTTTCAGGATTGTAAGTATACACTTTTTTGAGGTCGTCGTCACATTTACTGAAACAACTAAAAAAATCTCTTTTCCCCATCTGTTTTCTGTGGGCACCATAAGTACATCTTGTAAACGTTTTAGAATGTAATTACATTTCATTATTTCATTCGTTTTGCAATAAACGATACAAGTATGGTCGAAGCTTGTGAATGTTACTATCATTATCGCTGCTCATTCATTCAACAAATCATAATTTATTTGTAGAAACTGAGTCAAACATAATATACGTACTTCACGGGACGTGACGCTATGTTTCGTACCTTCCCGCCACGTCACTCGAACACTCCTGGGCGATTAAAGATGGCACCGCCGCACGTCTGCACAAAACACCTAGCTTGGTCAATTTGGCCCACCTTTCACAGTGTCCTGCTTTATTTCACGTTACTCTACTTACAAGTCTTGTTTTGCAGTCACTCCGGCCTCCTAAGTAACCAGTCTCCCCTTCTTCCCACGTCACACTTTCAGGGAAATAGCTTTTCCACGTCACACTATACCTAAACATAGAATGCACACACGCCGTTAACAACCTTTCCTCCGGAAACGCCTCATTTTTATTCGTTTTGGGGACGCTATGTGGCACTGTAAATATTTAATTATTTAATATTCTTTTTTCGATAAAGCTGTCATTGAAATTGTCTGTACTGTCTGTATTAACTGTGCCTGAGGATGATTGAACCGAGTAAGTCAATTATGCATGACAAATTATGAAACGATTTGCCAGTTCTAAGTTGAAAAGTAGATACCGAATCTGAATTTGAACAATCTTAAAACTTCGTCAATTAACTAGCGATGTGATTTATTCGTTGTTTGCAACGTACTGAAAAAACAAAGTTTTTTCTTGTACAATCAGCTGACTATGAATACTGATTAATTTGTTTAAAAAATAATAAAGAAAACTGTTTTTTTAGTCCTTGGGGATACTTTGACGTTTTAGTGTGTTTTTACGAATGTCCTTGTGTTTCTTTCTCCACAAATTAATAGCAGCTGCTTCACTTAAATTATTGTATAAACAGCGTTCGATTTGTATGCCAATTATATCTGGATAGGGAGTTTTCTCGCAGGCGCTTCACCCTAGAGTGATCGCGGGGCTCACCTGATTATGTCGGGAATGCCTCGCACTCTCCCTGTTTTTTTTTCTATCAAAGTTCTCCCATTCTGAGACACCTTCACCTATTTTAGGAGGTATATGTACTGGGGTCGAAGACCTTGGACATATGGCACGAGTTGCCCGCTGATCCCATTGGATCAGTCGGCCAACTGCCTCCTGAAAGTGGTGGAGACATGGAGAAGGGAATGCTGCGATACCCACAGCAAACTCGTCTCCCGTCATTCGGACGGGCGTGAGAATAGTACCCAATGCTCAACCTACCTGATTCAGGTTTTACTAGGGTTTTCCCTGTATCTCTTTAGGCGAAATACCGGGTAGGATCCTTAAACCATAGCCCGGGGCCCTAGTCAACCCTTGGCTACCTTGCTCTACCTTCCGCATCCCCCCTTTTCAATTCCCTTCCTATGCTATTAAAGGCGAGTTGCCTGTTTCAGAATCACCGTCAAGAAGCCTGTTAACCCAAAAAAAAAGCCAATTATGGTGAGCTGACTGTGGAAGCTTTCTCTCGTAGGTATTTCTCCTCAGACTGATTGCGGGGCTTACCGTGGGGAATGCCTGGTACTGTCTCTGGGATTTTTATAGGTTCTCACATGCCGATGTTCCTTCATCTATTGTAGGAGGTATATGTATTGCGGTCGCAGACCTACGGTATACGGTATAAGTTTTTCGTTTATCGCATTGAACCAGTCGGCCAGCTGGCTTCTGAAAGTTGTGGAGACACGGAGAAGGGAATGCTGCGACCCCCAGAGCAAACTCTTCTCCCGTCATTCGGATGGGCGTGAGAATAGTATCCAAAAGCCTGAGCTACCTGATGCGTATTTTGTAGTGTTTTCCCTGCATCTCATTTAGGTGAAACTCCGGGTAGGATCCTTAAACTGTAGGCCAGGGGGCCTTGGACAATCCCTGGCTACCTTGCTCTAACTTCCTCATACGCCTTTATCATTTCCCTTCCTATGGTATTAAAGGGGAGTTGTCTATTTTATGATGACCCTGATGTAGCCTGTTACCCCCCAAAAAATATATATGGTCCAATTGCAAAACACCAACAGTGAACATAGGAGTGCATACCTTCAGTAATCCAAGGAGATTTATTTCTGAATGCAGAAAGCATAAATTTCAAAGTTCACCTCACGTGGGGCGACATCGAACCTAACATTTCAGGTTACCTAACTAGAGGGAAAGCAGAAAACTGTGTTCTCTAGGCGAATCGCCAAGATATCTTTTCAGAGAGGAAAAGAATTGTAGTCTTTCACTGGGCATTTGAGTCATTGGTTTGTCACTGAACATTTAATATTTTGTAAGCGGGTTAATTTCTCGCGGTGGGGGTGATTCGTCCCGGATGACACTTTTTAGAGGCTCTAAAATTTCACAAATAATAACTTCTAATCTGAGCTAAAAAAAAATTGAACTGTGTACAGTTCACATTAACAAATTTATTTTTGCCGCGAAGTTATTTTAGAATCTGAGTAAATTTTGGAGCCTTATTGACTTTAATACCTAAATAAGGGCGAGGACGGTAAATGTGGCTTACGGCGACTACGCCACTGAATTGTTTTCTCTTGAATTTGTTGGTTTAGGATGCAGGTTGCTGCTGCGCTTGACATAAGATAAATTATGGTATTCCAAAAATCTCTCCCGTTTTCTTCGGGAAGGTGACTAATCTGGCTTGTCCCGCTAGACTTAACTGCTTTATCGATTATTGTTCGGGGGATTCCCGCAGCTCACTCCTAACGGTGAAACATCGTGTCGAATTCGATTGCTCTTTGTATATTACATCTCCCGAAGACACCCTCAAAAGAGGTGTGAATCTTAAAAGGTCTTTCTTCCGCAGTGCTTTGTTTTACCCCGAGTGAAGTGGTTTTCCACTTCTGTGCCTTAAGAGCGGCTCGGGATCGCATCGGCGAGGGAACATCTTCCGCTAGCGATCAGGAAGGGGAAGGCAAACATCACGTACAGCCGATAACAGCTACTTTGGGAAATTGTGTCACTGCACTGCTGACAAACCTAACCAAACCTCGATCATTACGGCAAAATCGAGAGACATTCGCGTCAGAAGTATATTCTAAATCAAAGTGAATTATAATAAGTATCTATCTAAGTCGTACAGTATTGATAGGCCTACAAGTAAAGAGGTCGATCGATGGTAAAATTGGCGTTTCGATGTTTAACATTATAAGGCACACTGACTTCAGTCGTCCCCAGGACGGACAAAATCTTATAAACTCTATGGATCGTTCTTTAAGAGAAGCATCTATCACGATCTCCATAATTCACTGACATATCATAATGAGTAACATATATATAACAGGCGATCAAGAAAGTTAAAACGGAAAGGAATCATATTAGGAGGAGAAAAAAGAAAAACATTGCAGTTTGCCAATGACATTATAGAATTAGTATAGTCAGAAGAATACTTGTAAAACATAATAAATGGCACCAACGTGGTCCTGGAGGAAGAGTACAACATGAGAATTAATAGAGGGAAAACCAAGGTAATGGAGTGTAGTAAAAGGTGTTATATTGGGAAGGGATATTTTTAAAAGAAATTAAGTAATTCTGGTACTTGGACAGCGTATTAACTAGGGATGGTAGAAGTATAGTAGACATAAAGAGTAGCGTAGCAAAGGCAAGAAAAGCTTTCGCAAAAAAAAAGGAATTTACTTACGGGTAATATAAGTGTGCCTCACAACCCAGAGGACCCGGGTTCGAATCCTGGCATCGGCTTGGACGTTTGTGATGTTTGAGAAACCATACTTTTATACCCCTAAACGGATATAAGTTACCCTAACTGTGCACAGTCGACAATAACCTAGCAGTTGATGCGTCTATAAAGACACACGAAATATATAATATATACACGAAAAATATTAGGAAATCAATGCTAAAAATGTTCGTATGGAGTGTGGCGTTATATGGGTGCGAAACGTGGACGGTAGGAGTTGTATAAAGGAAAAGAATAGAAACCGCTAAAATGTGGTGTTATAGGAGAATGCTGAAAATCAGATGGGTGGATAGAATCAGTAACGAGGAAGTTCTAAACAGAGTAAGAGAAGAGAGAACAAAGTGGAGGACTTTGGCCAAGAGAAGGGATAGTCCACGTTTTGAGACATGAGGATCTTGTAAAATTAGCATTAGAGGGAAGTGTTTGGGGTAAGAGCAGAAGTGGTAAACAAATAATGGAATACGCTAAGCACGTTAGGGAGGATGTGCGCAAGATAGGTTAGCACGGAGGGTTGGATCAGACCAGTCTTAGGACTGAATACAACAACAAAACATAATGAGGTCCAATCCAAGTTCCTACAGAAACACGTTCAACAATTCTCGTGAACTTGAGGGGTTACGTTCCATTTCTTTTTTTAGAAATAGACTGGCAAACTAATATTTGAAGTCGAAGAATCGCCGCAGAACCTCTGCGAAGATCAGATTTAATCGTGAGACTTACTAACCAGTTACAGATTCTGCCCATAATTTGTGATGCAGTGAAGAAATGTTTATTATTTACCGCGTGTGACATGTAAAATGTTTCCCGGGCGAGCAGGTGCTGTACCACATGTTCGAAGCCTACACCGAGATGGGTCCACAGAACATTATCTACACTGACGTTCTGTCTGGCTTCGCGTCGTTCTTCATCGTAGCCCTCGGCGGCACCTTCATCGGCGTCTTCTGGGGCTTGCTGACAGGCCTGGTCACCCGTTACACCCACCAGGTGCGAGTCATCGAGCCCATCTTCATATTCGTGATGGCCTACCTGGCCTACCTCAACGCGGAAATCTTCCATATGTCCGGGATTCTGGCGTAAGTGCATTATTTATTTTCTTGTTTTGGGTCGTAATATTGTTCACTTGTAAGCCAACACAGGCAACTACCCTCCAAGTTAGTTCCATAATATATGTGACAAAACAAATACATTCAGTAAATCCTATTTAATATTTGAAACACCGTCAAGTTTGTCAGCAAAACATTTAATTACTATTTAGTTAATATAATTACAATTACGACGTTTCGTCGTCTTTGTTGACGTCATCAGGTAACTAGATAAACAAAATTGTATATAAAAAAAGAATATTAATGTAAACATAATATTTAATTAAAATTACTGACAAATTGGGCTGTATTTCATGTCAGATAATTAATTTTTGAAATCCTATTTAAATTCTTGATCCATCATTATTGTGGGAATTGAGGGACTGACACTTTCTCTGTCTTTATATCAATTTTATTCTTTCCTACTACAAGCTAGAAATTATAATACTTGCTCAGATATATATAAGTCAGTCATGATTGTATTATAATTTTGGTATATATATATATTCCAAAATTATAACAACATTTTTATGTTACAGGATAACTTTCTGTGGGATAACAATGAAAAATTATGTTGAGGCAAATATATCTCACAAATCACACACCACTGTGAAGTATGCCATGAAAATGTTGAGTTCTTCTTCAGAAACTATAATATTCATGTTCCTGGGAGTTTCAACACTCAAAGAAGGCCATGTCTGGAATACTTGGTTTGTGGTGTTAACAATCACATTCTGTTCAGTGTACCGTGCACTTGGCGTGGTCATCCTTACTGCCATTGCAAACCGTTTCCGGCTGCACAAGTTAACCCGAGTTGACAAATTTGTTATGTCATATGGTGGCTTAAGAGGAGCTGTTGCATTTGCTTTGGTGATGTTGATAAATCCACAGCATGTCAAGCTACAACCAATGTTTGTAACCACCACTATTTCAGTAATTTACTTCACTGTTTTTATACAGGTTAGTTACCATCTTACACATAAAATAAAGCTCCTGAGCTTTATTATGCTATCAAATTACGGATGCAATAATGAATGGTATTAATTCATTTCAATTATATTCTTCACAGGGGATAAGTATAAAGCCTTTGGTCCGAATTCTAAATGTCAAAAGAGCTGAAAAAAGGAAGCCAACTATGAATGAAAGAATTCACGAAAGGGTAAGTGAGAATAACTTTACTTAAGTACATATAAAGTTCAGAAAATCAATTGATTTCTGAAACAGAAAAATTTGTAATTTGGTATTACTTTATCATTAAGATAGACAGAAAAAGGTTTAATGAGTATATGGAGAAATGGAGTAGAATATTTATCTTCTTGCTCAGCTTTTGTTTGTCCTTATTGATTTGACAGTTGTCTGTGAGATATCAAATATACTAGAAGAAATGTCTTTCAGGGAAAGAGAATTATTAATGTCATGGTTCAAATATTATTTTTTCTTCCAATATAAAAACAATTATGTAAATATATAGGAAGAGTTTAAAAATATAGTCTGAATTGTTGAGAAATTTAGTACACTGAATGAGAATCATTACACTATTGATTTATTTAATATCAACTTTTTGTATCAGTTTATGGATCATCTGATGGCAGGAATTGAAGACATACTAGGCCAGCATGGGAATTATCATGTCCGGGACAAGTGAGTGGATATCAATATTTTATTGTTCCTCAGATATTTTTAAGTTACTGCTTTATATATCAATTTCTATTCTTCTAGGTTTAAACATTTTGATAATAAATTTATACGACCTCGATTGCTTCGTGACCATCAAGGAGCGGAGCCCAAAATCCTTGAGACTTATTCAAAATTAGCAATGAAAGATGCTATGGAATATATGCGACGAAATGCTTCAACAATAGGCAATATTTCAGGCACTGAATCCATGTCAGCAATATTTAGAAACTACACTACTGGAAATATCAATGGAAATATGAGTGGAAATATCAATGGAAGGTAAAATGTCTCTAAAGATCTACCAAAAATTTCACTATTAATTATGATAGCAGAGGAAATTAATGCTTGTTGATGGCTTGATTCTATATATTATTTTATAAAAATATGTGTGTGGTCTACAGTTCCTGTTATTTAGTTTACCTCGATCTCCTACATTATATGGACTGTAAGATCATTATGAATTAACAAATATATGAATAGTTAATTATTATGTACAAAATTGAATTATCCTGAAATTGTACTGAAAATATACTATCAGAGTATAAAACATTACTTATGCAAAAGTATAATACTTTGAATGGTTATCTTTTAGCTTTAATCACCTGGACTCAAGCACCTGGAATATAGACTTACAAGAGTTGGAGTATAATCCTTCCAAAAAGGACCTTACAGATGCGAAAATACATCACTTATTAGCAGAAGAGCTGTGCAAGCCTTATAGGAGGGTGAGTTCTAACAAACATTTGGGGAGCTGTCCCCCCCCCCCTCCCCTGTTCAAAAATACATTTTATTTCATTCTTAACAAACCTTTTTCCCCAATGAGCAGTATCCAAGTTATGTGTATCTAATTTAAAAATTGCTTCCTTACATTAATTGAAAACAAAAAACTTTGGCTATTTGATCTTATTTAATAAAAAATTATATAACTGACATTAGTTGATCCTTTCAGTATAGATGAAAAATTCCTAAACATCTCATAGGTTAAAGCTAATCCAAGGTATATTTATTGAATTTTGTTAAGAAAATAATATTATCTTTGCATTTACCTGAGTATATAAAGTGCCACCAATTCACATTAAATTTTTTGCAGCATCGTCGCCTGAGTTATAGTAGACATGCAGTGAATGACCGTGATTTGTCAACTCAAGTTAATTATAGGATGCATATGAATATTAGGCGAATGGTTGGGGAGAGAAAACACCACCACAAGAGGAGCAAGAGGCTGACAAAGGTGAGAGTACACGGTTTTTTAAAATATGATTGCATTCATATGCATCAGTAAAATTATTTAAATTTAAAGTTTTATTCTTACTCATTACAGGCCTTTAAACTACATATAAAAAATAAGTATAACTTAAAGTGATGGTTTTTCATAATTTATTAAACTTGAAATTTATTTAAATCTTTTGATTTTAGGATGGTAAACAGAATCATGTTAGTTTCCCAGGGATCACTCAAAACGGATCAGCAAAGCAGTTTTCACATGGTATGTTACTTTTATTCTTCACATAATGTATTTGGAATGAAGACATGGCATGTTTTCTACAAAATGCCTTTATAGGAAGGCTTCACACAATGTTGATAGAAGAATTTATCACTTCTTCCAGTCATGTTTAATTCTCTATAATAAATATTAAAATAGTTCTTATACATATTTCATAAAATTCTGAATACAAAACAACTGTTAATAGTTATTTCAGGATAAGAAAATTGTAGTGTGAACTTTTGGCATACAGAACAATATATGAGACATATTGGTGCACTGTAAATTATGAATGGGATCATCAACGTGTTTGCATGAAATATAGAGTTCATAATTGCACTCATAATTGGTTTACTACTCAAAAACAACAAAACTAAGAATTCTATCTATTTTTTTTCAATGATCACAATTTTTGAAAAAGTTAATAAACAATTTGGATATATAGAGGCAAAAATGGTCAAGTTCTAGGAGTAGTGCATAATTTTACTGTTACACATTACAGGTCATTAAAATACATATAAAAATTGAATATTACCTAAATTGATGTAACCTTTCTTTAATATAACACCTAGTTGAAATGTCTCATAATTTTCAATATAATTTAGAGGAAATGATACAGTGTACAAATCTGAATTAATTAGTTGTATAGCATGACATAAAGTGGTTAGTTGTCGATAGAGCAAGATGGAGAGCCACCTCAAACTTTTAATGGAAAATTAATTTATAAATTATGATACAAATATTGGGGTGGTACAAAAGGTTAATTGTAGGAAGAAGAAATACAGAATATTGGAAGTCTCTCTAAAATTACAATGAAATTATGTTGCTAAAGATCTAAAGTGAAACTAAGCACAAAATTGGGTGTTAGTAAATTCTTTAAAAACAAAGTTACAGGAGTTAGATTAAGAATATGCTTTACCCACAGGATAATAATTCTAGGATAAGTTTGCATTTACAATGTTATAAATTCATTTACACAAATAACAAGGTTTAACATGACTTACTATAATTTAAAGTTGAGAATAACATTTAATTAGAGTTTATCCATTTCTATATATACTTACTTTCCACCATGGTCTCACTGTTACCTTGCAGATTACATTAATGAGGTACTTCAGGAATCAGAAAATGATGGAGAAATTCCAAAATCGTCAAGTAAAGATGACTGGGATAGTGCCATTACATTTACAGCCAAATCCTCTCGTAAGTGTCTACTATTTATTGTGCTTGCATTATTTGTTTTCCCAAAATGTGTGGCTACAAAATGAATTTTTACACTAGTGACCAACAGAATACACCTACTTAAAACGTTTCATAATTTTCAATATAATATTTATAAGTATTAGGATGTTGTGACAGTCAAAATAATTTATATGGACAGGAAAGAGAGAGACAATTATTGGCTTGTCTAAAGTTGAGGTCTGGTGTCACCATGTGGGACAGAATGTAGTTCAAACTTTTAGAGACAGTGTCCTTATAAAGGAGAGATGTGATGACACACAACTTGAAATAAGCCAATTAATTTAGTCTCTGTTTCCTGTTCATATATATATATATATATGTCTATAAGCAAATAAGGATGATGTGACATTGGAATATTAAATAAGTTATCTGGACAGGAAACAGGGTTAGAGAGTGACCAACCTAACTTAAGCTGAAGTTGTCGTCTCCTTGATGGTCTTCAATAAATATGTCAATTTGGAGATATATATATGTTAAAAACCTAAGTATATATTTGTATATGTATGTAGTTATAAAAGTACATTATATATACATAAGTTTTTAACATGGTAACTTATTCCAACTGCTTTTATCCTTGTCGAAATGGAGTTTTCTGAAAATTTGTTGGAGTGCCAACCAAATATGATTACTACTTTCAAATTCAGATGCTTTTAACAAAACAGAAACTTTTAAGGACGAATGTTGAAATGCCAGTAGCAAAACTAGATCCTAGAAGATGAAAATTAGAAGTCATAGGTTTTTCTGAAAGGCAGTCATAGATGAAATAAAAATATAGGCAATCCTATTCAGCTTGTAGTACATAGTTCCTAATTCATAAATACGAATGTTTTCAACTTCAAAATTCCTGGCTTCAAATATGAGTCATAAACATATATTTTCTATGGAAGTTATTGAAAAGTATTTTGTCTTTCAAAATTTTCACTATGCTTTTTGGTTTATCTGATGTAATCTTTCTTTAATATACTTAATGTGTGCTTTATTACAAATAATGATATTGATCCATCTAATTACTTAGCAGTTTTAAACTTCAATTAACATTGTATTTTATAAGTAGCCTTTTACATCAACAATGAAATAATGTTTTGATAAAACAAACCCAAATTCTGGTGTATTAAAACAATCTATTATTTCATTTTCTTCAAATACCTTTTTCTGTAGCATGGTGCAAGTCCAAACATCATTTCGTTAATTTACTTTGCTTGAAACAATCGTCTGAGAATAAAGCTTTCTGCATGAAGTGGTTCAATTTAAATATTTGTCCTGAGACCACAGGTGTGTAATATGCATGTATGTCTCAAGCTTTTATCGATCATTCTTATTTCATCTTCAAAAGCTATATCCTAATATATTGATCAAACTCTCAGCTCAATTAATACCACATTGTGAATAGTTCATATATTTTTCCAATAAAAAATAAACAGAAAGAAGTAATCTGTTCCTTACAAATTTTTCATCGCTTATGTTTATTAAAATATATCTGTCTTGTTTTCAAGTAAAGTACTCTTATACATTAAATCATAAATGGTGGTGCTATTAATTCTACAAAAAAATTCAAAATACTAATGTAACAGAGTGCTCTAATTGAATATGGAAGGAATATAAGATTAGTTTAAATTGTGGAAGCTAGATAAAGTATGAGTTATTTATAATAATAATTTATGACATTATTATGTTCTGTAGACCCTATACAGGAGCTTAGCTTCAAGGATGTGGAATGAGTCAGGGTGTACCTTTTTTCATTAATACCATGAACCATGAAAACCTACATTTTTCTGGTGATATTGTTGTATAAGGGAAGTCAAAAAAGACTCGGAAAACATAATAAATAGTGTACTGGAAGGAAGAGTACAACATAAGGATTAATAGAGGGAAAACCAATGTGATGGAGTATAGTATGAGAAATAGTGGAATCACAAAGGAAGTTAGATTGGGAAAGGATATTTTGAAGGAAGTTAAGGAATTCTGCTGCTGCAAAAGAGGAATTTAATTGTGGCGAATATAAGTATAAATAATAGAACATCATTACTAAAAACATTTGTATAGAGTGTGGTGTTATAATAGGAGTGAAAGAAGTTTTTGAAATGTGGTGCCAAAAGAGAATGCTGAAAATTGGATTGGTGATAGAGTAACTAACCAGCAAGTTCTGAGCAGAATAAGAGAAGAGAGAACAATATGGAGGACTTTAACCGAGAGAAAGGATTGGTTAATGGCCACATTTTGAGACGTGAGGGTATTGTAAAATTAGCATTAGAGGGAAGCGTGTGGGTTAAGAACAGAAAAGGAGAGGAAAAGGATGGAATACACTAAGCAGATTTTGGAGGATGTGTGGTGTGGTAGTTAGGGGGAAATGAAAAGGCTTGCACAGGATAGGTTAACTTGGAAGGTTACATTAGATCAGTCTGAGGACAGAATACAACAATAGCACCATTAACATACATCTCTGGGGAATAAAATTACTGTGTTGCTAAGGTACAAATATCCCAGATATTGATTACAATTTTAAAATCAATTGAACTGTAAAATAGTTGCTTGTTATGTACCAAAAGATTATTTCCTGGAATATCTAAAGGAAGTGTGTCTATTTAATAATTCTCTCCGAACTATGAAGTAATATAAAATGAAATAATAATTACATATATTTGAATTTTGGTTATGCAAAGGAATTTATCATTGAAGTGGTTAGGATACTTCCTGATGAAATCGATTTCAAAGGCCACATCTGTAAACAAATATAGAGTTTACTTAAGTCTCATATCTCATGATTTAACAATTACAATTAAATATATTAGTATAATAATAAGTAGAAAAATCATACAATTATTCTCAGATTCATATCTTATATATAGCAGCTGTAACTCCAATGTTTGCAAATAATTAGAAGCATGTTTATCGAGCTAACTCAAAACTAGGCTTCAACAAAGCATTAATGAAGACTTGATATATTAAGTTGTATTTTAATAATTCTTCATTTAAACACATTAATGTAATTTTCTAATTGAAATTGATTTATAATTAGTATCAATAGAATTTTTTCAATTAATTTAATTGAAGTAAAATTCTGACGAACATTAGTTAGAAAATAAATTGGTACATAAAAAGACCAAGTAAACACAATAATCTCTGAAAATTTAGAGGTTTTGAGGAACAGGCATGACAAGAAGATCTAACTATAATTTAAATGACTCAGAATTTTTGTATTTTGTTTACATTTTTAAAGAGTTATTTCATACTACCCTTAATCTTCTCACAAAGTGTAATCTCCTAGTAACCCATACTAAGGGAACATGTTAAGTCATGATTGATTGGCCATTAATATAATAAATACCTGGTCAATCAAATGAAAGTCAGTAATCATTTATAATCTTACAGTAAGGATATAATAAAAGCATATTAATTTTGTTTCTTGAAGAAAATAGCTTCAGTGAAAAAAATAAAATTACATAATGTAGTACTAAAGCTGCTAATATTGAAAAAAGGATTCAACTTTATTTATAAAATACTGTAAAGAATTGTGTTATAGGAGGGAGAGAAAAGTAAAAAATAAAATAGTAAAATAATTGTCTTTATGATATGAGTTTTGTATTTGAACCAGTTTTTGTACATTGTGTGAACTACATACATGCCAGAAATCAGAAATATTATCAATTGTGCCATTAAAATGAACATTTCTAGAGAGCGAGAAGCATTAAGATTGATTTATTTCACTTAAATGACTGCTTATGATCTAGTTTATCAAACTTATAAATTTGACTTGTTATTTAAGTCAGATCAAAATTAAGTTTATGAGTTTATGGAATACTGTTAAACATGATTGTAATGGATATTTGTACTGTGGGCTCAATAATTAAAATGGATCATTTGATATATAAAATCTAGGTGAGATGAATATGTATTTATGAAAATTAATCAAAGAAAAAGGTGTTGAGAGTTTATAAATATAGCAGGCAGAATATTATTGTTTGGGATAATGTATATCCTATACAATAAAAATAAACACTTAGTTTAAAAATCTTCTAAGATTATATGGTTGCTGTGTTTATAAATATAAACAATAATAAATGTCAACTTGAATCATATTATGAAAATTATTGAAATGTTCTTAAACCATATATTTCCACATTAAGAGAAATTTACCATACTTTAATAACAATACCTACATCTCTCTTCCAACATTGTTTATAAGTGGATGACTTTTGCTTTGCATGCCATTTTGTGTATAATTTAATACCTGGAACTAATATTATTCATAAAATATATAATGCTTTATACAACCCAGAAAATTGTTTAACAAAACTATGTTGGAGCTTTGTAGTTGTGAATAGTTATCCATAGACAATGTAATCTAAAGAAACAGAAAAAAAAAACAGATTCATAAATCTGCTGGCCGTAATTTTGCTTGGTTTGTTCTCATAATTTTGTTTTCCTGTGTGTGTCAAACTACTAATTAGCTGGTGGAACACCCGAGTCAAGTTTGTTGACACAAATTACCAGCTTACCAAGCTCCAACCCTCGGAAAGCTCGCCTGATCAAGCAGTATTCGAAACCTACCGTAGATTATGATGATGCACCGACTGTAGCTGAAGTTTCATTACCTTGGCGGAGAGGTGCCAGTGGTGGTAGGTTATGCCATTCTGTCTCAATATCAATAGAGAATGTTTTCAGATGACCCTGTTTAGATTTTCAGTATTATTTCGTAGTGTCAATAGTATGCCAAATAGCTTTCGTGCTTCTCAGCATTGAGCAGCTGACTAAAATATTAGGGCATATAAGAACTGTTTCCATAATTATGGAAATTATGGTACTAGGGTCTTCTAATTACAGAAAAAAGATCCTATTCAGGAATTGAACGTGTTTCTTGATATTCTCTCAGATTAATAAATAAAATAATACTTACTAAGAAATGGTCAGAAATCAGGTTTTAAGAAGCTGCTCAACATTTGCTTTCTTGTGGGCCACATGCTTCACAGTTCTGTTATATAAAAAAGATTTGACTGGACTGTTCTTAAATGGCATTAAATTCTGAATAGATAAGCAAAAGACCAATATATTTCTAATGCCTGAATTTATTAAATGCTTATTTCCATTGATGATGTAATTTATAATGGTTTACAATTATATATTGAAAGAATTTTAGGAATACATATGGTTTAGATAATCATGTTACCTTTTTTGAAACTCATGTTCAATTTATATGTTGATACATCTCAATTGACCAAGTAGGTTCATTTCTTTTACCTACTTCTTACATGAGTTGTGGCTGCATCCTCTATATAATTCTGTAACCATTATGTATTTGGTTCAGTCAAACCTTATATTTTTTGTAAGGCAATGCATGAGAGATGCACCTTTACACGTTGCATGAGGCATGTTTGTCCTCGTATTTGGTAATTACTTCTAACTTTTCTGAACTTTGTATTAAGTTATTTCCAAATTTTCTATTTTGTATTTACTGGGGCATATATATTACACTTGGACATAGCATATTCTATTTTTATAATATACTGTATCTTATTTATAATAGTCAATATTTGTTTTGCAAATCACTAAAAACTCTGAAGTATGTATTTTAATACTTAATATGACATTTTATTCATTAAAATTGCAGCCAACCTGAACCTATTCTTTCACTTTATATTTAACTATTTGTTCTCATTCATAATCACTGATTATTCTGAAACATGAATGGAAAATGTATTATATGAAGACAGTTTCCTGCCATTATTTTTGTTTACAAGTTATTTAACTAAACTATTCACACACAAGAAAAAACATGTATTAAATTGCCTGAACTCTGTTTGATGGCTTAAGACAAACAGTTTCTGCATGCCATACAACCATAATATTTTAATTTGAAAATTCTATCATGAAGTTGAATCAGCCAAGTTAAAAATCTACTTGTAGTTACAATAAATAATTTTAGCTCAATAATTCTGGCCAAATTAATATTTCAAAGCTTTGCTTTATTCTATTTTTATTAGATTCTTACATTTGAATGTTAAATTACATTGTATAACACATAAAAATGTACAGTTGCTTTATTAACACATGTTATTCAGTTCAAACTAATAATTTCCACTCATGAAAGAAATTCACAACTTACCATAATTTATTGCAATATTTTTTACTTCCATTTCTCACCTGTGTACATGTTGTAATATTAGTTCTTCAATTTATATTATGTTTAAAAGTAATAAGGTGTTTAATTTTTATGGTCATATTAATTTTATTGACTCTGTAATTCGGTTCAATGTAATTTTTTTAAATCAAGGCAATTTTATTAAATATAACTAATTTATGAGTTATAAATAAAGTAAATAAGTTATCTGAATATTATAAATTAAATACAAAGAATGGTCAAAGGACATAAATATAATAAATTAATTTGAATGTTTTGGTACGTCCTCAGTTCAGTAATTATAATATAAAATTTTTTTGTTGCTGCTGCAATGTTTAATGCCAATAAAAGTTATAATATTTTAATTAATAAACTGGGGAGGTGCCAAAAAATGGTGGACGAAGCGGTTTCAAATTAAATTATTCTTTTTCTGCCTTTTGGCCATTCTTTTTTTTTAAAATTTATAATTTATGAGTTGTATAGTAGTCAATACCATTTAACTAATAATTACAGTGAGATGGTGGAGGAACTTATATTCCACAAGAAAATAATTCAAATCATGCAACTAAAGAACAATTATAGGAAATTGATATTGAATCCCATTATGACATTTGAATTTCATTATGCATAGGATATTAATGAAACTAAAATATTATGTATATAAGAAGAGTATCAAATTACATTAATGGTGCAGATTTAAATAAATAATTGATATTTCAGTAAAATTCAAAGTCAAAAGGAAACAAAATAACGGACACTTTTGTATTTTTATCTACTTTAAATTTATATATGACGGATACACACAGATATAAAGCCTTGTTCTTTCTCATTCCCACTATTAAATGAGTTTTTTCTATATTACTTATTTCCTCTTGTAGAAATGTTCTAGTAAACAATTAACAACATACTGCTTCTCATAACTTAATCGGCTATCATTAACAATTATGAATCTTTAAAGTAATCTAATTATTTAAATATAATATCTTCAGAATTTAATTGTCCTTTACTTCTTAAGGAAGGAAATAGTGTCCATTTATTTTAAAAGATTTTTTAACAAGATAACCACTCATTTTCTGTTAATGCAATATGACAAACTCCATTTATTAAATTGAGCAAATAAACCACCATTTGTTTGAAGAAATACAATATTCATTCACCAGAGGGATTAATATTTTAGGGGTCATATCCCAATTAGATTATTCCTTCATTTTGAATGAGCGTTTATCAGTTTATGTGAGAGTAAGGTTTTGGTTCTTTTGAATATATCAGTGAGAGCAATGAGTTATAATGATTTATTTCTTCAAATATTTATTAAAATTCCATGTCATGATTTTATATATGATGAGCTATTGTATTAAGTTAATTAATAGGTACAGTCTTCTTTACAACATTTTTCATTATTTACTCCTTCCTGGACATTTTCTATTTATTTAATGGTTACAAGCATTTTAATTCATAACATTTGCATTGCTGGCTTATCTTTTCATTCAAAAGAGTTTCACAGTATTGATGTTCTATTAAAAAATATATTTTTTAATATTATGCATCTTTAATTGCAGCAAGCTGACAAGTATTCAGAGTTAGATAGTACTTGAAAAGTACTACACATCATGTATATAAATGTATATATTCATTATGAACAAAAAAGAGTGAAAATTCATGGCTCTAAGCATTTAGAGTTTTCAAAGAATCTATTTCATTCACACAAAAAAAACATCTTTGTACCCATACTTAGTTATTGAAAATACCTGTAACTTCGGTTTATTGTGCACGCCCAAAATCATAAAGAATCATTTCCAAATATTCATTCTAAATACTGTATTTATGATACTTTAGTTGTGCATACATTATTCCTGAACAGTAGTTTATCTGTACAATAATATTTGATTCCCTCTTTGTATCAGTTTACCTTCTCTTCAAACAAATTATGTTTTGTTGAAATTTTTTCTCTTATTTTTTAGGGACAAAATTATTTTGACAATTTGTTGTTTAATAGTTTATAAGTTTTATTTACAACTATGAAAATTAACTTTGGAATTTAGCCCAAATTTATGTTTGTAATATGTGGAGATTACATTGTATTTTATGATATTTCCCATAATGAGGCAATAAAGTAAACAACAATAACAGAATAATTATTTCTCTCCTATCATATTAATGTCTGTTTTGCAAAAGCTATACTGAATTGGTTGTTCTTATGGCAGATGAAGGAGCTTCATCAAGTGAGGTTGCAGGCAAAAAAATGTCTAGAGACTCAGACGGTGGTAAGTGTTCCTCATTAATAATCAATTGAATACTTTTCAGTTAAGGAATAAATCAGTGCATTGTTTGATTATCTTATATTATATTAAAGTAATGCATTGTGCAAGTGTCTTTGTTGAAACTCTATAACGTGTTACTTAAAATTTCATAACTTTAAAGACAACCTTTTTATAGCTACCACCCACTTTTGTATCTATATGTATCAATATTTCCACAATAATGAAAATTTATAAAGTAGGGAAGTATCATTATTTTATCAAATATTTAAAGCCAAGTTACAGCAGGTTAACACATATAATAATAATAATTAATTACCTTATACTTTGTCAGCCTTTTGCTAAGTTTGGTAGAATACATATTTATAAAACGACTTAGTATAGTTAAATATATCTTTCTATTTATGCTTTGCTTATATAGAAGCATGAAATCTTATGAAATTACATTTAATTCATTAAATCAATTACTTCCCTGAGGCTGGCTAAATTTTTGTAAGGAACAAATGGAGTTCAGAAATAATTTGGCAGTTTCTTTCCTTCATATTATGATATAATGGCAGCATTTTAAATTAAATTGTCATAGGAAATTTTATGAAAACCTAATAGAAATGTTTTTATAATGCTATGAAAATTTTGTAAATATTCAATTAAATTACAAAAAAAAAAGAACCATGAAAACTGGAACATCATCTAGGCAGTGGTAGAGGTCGAGTTGGTTATCACTGATATTTATGTGGTATTATTATTTTAACAAACCAATTTGTATTAACATTGAAAGTTGTCTACAGTAATATATAAACATTCACCCAGAATTTGCAATAGAAATATGGTAATTATAGTAATGAATCATAAGAAACAGTGAATAAATAAAATCATCATATTGGTGAATTGTTGCACTCTATGGAAGTATATGTGACTTGTGGGTTACAAGAAGTGGGAGAAATGTTGAAGTAAGATAATTGTCCTGACTATAAAACTGTTTGTGTTTTACTGGAAAAAAATTAGTGAAAATCTGTTCTTAAATCTTTACTCAGTACATATATTAACAACAATCTTACAATATGACTGATAATAGGGTGTTTTTCAACTACTGATATTTATTTGAATTTGAAGAAATAAAAAGTTGACTATGCCTTCCTTTATGTAATTTATTTACATAAGATTTTATGTATACTAATTACATTATTTATTTGTACATGTTGTTATAAATGTAAGCATAGCATTTTGATCACTATCTTTCAGTGTATATGTTAATCATCATACATTATTGGGTAGGGTTTTTTAGTTTTCCCTTACATAGTTAGAGCCTGCATGTGTTGTATGTACAGAGTGTGCACGTGTGACCACCCCTACTGCAACGGAGACAATGTTGCCATGGAAACGAGATGATGAAGGAGAGTTGAGTACATGTCCTCTTAAGCAGAGTGAATTCCCTGCCTGGTGCTCCAATAAGGAATACATTGCATACAGCTCACCTTCTGCTACATTCCTAGGTAACTAACAGTTTCAATCCTCTTGTTAGATTTCACATATTAATTCCAATGTAGAAAATATAAGTACTAGTTTCTCTTACATTAACAACTATAAAATTTTATATACTATACATGTTTAAGTTTCATGTGTCTTGTTTCCAAATTTAATGGTTCATTCAATAGTATTCAAGCCATTTATGTGTGTACATAATAATAGATGACAAAGTGAAAATAATAATAGATTGGATGGGAAAAAGAGACATATAAAGGTCATTAACTTAATTTAGAATTTCATACTTCCCTGCAAGTCCGCCCTGCTATAAATTTAAAATAAAAATATGACCTTCTTTTTGACTCCTAACAGATGCTGCTAAGATTATATATGTGTGTGTGGATATATATAATTAATGGGGAAAGGACAGAGAGATAGAAAGAAGGTAACTTACCTGAGGTTCATAGATGGTAGACACCTTGTGAGGTTTAGAGTACTTGAATTTTCGGAGGCACTGCCCCCTTCATCAGAAAGTAAGGAAGACATTTCTAGTGATCGGCTAGCCAAAATTTGGTTGCTTAGTCGTCGGCCACTACTTGTGTGTTTGTGTCATTCCTAGTTAACATTTCACAGACTGTGCAGCGAGGAATTTTTTGATATTACATAATAACATGTTTCTAATAGTCATTAATAATGAAATTTAATCCCTCTAGAATCATTCCAACAAATGCCATTTTCCATCATTAAACATTTGATATTCAGTATTCCTAATTCATAAAACTTTCAAGTACAATAATTTTTTTTACGTTTTAACACACTATATCATGCTATCATGTCTCTTTTCTGTCCTTATCACTAGTGGTTTCCCTTTATACTTTGTAAGTACATATTTGTTCTTTAATAATAATAATACTTTCTACTCTAACCTGCTGCTAATGTAAGTATGTAAAGCAACTAAGAATTGTCAGATTTGAAGTTACAGAAGTGCTGTATATTTTAGGATATAACATGATGTTCATGTAATGTTTTCAAACACATTAAAACATTGTTTACTTGGCAGGTGGGATTGAGCAGCCAAAAATTGCATCTGTAATTGGTTTGTTCCGACGTGAGAGCTCAGGTTCCGTCCAACTTGAATCAAGAGCCAGTTCGGAAACATCCCTTAGAGATTCTCCGCCACCTGGTTCAGGAACTGTGCTTCTCATAGAGGAACCCTCTGCTCCTCCTGGCAGACGTCCGCCTGCTGGGAGAAGAGGATCGATGCTTGAACTTGGGGCGTCTGTTGACCCCATACCTGAGGAAGAACAGTTGTCTCCAACAGGCCAGCAAGCTGGAAATAGGTGGCCCACACCGAGGCCCCCTCCACCTCGGTTGGCGGTGCTGACAACATCCTCTTCTTCATCACTAGAATCATCTGTAGAAGAAGAGGAGGAAGAAGAAGACAAGAGGGTTATCACGAGGACGCACAAATAGTTAAGGCTCAACCGCTCCTGTAAAAGAGCTGGCGTGACTTTCAAAAACATTCGTTACAAGTACCTGCACAGATTTGAAAGATTGTAATATTATTAAGCATATTGTACACACAGACTATACATATTCTGTACAAATGCAAATGATGCCTATTTCCGTTTAAAAATTGTAAACTAAACTAACAAATTAGTTTACAAACTAATGCCAAATGTGACTGATTTTAGGTTTTAGAACCAATATTAACTCTCACCAGTTTTCATTTGCTATTATTCATTAGTAAAATATTTTAAAGTTGGCACAATATTGCCTAACTAAATGGCAAGTAACTTGAAAATAAAACTTAAATGTAAAAAACTTATTCATAGATTAAGTGCAAAGCATAGGTTTTTGTAAAATCAGTAGATTTTGAAGGCTGTTGCTGAATTTGAGACAGCAGTTGTTGATGCTCATTAACTATCATAAAAGAATGTAATGACTGGGTATTACCTCTTCCTTCTGAATTAATTTCAGGACAAGAAATACTATTCAATGGACACAGTGGATATATGAAATTATCTTGTGAATACTGTTTATGTTGTATTGTTAAAATAAGTCGTGTAACATTTTATTTTAAAATATTGCAAATAACTTAATTTAAATGTAATTATGTGCCTATACAATGCTACTTAAGCTGGTTGTCATGTCAACGAATTAATTTTGTGATGAGAGACAATATAAAAAAAGCTTGAACGTTCTGAATATTCTTCTGTGATGACGCAAGGCTGGTTTGTACTCATGAGATTTGTAATGCAGCTTTGCAGATACAACATCGGGTATATTTTTGAATTGGTGTGTGTGAGTAAGATATGACGACCATGTTGAATGTGAAAATAATTATGTTTTAATAAATGTACAGAATTTTTACTTGTGTGTAAATAGCAGTCAAAAGTTTGCTCCGAAATAATAATTTGAGCAATTAAAATAGAATATGGTGCTAACACTATTTTATTGTTAAAAATTAGCTGAAAACTTTATTTTTAATAGTGCAGAGTCATATGTATTATACAGAGAGTATAAAGATGTTACTAGGGTTGGTCTATATTATAATTATTTTGAAAATGAATATACTTACATTTTAATCAGCTCTGTACAGTAATATTTGTAGCCATTATTGAGATCATTAGATATTGAAACAAGTAACATCACATATTTTGATTTCAATAGTTCTTCCATAATTTTATTATACATATATCTGGTTATACATTCCTGATAAATTTAAAGTTCAATTATCTCTTTACTGTTGCTAATTCACAAAAAGAAATAGAAATGAGGCAACTAACAATTTGTTATGTATTATTCAGTTTTTTAAATTGTGTTTAACACACTTTTATTTGTAAACATATCCTCTTATGAGAATTTTAAAAAATTATTTGTATCAATTAAATTAATTTGTGTGATCACCTTAAACCTAATAATATTAAGGGATAGTAAATTTAAACTAGAAAAGTACAAATTTCTACCAATACCCATATCGGCTCCCTTTTCAAATTTCAACCTTTAAATACTATTTTTGTTTCATGCCACATTTACTTATTTACTGTGATAAGATATGTTTATGTATAAAATTTGTGTTTTAGTGACATTTATATTTCTACTGTAATTCAATGTCTCAATGGACTGAATTGAGCAGTACTAGAGGTAATTCTAAATTATGAAATAAAACATGAATGAAAATGCAAAGTACCATTCAAATTCCAATAGTGGTACTTGTTTCATTCTTTATAGGTGCATGTTATTGATCAAATTATATTTAGAGAAAAGGTACTACATATTTTATTAAGGCACTAGTTATGGTAATTAAATATGGCCTTTGTTAAGAGTAATTAATATTTGACTTAAATTATTGTATTTTATAATAATTTATGTTTAATTGTCATATTCCAAATCATAATTGTATTTTTTTATTAATAGCATATGTGCCTCTTCTCTAATATAAAATTGTTCAATTTTCTGGAGTAGGTGAAGAAAATTAGAGTATTAAGGTTTCAACCTTTTTAAGTTTGTTAAGTGAATTGTTAGAAACATTGAAGATTAAGAGTTCCAAAGTTCTCTGTGTAAGCTGCTGGTCAGTAGACACAAGCCTGCCTAACTGTTGAATTATTATACAAGAAATAGCATCACAAAAAGAAAACACTTGCTAAGGTTATTGTACTTTGGCACTAAAGTTATTTAAATTTTATACTTCTCTAAGCTGCAAAGAGAGGAGTGTATCACTTAAATGTAAAACATCTGCTGAAAGCTTACGCAGAACTGAGTATGTATCAGGGCTACACATCACAATTACGGCCCATTTCACTAGTGCCTTGTTAGATGATTATTTCAACTATTAGGTAAGCGATGTTAGATTAAAATTTGTATTACCTCCTGAGAAAGGTTTCCCTGACTTTATTTCATAAAGATTAAAGTCCATGAATGTAATATCAGTTAAGTGTAAGTACAGTAAATACTTCCAAATCTTTTCTGCTATAACTGTCACATTTATATGGTACACTCTCTGTTATTAATTTTCATGTTCAGGTTAAAAGTGATGCTATAAATTGTTTAATCTGCCATGTTATTTTGTATATCTATTACAACTATAAACCTTATTAAATATTTATTTATACACTGAAATGTATGTGCTCTTAATTATTTGGAATCCATACGTTTTCCCTTCTAGACCAAATACTAACTTTTTATCCCAAACAGAAGTCATGAAAGTTGCTGTGACAAATTTACATGTCTTCGAAAGTATATTCATTTTAAAATGATTGAATTTGAGGAGAATAAAATTAAACAAATGTCACTAACGAGATGTGTAATATTTTTTGGATGAAGAAGGTCCCTTTCAATTTTCTATAAATATTTTTTGAAAATAATAATAATATATTAATAATTTTTGTCCATTAAAATTTGGTAAATTTTTCTAATTTACAGCAGGTAGCCTTTACAAAAAATATATTTTGATTGTAAAAAAAAAAGATTTAACCGTTATGAGATGATATAGATTTGTTTATTACATAAATATATCTTTAAGTCAGTATCAAATTGTTTGCTTTCAGAATTTTGAAGTGTTGTCTTTTTTTTATTGGGTTGTGGCCTACAATATTGAGGACCTTTCATGAAACATGAACAGTCTTTGTCCCTATGGCCTTACAACACACCTATTTTCTATCAAAATTAATTAATAACATCCTTCAATACTTGTAAAATAATATTTAATTCTATGTACCTCCATATTGTTTTCTCTTCTGCTTAGAACTTCCTGGTTAGTTAGGGTCTACTCTATCCACACATCTGATTTTCAGCATTTTTCTATAACACATTTGAAAACCTTATGTTCTTTTCCTATCTATCATCCACATTCTATGATAAATAATTTAAAGTGGTAGAGTGGCTGAGTGGACCCCATAATGCAATAAATCTCATGCTCATACTGTACCAGCTTCTTATCTCTAACATTATGGTTTTTCTAACATTCTTCTTAAGATCAAGTATCTATCCGGCAGAATCTTACAAATATCATCTTTCTTATTTTACATACTAAACATTTGGAAATTTATAAACTAAATACTTTATGTAACATTCAAGATGACTGAGAGACGATTAAATTAAGAAATGTGCACTCAATAAAAGTTAAATGAGAAAAACAATCAACTCTTACCTGATGCAGGTTTTATAAGTGGTTTCCTTGCATCTCTTTTAGGTGAATCACTGGGTAGGATCCTTAAACTATAACCTGGGGGCCCTAGTAAATCTGGCTGCATTCCTCTCCCTCCCACAACCCCCCATTCAATTCACTTCCTATGCTATTAAAGAATAGTGGCCTGTTTCAGGATCTCCCTTATATTGCAGCCTGCCCCCCACCCTTCCTCACATAATCAGTGATGAAATCTGGGCACAGTTGTTTTTTCGGAATAGTTCATCCGAACGGCATCGTTCACGAAACACACATCACTATTAGGTGTTCGGAGAGAGGGTGACGAAGAATAGCAGACAATAGAGAAGTCTGCGGTTTGCTGCTGATGTAGTATTAGGCGAGTCAGGCTTGGAAAACATAATAAATGGCAAGAACGTCGTCCTGGAGGAAGAGTACAAGAGGATTGTTGTTGTGGTATTCAGTCTTAAGACTGGTTTGATGCAACCCTCCATTCTAACCTCTCTCGCGAAAGCCTTTTCATTTCCTTAAAACTAGCACACCTCACATCCTCCCTAAACTTCTTAGCGTATTCCATACTCAGCCTCCCTGAGCAAGAAGATTAATAGAATGAAAACCAAGGGAAGTAAGTGGAGTAATGGAAACAGCGAAATAATAAAGGGTGTTAGATTGGGAAGGGATATTTTGAAGGTGGTTAAAGAATTCTGCTACTTGGGAAGCATAATAACTAGAGTAGGGTAGCTCAGGCAAGGAAGGCTTTCGTAAAAAAGAGAAATTTACTTGCGGGTAATAAAAGTGCGAACATTAGGAAATCATTGCTAAAAATGTTCGTAGGGAGTGTGGCGTTAAATAAGTGCGAAACGTGGACGGTAGGAGCGGCAGAAAGGAAAAGAATAGAAGGCTTTGAAATGTGGCACTATAGGAGAATGCTGAAAATAAGATGGAGGGTAGAATAAGTAACAGAATAAGAGAAAAGAGAACAATATGGAGGGCGTTGACCAAGAGAAGCGATAGATTAATAATCCACGTTTTGAGATATGAGGGTCTTGTAAAATTATCATTACAGGGAAGTGGGTGGGGTAAGAACAGGCCAAGGATGTAATAAGCTGAACAGATTAGCGAGGTTGTGTGATGTGCTAGTTATGCGGAAATGAAAAGGCTTGCACAAGATATGTCAGCATGGAGCATCAGACCAGTCTTAGGACTGAATAACACAACAGCATCAGAGAGGAAAGTAAACAAACAAGTTAGGTTTATCCCAGTGAAAATGACGTAGTGAAACGTCTTGAAGGATAACAGAGTAAGAAAGAAATTTGAGAAATGACTCCAACGATTCGAACTGTATGGTAACTGTTGGTTATCAGGGAGAAGGATCAGATGCGCAATACGAGAGTCCGTACAATCTTGAGGACGTAGACTTACGAAATTCGGTTTGGTCGTAGAAAGACATGCATATAGCACCAGAAACGTCAACACCACTTTAAGAACCTCACATTTAATGTTTTATATTTAATTTAAATAACTACTTTATTCAGGTGCCAAGTGGCATTGCCAACTGTATTTGGAATCCATCCACATCAGCGTTGACATTTAGCGGCGCTGTACTAACCGAGGGGGATTTACTAATCGCCTCTGCTGTTTTTGTCATGAGGACAAACCTCACGGACATCGCTAATTGCTTTCAAAGCAAAGTAGACCACGAAAAAGTGCAGCAATGGGACATCTATTTACTCTCTTCTTTTTTTGGTTAACAGGTTACATGAGGGTGATCCCGATACAGGCAACTCCCCTATAATAGCATAGGAAGGGAATTATTTATCACACCTTGAACTTGTGGAGAGGTCGAGGCAACGTCGCCAGCTGAGGCGCACATTGAAGGTGGTCCAACCTCTAGCATCAAGGATCATTTCGCTAATTTGCTCTGATCTTTACCATTTTTGTACCCATGTGGCTTTATAAAAGATCCTGTCTGTGGTGATTCATGACCCTTACATTCAACGGGCAAAGCAAAAATAATTTAGTTTTTGTTATTTGCGTACAGCAGGACGAAAAAAACGAGAATGATTTGGTGAGGCCGAGTGGGCGGGAAACGTCGCCGTTTACAACATTATTTATTGCCTGGGGTGCATTGTATTCGACACTTGGTCCCAGGAGCTGTCCTGAGAAGGTCGGAATGGGAGAGCAGTGGCTGAACAGGCGTAAAAGTTAATTTCGGCATGTTCGAGAAAGAAGATTCATTTGTAGTACGGAAAACAAAAAGATAACATTTGATGGAGATTTAAGCTGAAGAAGAGGCGCTAGAGGAGACGTGATCCAGCAAAGGAACATCCGGCAACGGCAAACCAGGAACGACGTCACCAGGCCCTTGTTAACATCTGGTAACGGCATTTTTACCCGGCTTTCCACTTAAACCATTCTCGTTTGATTCGCGATTTTTAAATTTCAATTATATCGTTCCCGGGAGCAGCCATTTAGAAGCTGCGTAGATTCTTTTTTTTTTTTTGCTTTACCGACTGAGCCAATTTGATATTCGTAAATTTATATTTTTTTCACTAAAACTTAATTTGAGTTATATTTCTTTTGGAAATTTTATAATGCAATATCATAATTAAATGGAATATATTCAAATTAAATATACTTTTTTATTATTATTTAACAATTCCTTGTTATAATAATATTTTTGCGGTGTAAACGAAGACCAAACACCACATGTCCCTTTTAGCGGCCCCGAAGGTTCCGAAAAGCGTTTTAGTGTATTATGTCACAAAATCATTAAGATTTGCTATAGCTGAGACATGTATCTGAGCTTGTTAACCAAAGTGTGGGGAGAATTGGATTTCAGGTTAGATTTGTGCCGTAAAATTAAAGGTGTAAGAAAACTTACCTTCAATTTTATGTTTAAACTATCCATGTCCGCGACTTCTTTCGCGCGGAAATAGCTTTTTTTATTTTTTCCGAAAGTAAGGTATCATTTATTCATGACCACTTCACGGGCCCTAGTCAACCCTTGCTCTACCTTCCGCATCCCCCCTTTTCAATTCACATCCTATGCTATCCTGCGAGTGACGTCCCTCGTTGTCAATACACAGCAGCAGCCGCTTTCTAAAGCTACTTTACGGAGCATCTGCTGTGGAACACGGCCCATTGCAAGGCGTGTAGCGACTTCGAAGTCTACCAGGGTCCTTGGGTGGTGTTTATAAACTTCAGCTTTGAGATAACCCCGTAGAAAGAAGTTGCAAGGTGACCCTGCAGGTCAAACGACCTGGAAAACGTTCACGGGATGTGGAGCAGTGTACCGTGGCAAGTGAAACGAAGTTGAAGTTGTAGATCATGTTCATGTTCAACAGCACGGTTGTTCTCAAAAAAAGATAAAGCACACCAAACAGTGACTTCCCCCAGGGTTCACACAACGCATATTCTGTTTATTAACACATTCAGAAATGTGAAATGGCGCCTCATCACTGAAGAAAATGGGCGCGTCTTTACGAGGGATTTTAATCAGTGTCCACAGGCTTGTTTGCGACTGACAGGGTTACCAACGTAAACGTCCACTGCCACTGTGTCACTGGATCCCATCCATTGCTCCCTCTTTCTTAGCAGAGCTGTACCAACTGAAATTAGGGATAATTCCCTGCCCCAGCCTGTACAAATTCGTACAGCTGAAAATTCACAGTAAAATTAGTCTTCTTTGTAAAGAGAGTTTCATTTATCTGGGTAGTTTTATGTTGAAGTTTTACTTTACAATAGTTTGACTTTTAAATGACTGTTAAAATAGTTTTTTAATCATCAAAAACTTTAGAGTTCTCCTACATTATTTGAGACTTTTGAAAGCGGTCCATTTCAAATTTCATTGGTTATAATAATGGCCACATAATACAGACATTCCAGACCCTTACTTGCTCTCAACATCATCTCTTCGGCGAATAACAATTTAATTCCCATCAGCTCACTACGACTAGCAATTTCATTTGCATTCACTCTTTCCGGCCTCTCCCCATCTTTCTGTTCTCTGTATCCAAATTCCCATCCCACTTAACCTCGGTGGGAACCATAAAGACCTCCTCTTGATTGCAGATCACCGATTCTCAATGGCGTCTATTGGCTTGCTCTTTAACAATTAGAGCCAATAGGAAAATTCAACTACAGAGCGTAGACATCCCATGTGTTTCGCATCTCTCAGTGACGTTCTTTCATTCCGAGTTCTCCACGAAACTTCCGACCAAAAATATTTACGGGGATCCCTTTTCGTTAATGGACTTTCTCTTCGAAACTTAAATATAGAAAACATACCGTGCCGTGAAATTCAACCCCATAGAAATTGTGCAAAGAAAAGAAATAATGTATCCAGATTTAAGAAATTATATAAAAAAACGCGTCAACGTGAGAACATTGGTATTTAATCTGGTTGGTCTCTTACTATGGCTGAGCTGTTGGCTGCTCCGTCTCGGATGTTCCTATATGGTGGAGGAAGACGATGAAGCCAGGACACTCAGGCTCCGTAATGTTATTTATCTCGGTGGTGGTGCCCGGATGCTCGTATGTGGTGGAGATGATGGCCTCTGAGTTTAAATCGCTGGAATCGGCAACTGATAGCCCACGTAGTAGAGGTGGATGGATGGCTTCCACCTCGAATCTCCTGACTACGCAGGAGAATAATTGCAGGCTCTGGACTTATTATCCAAACTTCAGAGAGAATTCTTCTCTCCTCGAACTGTTCTCCTCTCGTTCTACACACCAATTTTCGTCAACACGTCATTTTCTCTTCGCATCTTGAAGAGATTTCTAATTTTGGGAAATTTGGTCAATCTTCGGCATTTTGTCCCTTGGCGGTGAGAAATAATTTATACGGCGGCGCGTCATTCCAGGTATGCGCACGATTTTGCACGTCTTTGTCCTGGAAAAATTCACACTTACCCTGCTAAAAGCCTCAGGCCAATGTTCTCATGTTGTTTTCCCATTCCCGCGCAAATTGCAACAAACAACGTATATTCCATGCGGTCTATCTACTTTAATAACTACTCAATAACTAATATCTTAACGTCTCGTACATAGCTATCTTAATAACTACTTAATATCTAATATCCACTACA